>PYAF01006068.1:2637640-2665602 GCA_007407185.1 Glycine tomentella | reverse complement strand
TTATTATAATTCTTTAAAAATTATATTATATTAATGACAATTTTTAATTGATTGATGATATAAAATAATTTTATATTATGAGTTAAACTCATATTTGTGAACAAACTTTATCATAAAATAAAAAAAGTTTTAAAAAATTAACATTTAATATATTAGAAAATATGTTTACATTTCTCATAATTGATATAAAAAGTATACAATGTCTATTTACTTATTTCTTATATAAACTAGGGGAGATATACATAGTAACGAATTAAAAAAATATATTAATTTTTTTATTCGTTTCATAATTGATAAAGTCTTAGTGCAAGTCAAATTCAGAAAGTAGAGATAAGAGATCAGTGATAATAATTGTTCAAGCATCCAGAAAAGAAAAGGGTACAATTTTCCATGCCCGGCGTTTACAGTGGAAAAGTAAGATAGGTTTCCCACTGTGCGTAAGTAACTGTGATTATTGGATTTAAGTGATTTTGAGATATATCATAGACAAGCATATATTAGAATTTTTTTTTTATTTACTACTTTCTTTTTACATAATTCTTCTTTATTACCATCATCATTGACCTTTATTTGTCGTCGTTGGAGATGATTTCTGATAACATCATTTTTTTTCCTACTTTCAGTTTTTCATTTCCTTTTCTTACGCTCTTCTTCTCCAACAACTGAGCGCAGATCTGATGTGAAATCTAAACTTGAACCAAACCTCAAACAGTAATCCAAGGCAAAAAATCAATCACACAAAAAACACAAACACTTTCATTCATGAAAACCCTCAAATTTGAAGCGAAATTTGAGACTCTTCCATGGATAGGCCAACCCCAGATCCGCGACAACTAGCATGCGTCATCGACGTCAGGTCGAAGATCAGTGCACGCAATCAAAAGGCGTAAACTTAGAAGGATTAATCTCCAATTTAGATCTCATTGTTGGAATTAACTGGAAAAAGGGAGAGGGAACCAATGGTGTAGTGGAGCACGGATGGATGACAACACCTTTCTGTACCTTCCTTCACAAAAGTTCCAAGCGATGTGTTAGAGTACGATGTCGCCGACAACACTGGTGGCGTTGTTGACGATGAAAATCTTGTCGACGTGGTCCTTGAAGAGGGGTGACATTGGAGGAAAATTGGAGACACAGGTCAAACTATCACTTTTCTTAAAAAAATTTGTCGATCTGTCACGTCTACGGAATAATTTGTCGAGATGTCACATGTCATAATTCGCAGCACATTTAGGCGAATTAGGTGGTTAATATGGCGTCCCTTTTTTGCCATGTGACAATGAACCATTTGTTACCTAATTTGGTAGAGGGTCCAGTGAAATAGGTGCTGACTAGGCCATCTCTGAGTGGGCAGGACAGACACGTGATAATCTGTGGTTGGATACATAATTTGGCATGATTGGTAGCGAATTAGGTAATAATTAGACTGAATTAACTAAACAATTTTTTACTTATTATTTTTATTAAATAAAAACTTCATTTAAATATTTTAGATAAACATTATTTCAAAATATATTTTTAAATGAATAAATTTTTGAAACTTATTATATCTTTAATTTTTTTTATTACATCAAATTCTACATTAAAGTTTTGATTACAACAAATCTTGACTTATTAAATCTTTAACTACTACTATTATTAAATCTTTAATTTTTATATTTATAAAATCAAATCTTTAATTATTATATCTTTAATTTTTTATTTTATCAAATCAAAGCTTTAAATAAAATTAAAAATTAAAGATATAATAATTAAAGATTTGATTTTATAAATATAAAAATTAAAGATTTAATAATAGTAGTAGTTAAAGATTTAATAAGTCAAGATTTGTTGTAATCAAAACTTTAATGTAATAAAAAAATTAAAGGTATAATAAGTTTCAGAAATTCATTCATTTATTTTGAAATAATTTTTATCTAAAATATTTAAATGAAGTTTTTATTTAAAAAAAATAATAAGTAAAAAACTGTTTAATTAATTCATTTCAATTATTACCTAATTCGCTATCAATCATGTCATTATGTATCCAACCACAGATGGTCACGTGTCTGTCCTACTCATTCAGAGATGGCTCAGTCAACACCTATTTCCCTGGACCCTCTACCAAATTAGGTAACCAATGGTCTATTACCACGTGGCAAAAAAGGGACGTCACATTAGTCACCTAATCCGCCTAAGTGTGCTGTAAATTATGACATATGATATTTGGACAAATTATTCCATAGATATGACAGATCGACAAATTCTTTTAAAAGAAGTGACAGTTTAACCAATGTCTCAGAAAAATTGTTGTAATATGTGTAAACCTATGATAATCCCAAACATATCTAAAAACATATAGATCTAACGGACAGTAATTCTTTCCCACGGTTTAGGTCTCCAACGTCAAACATATCCCTCGAACCAAATGCATATAACCAAAAAAAATTAGATATTTCATTGTCCTTTGTCCATTGTCTAAAGACTATTTATGCAAAAATAAGGCAGAAGAATTTTATAAATCATTTTATAAATTCATGATAATAAATCATAAAACACAATTTTATCGATCGATGTGAGATTCTTCTTCCATAAAATGTCTATATTTATTTGAAAATTGATCACGCGCGAGGAGTCGGTCGTGTGGGGCACTTCATAGCAAAGCCAGTGCCGTCACTGTCGTATCTATTTGTTGCTTGCACACTTCCCTATCTACTCTGTTTCACCCTACACAAAAAGGCATCCGAGGGAGACTCCACGTGGCAACCAAAGAGACTGTCACGTCGATAAATACAAAACGTGCTCTCCATATTAAAAAAATACGCACTCACATGGGCTTGGAAATTGATTAATACTATTTATTTTAATGAGCCAACCCTCTATAAAGTGGCATAATAAGTGATAACTTTATTTATTTTTTGTTTGGTATGACTTCAATGCAGAATTAGATCTGGATAGCTTATTAAAATTAAAAATCTTAAATTAAACAACTGGAAAAATGGTTAATGGCTGCGCATCCTATCTTGATTTTCATTTTCATTGCATTGTTAGGTTTCTTTTTTTTTTTTTTTTTCTCTTTAACCATCATTGGATTGTAAGCTATTATATGAAGGGTTTTAACTTTTATTTCAAGTAATGCTAAGTAAACTAAGAAAATACGTACAACCAATTGGATATAAATTCTTTTGAATTTTTTCGAAGGTAGAACGAGATGATGTGTTCCAATTTTCATATCGTAAAATGCATGCAAAGCCGAAGTGCCAACCAAATACATGGGCAGAGACTGAAAGAAAAAGGATACATTCACAGAATGTGTGAGGTTCTACTTGGCTCGTCGCTCATGTGGACCATTACCATCATGGGTCCAATATTTAATTTATACGTGATTCTTTACCATTTTATTTTCGACTTTTCTATTTGGAGCAGGTGTAATTTAAATTTCGTTCTAAATTATGAGGTAGGTTGGACTTCCTTAGAAAGAAAATGTTTGTTGAATAGATTTTAAAATGCATATGTTTATTACTTACTATGAATGCTATTATTCTCTAAATGTTTATTTTGTTGTTTGATTTAGTTTGATTAATTTGTTTCAATAAATATATGAAATTAACAGTAATATTCCATTAATGAATTTTTTTTCCCTTTGATAGAAGATTGTTTTTCTTTGCTAAAGATGTCATCTTAAGAAGATATTGTAAATATTTATAAAAATGGAGTTTTTTTTTTTATTTCCGCTATTATCTTTCATTTATTTGTATAAATATGTGAATGAAACAAGACAGGTTAAGATCTTTTTGTTTCCGATCCCCTCATCACGGGTAAATGGTAATATTCTTTGATGTTTATCACACACTCATAAACTTATTAATTAAGTATTCTCTTTATCTTACTCTCATAAAAAAAACAGTATTCTCTTTATCTTTAATTAACATTAATAGTTTTTTTTAACGTAACCTGAGTAGTTGTTTTGAACAATAAAATTAATTGACGTAAACATAAAATCGTTCAAGTGCTTTGCTATATAAACTTTTAGGTTATTGTTGCTTTAATTTTATCGAACAATATAGACATTTTTTTCCGATTATTATATTATAGTATTATGAAAATATATAATGTGAAAATTACCAGTTGATGGAGGATCACGATCACGATGTACATATATTGTCTACATGCATGGAAAATTGGAAATAACAAGAGCCCACGTTCAGTGGGGACTTCATGTCCATAATCAGCATTGATAAAATAATAGACTATGTACGTGTCAGGACTCACGTGCAATGATGAATATTCTTTTCGTTAGAAAGATGGATTATATCTATATAATTAAGAAAATACTACATAGTTATACTATTTTTTTTCAGCATATGGTAAAAATGAATGTGAAAGAAAAAAATATATATTATAGAAATTATTTTAAAAGTTGTTTATATGAATTCTAAAAGAAATGATAATTACCGATAGTTATAATTTTGTTCAGCAAAAAAAATGGTTAAAGTATGTTTATTTTTCTTCAATAAAATATTTTCATATACAGTCAAAATTACCCAAATGAATATGAATATTGTATATGATCAAATTCCGACCAGAAAAGCCACGTTGGCAATTAACAAATTATCTTTTACACAGCTTTTTGGTGTTTTTTTTTCCACCACCTTTTACTCGTGAAAATAATCTGATAAAACTTATGCATATAATATAATTAGTAATGTCTAAGATGTGGTCGAACATTCAGATTTCCAAACATACTCTTAATCTTAATCTTTAGTAATGGAAAACAAAGTGGGAAGCTCATGATCACTATGAGGATATGGATTCCATCATTGTTTTTCAAGAACCACCGCCAACGTTGGCTTCTCCTCTTCTGACCGACACTCTCGTTTAATGTTTGGCTTTCCTTTTGTTTTGTTTCCCATCTTATCCAAAGTTAGTCTGTTCTAAACCACCATTAAGCATTAACAATTAGCTAGCTGCGAATGTATTTTTTACTAAAATTACTAACTTCTTCTCCTTTTTGCTATTATCGAAGGTTAAATTACTGACCAAATTAAGAACACATTGTATTTTCCTCGAATTACAGTGAGCTTAGCCTTAGTCCACTATATTACCTAGGGTTTTTAATGATCGTCGATAAACAAAATATCAACAAGATTATAGTAGAGGGATAAGTAGCCCACCGTAAGTCGTTGGTAATTTAATTTTGATTTACAGTGGGTTTTAGATAATAGCCGGAATTCTTGTAGTGTTTATTCCTTTTGTTTTGTTTCCCACGTACCTTTGAATTCTTTATACCATTAACAATTACCCGTTTCCAACTTTTAAAGCAATTTAAGTAATTAACTACTACTTTTGTAACTAATATAAGATTCTTTAATTAATTCACAATATATAATTAGATAAGTTAGTTAATTTAATTAGTCATGTTAAATTTGTTATTAGTTTGTATTATTTCTTTAAAATTACTCTTAAAATTTCCAAAATGCATAATCTTATTCTTTTCACTTAATTTCTATTTTATTATTAATATCTTTAGTCATATTTTCCAATTCTCGCAAGAGAAAATATTTTTTCTTATTACTTTGTACCATTTATTGTTAATTAAGTACAAAAATTGTAAAATTATTAAAATTATTTTGATAAAAAAAATAATACAAAGACAATTTATAAAAGATCTTAAAAAGAGATAAACAAAATTTTAAGAGTATATACAGATATGAAAATAATAATTAACTAATAAACATCTTACACATCATGTAAATATTTAAAATTATAGATTTTTTTTTTATCAGAATTGTATTTTTTTAAAATTATAATATTTTATTAAACTTTTTACAATATACTTTACTTTATGTTAAAGTTTATATATATATATATATATATATATATATATATATATTATATTTTTTATACTAGATACACGTATTATGATGTCATGTTATTTTCTTACTCAGTTTCTTTCAAAAGACAAAAATTACGCTATATTAACAGGATAGATTAAACAAAAAGATAAAATAATTATATCCCGCCAATACATCAAACAATTAATTACAATTAAATACGATAGTTATTTTATTCTATCCTACTTTAACCACCAAATTCCCTAACCTCCCACTACAATGAAGTTTGCCTTCTTCATAAGATCACGTTCTAATGTTTCATAGAAAGAAAGAAAAACGAGACAAGAAAAAACTAAAACTACTTCGTTGAAAGAAACAAATTATACATTAGTCATTTCTATAACTTGAAGAACTTAATCTCTAACTAAATGGATACGTTCAGTTGTTAACCCCCCAACCCCACTTCAAAAATAAAAAATGTCGTGTTACTAATCAAGAAATAAATTTATACAAGGGAACGTAATGAAATAGACAATGCTATCAGTTTCTTTTAAAAGAAAATATTTTGAAAGAAACCGACAGAAGAGAGATTACGGCAGAAAAAGGAAGACACCTGATATGTTCATAAGAATGGGGAGAAAATTATTTAAAATGGTCAAATAAAATTAAGTTAAAAGATAATTTAGTCTACCTAATGTAAAAGTAGTCCAATCCTTCAAATCTCTCCAATTTTGAGTGAATAATTTTAACTACCTTCTCCAAAATTTTGGATCAAACAAAGAAAAAATTATAATAATACTTATCTTCCCTTCCCCCTTCTATTTCTCACCAACGGAACAATAACTAAAGGTCGTGGAGATAATATTTCAAAGCAAAGCCATATTATATATAAAAGACAATATACAACTCTACAACTGAATTTATGGCTATGTCCATCTTCAACCTCAAATACAGTGTGCACAAGCTTTGTTGATATATTAACAAATACTTCCTAACAAAACTATGGACTTTCAATATCTGCAGAACCGGTTGCATTGATCTTTGAAGGCAATTCACTTATGGCAACTAACCATAGCACCGAATTGGATCATTGCAGCCTTTAGAAGCAGATTGCTTGAAACCAAATCGGCCACCTTTCTCAAGGTACTGCTGATGGTACTCCTCTGCCCTGTAGAACTTCTTGGCAGGAAGGATCTCAGTAACAATCTTTCTGTTCAACTGCTTCTGCTGTTGCTCCAACGACTCCTTGGCCGCCTTCTCTTGTTCCGGTGTGTAGTAGTATATTCCAGATCTGTACTGTGTACCCACATCATTCCCCTGTCACACAACAAGATCAAACGCTAAGTAAGCGCTTAAGCGGTAGAATGTACACAATCCATGTATGTGCTGCTGCATATCATAACTAGTCACCATATTTTCAAAAGTTCGTGTGTGCATGGATTTGGATGGAAGAGTGAATTCAAGAAACAAAAGTATTAGTATGCATATTGAAAGGGGAGAACAAAAGAAACAAGGGACAAGACAAAAATGTAGCAAAGGAAATACAGCAATAGATTACTCCATATGAAAACTTATTTTTGGAAAGCCATACATAATTGAAGTCCAACATAAGAAGTTGGAAATAGTACATTACCACACTGAAATTAAAGCAAAATTCATCATTGCAATGAACTCCTAAATGCAACTGATAAATGGAGTTACAGAATGTACAAAGAAAGGAGACAATCCATCGAACGTTAAGATATTGGATCAATGATAATCATAGGAGCTGGGGCTCATTGCAGGTTCTTTTGAAAACAGTGCTCATAAGAAGAGATGTTTTAATAAGAGAATTTTTGCTGACAAGATGAAAAAAGAAATAAATGGATGGATTGGATATCTTACACATGAAACATTATTAATGGACGGGTTGGGATTTTTCTTTATCATATAAAGTCATGGATGGTTTGGATTTTTTTTAATAAAATTCTACCACATCATAAATTAACTAATGGTTTATTTTTGAACCATCTATTTTAATCCAACTTAATTTATCCAAACCATCTATTACATTACACCCCTATAAACATCCCACCAAGTGCAAACAGAAGGGTAAAAACAACCTAAAAACCTATTACCAAGAGACCCCTGCAATTTGATGCGACCCAAAATTCAACACAATATCATATTAAAACAGAATTTACAAAACAGACATGACTAGATATCAAACCATAAATGTATCTGTTAAATACTGGATACATAGAGAAATCCAAAATTACTAATTTACTATAAAGAAATCAATCATGGAATCAAAAAAGTGTTGGCAAAATGTTTAACTCTAGAAGTAATGCATCATTAAACAATTGTACAGAAACCCCAAAAGTAACAAAAATCATTTATGCTGACAATACACAAAGTCCAGACCTATTATTCAGATCAGCAAAGTCTAGAAATATCAATTAGAAACCAGACTACCTCATTTTTACATGATACGGTGAATAACACACAAAAAAAAAACTTCAAATATACCTGTCTATTCAGAGTGGTGGGATCATGTCTAGCCCAGAACACGTCAAGCAGAGTCTCATAGCTACAACTTTTTGGATCATATTGAATCCTTACAACCTCTGAGTGGTTTGTGGTCCCTGTACACACATCCTCATAGGTTGGATTATGCACAAGCCCCTGGGTGTAACCAACCTCTGTCTTGGTCACACCAGGCACCCTCTGGAAGGCCAACTCAACACCCCAAAAACAGCCAGCACCAAACTCGGCAAACTGCTGGCCTGGTGCTGGTATGTCATCATCTGGACCCTGAGGAATGGATGAATCCATGTTCTCTGGTGCTCTTGCGCTGCCAAACCCAAGTCTGTTCAACAGGTTCATGGAGGGCTTGTTCACGGCAATGCGAGGATGAGTTTGGGAAAGGAAGCACGGACGCTTGACAGAAAATCTAGAAAGTGAGGGCAGGAACTTGGTTTTGGCAGGACTGGAGAGGGAAGAGGAAGCAAACACTAAAAGCGAATTGGACGTGGTGGTGTAGCTGCTGCTGATTGCTGCTAAGCATTTGAGTAACATGAGAGTCCTTTTCTAGATGAAATAATCAACTTCAAAATGCTCTTGTAAATATGAAAAAAACACCAAATCAGGATGCCAAGACAGCTGAAGTTACAAATTTGAACAGATAATCAAAAGTTTAAAAATTAATTTTGAATCACTCATCCATATGGTGCTACATTTATTACTATACCACATGGCACTTGTATATTGGTAATGATAAAAGTTTTACATGAATCAAGGATCATCTGAACTAATAAAATAATTATTCTCTATTTTCATTTTGAATTCTCACATATAATTACAAAATCATCTTATGCTTACTTTGTTCCCTATTGTCAAGGATTTGTGCTAGGACCAACCAAAATAATTTGTAGAACATGGAAAATAGTAAACAAAGTAAATGTAAGATAAGATTTTTATATTTATTTATGAAAATAAAAATTGAATACATATATTTTCTGAAACCAAACACATCCTAAATTTTATAAAGATGATTAGGTTTAAAAATAACTTAAACTCCCATCCTATCATATGACTTTATGTTCTAGTCCTAATCACATATATTCCTCCATCTAACTTTTGGATATTTTTTCTTATAGTATATGTGTTTTCTCCCCCAAACATGGACTACAACTTTACAAGCTGCAGACTCACATAAAACTGTGCCTACTATTGAACACTAATTTAACACTTAAACACGCCACTATTTTTTATTCAAATAAAACAATTAGCTGATACTCTTTCTTTCATGCATACATGCAATCAGACAGAAATAGAGAAAAACAAATCCTTGTTATGAAATATAGAAGTGATTTATGGTTTAACTATAAGCACTCACTTGGGGGAAGCAAAAGAAGACAAGTAGTATTATAGTATAAGATTCCAATTTCATACAATTTCCAATAAATGGATATCCGTATTGGGTCAAAGATTGTGCAAATAAATAAAATTATATTTTCTCATGCAAACAGCTGGCCCAGTGTGCATCCAATGCTATTCATAAATTGGGAATTGCAACAGAATCACATAAAAATAAAACCAAACTCACATGACCCAGAATTGTTAATAGAATTGGGTGCATAAACATGAAGGAAATAAGTCCACCAAATAAATTAAAGGAAATCCAATATCAACCCATACCTGCTCCACAAATTCTCATCTTCAACCCTTCAACAAATTACAGGAATCAATCTCCACACAATAATAAAGGTAATTTTTTTAACACTAAGAAGAAAAATTGAACTGAAATAAAGAGAACCCACAATTCCCTTTTCCTCACAGATTAAAGGGAAGAGGGAAATGGGAGAAATTGAATTGAGAAATGAGAGAAAACGTGCAACTGGGAGAATGAAGAACACAACATACGTACCCCAAGTGAGAGAGTGAGAGCAGAAGAGAGAGAAATTGAAAGGTTACTGGTTGAGGATTGAGAAAGAAGATTAGGATTTGATCATTGCAAAAAGAACGACCCTTGGAGCTGGACAATCATGCTTTATCTCTCTACGCTGGCATCAATCCCGAAAAGACTTAAAAGCCCCTCCCCAACTTACCACCACCCTTTAAAGTGTAAAGGGTAGGGACGTTATTTCTTACTCAAAATCACATTAAACCCCATCACCTTTCGTGTTGGAGTTTGCCTGGAATGTAACGCCTAGAATATTACAAAAATATAGTGCATCTAAGGGTGACACGTCATGAAATATCGTTCATGTATTATTTTTTCACGATTTTAGAGAGATGATGTATAAAGTAAAAAAGTGCAAATTTCAAATTATTTACTTTTTATTAAATTAAAATATCTCAAAATTTATCAAAAAAGGCATGAATCAACTGGCCTTGATAATATAAAATTTAGTGCTATAATTTTTTTTGAATATATGTACTAAACATTATTTTTTAAAAATAAAACAAATCAAGTTAATTTATAAAAGTTGTTTCATTTATTTTTTTCTAAATACTTTTTAATTAATATATAAGTTAATTTTAACTTATAAAAATTGATTAAATTTATATTTATATTTATATAAATATTTATTAAAAATTTTATTCAAACAAAAGCTTTACCTCTTAATAGGGAATAAATCCCATTAGAAATGCATATTCTGATTGATATCTCCCAATTAACACAAACTAAAAAGCCCCTTTTATCTAGTTTGTGTTCCTTTTTTTTCTTTTCTTGTTGTTGTTTTATTTTTCATATATGTTAGGCATGACAACGAGATCTGAACCTGTGGGTACCCGTCAAATCCGTTCCAATTTTAACGGGAAAAAATCGAATTTGTTATTGATGATACCCGTCCCGTCCCCGCCCCGCGACAAAAATTCGGGGACGGGGGCGGATTTGATATTGATGATACCCGCCCCGCCCCCGCCCCTGCCATAATTAAATTACAAATTACCCTTAATATATAAGAATAAAATCCCGAAACCCTAACCCTCCCCCTCATTTCTCATTCTCGACGACGCTGAACCTTGGGCAACGACTTTCTGAATTAATTCCATTTTGGAAGCTTTGTTGCTGCAATGGACATCTACTCTTTGTTGTGTTTTATTTTAATTTTGGAACAATATATATTTAAATAATATTATATTTTGGGAGAAATTAAATATGTAGGTCCATAATGATTTTAATTAAATTGATTGATTTTGTTTAATAATTTTTAAATTATGATCTCATATTTTAAATGTGGATTTGTTATTAGTTTTTTTGTTACCTAGTCAACTTTTTTTCCGTTTTTTTCAAAAGAAAAGCCACATTATTTTTTATTTTTATTTTTTTAATTAATAGTAGGGGTGGGGCGGGGGTGAGGTAGGGAAAACCCGACCCCGACGGGGACAGGGATGGATCTGGATTTTAAAACCCGATGGGGAATGGGGACGGGGACGGGGACAGGTTTTAAAGGCGGGGGCGGGGACGGGGAATACAATATCCGCACCCGCCCCGCCCCGTTGCCATGTCTAATATATGTACATAAAAAAAAAAAACGGAACTTATTTTTAGTACCTTTAAAAAGAAATGTTTGAATCACTACTTTATGAAAACAATATCATTTCTAGTGTGATTATTTCTATTTTTATGGCTATAGGTTTGCACTTTTATTCTATAGGAGAAGCCACAATGATTATACAAACAGGGATCCTTATAAACTAATTGTTATACATTTCTTATTTGATGTAGCTTGTTAAATGGAATGTGAGAACTTAATTTCCGTTTGGGTATGTGTCCTTGGCTTTAAAAAGAAGTTTTTTTTTTTTTTATCTAATAAATAAAAGAGACAGGGGTTATAACATTGGTCTTGCACTGTGCCAAGGCCCATAGTACGTAAACTCAATCGTGTCGTGCCCTTTTTGTCTTCGACAGCAGCCGGTAAAATACTCTGGGCTTATAAGTTCGGCCCAGAATTAAGCCCATTGGGGTAAGAAATAAGTGTAGCCTCAACCTCACTGGTCTGGTCTGAACTGAATTAAAAAATAAATAAATAAAACTCCCTGAACTGATTCAACTCAACCGAATAATAAATAAGAAAAGAACAAATAGACAAAGTTTTATGTCTTGACAACTCTTGAGATTTGTGTCCATTGAGTCTACACTCTACATATTACGTAATATCTCTCCAAGATTAAAGGATAAAAAAAAGGAGGTCTTTAATTAGTAGGTGTCGGCAAACAAATTTTTCTATTATTTTGTGGTCTTATTTTTTTTAAAGAAAAAGATAGGGGTCCACTTAATGATATAGTGTCAAACGATGATCACTTGATAACTGCAACATAGCCATTACACTATATAGTAGTAGCCACTCAACTCTGTCTTTGTATGTATATATCTTTGAAGAATGTTACAACATTCATTTTATATTGTATTTTTGTCCTATATAACGGGCATTGCCAGCAAAATTATTTTTTATATCAAGCAATTTCCCAATTCAATTTGTATGCATGTGTTTAATTTAAATCTTTTTTTCTTTTTATTAAATTGACTTCAAACTTAATGTTCAAAATGAAAACTTATGAAACTAAAATAAAAATTATTTCACATCTTTTATTTCTTTAATTTAAAAGAAATGGTAAAACAAAAAGGAGAAGATAGAGTAAGAGAAAATGTAAAAAGTGACTTCAAAATTGTTCTTTTTTTGTATTGAAATTTTACTTTTTTCCGAACATGATTCTTCAGCACAGATTGATTAGTACATTCAGTTTAATATGAATATATAGAATAGAGTTTTTTTTGGGTTCTTTAACCCGGCCAGTTATTCTAGAAACAATCTTCTTGTGTTGAATTAATTGGGACTCCCAAGTCCTGTTTATACAAGAGTAACCAACATTAATATGTAGTTGATGTAAGTTTTGGAGTCTCTTAACTATTTTTTGTCTGACTAAAAGTTTAGATATGGACTAGAGTAGTTTTTTGCTCTATATAATTTATATTACTGCTCAGAAAAGAAAAAGAAGAAAAACAGGTAATCAAAATATTAATATGAATGTAATAGATTGACTGTAGTGTAAATATACTGATCTATAAACAAAAGCACTACAAATTAGTCCTAAAAAACTATATTTACAAATTAATACTATTAACTAATTACAATTTCTATAAGGCAATTTCTATATATTTATTATTGTTTCATTTAAAGAAAAAAAAAACAAAAATGTAAAGCTCATCAACAACAAATATAAAAATCAACTGGCGTTAGTATATAAGTAATATTTCACAATAATTTTTTTCTACACTTAATAAAAATTTTGCTAAAAACCTTTGACAATATTAAAAAAAATATCGTTAAATTATAAATAAATATTACTAATATATTTTTATGATATTTTATCCAATGTTATTGTTTATAATCCATATTGTTAAAGTCTAAAAATATTAAAAAAGACTTTAACAATTTTGATAAAATGTTACAAAACATATTAATAATATTTATTTATGATTTGACATAATTTTTTAATGTTATTAAAGATTTGTAGTAATATTTTTTATTAATGTTCGATAAAAAATGCAGTAGTTGACATGGTCGGCAGTCCAACATGTATTACACTCACTCAGATGTTACTTATTTAACTTTTATAATTCATATTTCCTTATATGCCATGCTTAAAACATAACGCCGTTTACTACTTTGATTATTCAACTTTGACACACCTAAACTTAATTAATCCTAAACTTGGAAAGTTGAAAATTTCAACTTCAACCTATTGTGCTTTTACAAGTCCTAATTAACTAAGGCCGTGCTTGAAATAGAGTAGTACATTTGACGCAGTATAGTTGTAAAACGAGCAATCAACATCTGCTACACGCGGTGATTTTTAATTAATAATATTTAAGGAAAATTAGTTAGCTACTAGAAACCAATTGTTTTCCTTTGATTAGTTAATTACTAACAAGGTACACAACTACACAAGTCTTGGGCAAAATACTATGATATTCATTTAAAATTTAACTCTGCAATGTTGTCACATGAAAGCCAAGTAAAAACATTAATATTTTAGCTAAAGTCTGCAGCTAACTGCTGCTTAACTAAGACTTAGAAGTCAAACAAAGGGAAGATAGTAGTCAACATTTGACAAGTTAAAAGCCATATTTGAATTGACCATATAGTATATAACAACAATGAAATGGCCCAGAAAAGAAAATAAGCCATTGGGAGATTAAGATAGGCATGGTACCCAACATTTGCATGCACGCATAAAGTCATGAGTGGCTGCAAGTACTTCATGGGTGCAGCACGTGATCCAGCATTTGCGTTTGTGCAAGAATTATTCAAGGTTTTGATTTTTAGAAATTTACTTATATTTCGGATAAAGTTTCTTAGAAATTTATAATTTTCTAAAATACATAGTTTTTTTTTTTTCAATCATTATTTAGTGATTAAACATATCAAAGTCTAAAATATCAACATATATAAATGCATGTTACATTATCAATAAATAGAGATAGAGATATATACTTATTACAATTCGAAATCGTCCTATGCAAATTTGCTTTAACTTTAACCATCTAAAAGCCAAAAGGTTGACTACAAGCTAACATTCGCTTTTATTCATATTCAATAAGAGGATAGCACGTTTGAAATGGCAACGAAAAGAATCTTGGGACACAACAACCTAGTTTCATATTTGTTCTTCCCCAGCTCAAGGCAAAGAATATTTAAGGTGGATTTTGGAAATCTCATATGATTTTCTACGTACTAGTCCAGTTTCCATGGAGCACTTGCAATGATTTTGACAATTAAGTTAGTATTTGCAATAGTAGATAAAGTGTGTAAATTTATAGAGATAATTGTTTACTTGGGACTGGAACATGTTGTTAGGTTTACTTATAAAATTGAGTTATTTAGGATGGTGTCTCTTGCATGATAACGCATGTTAAGTGTCTTTAAGGTTAATCCCTTGATTTGCAGTAAGGTATTAATAAATTGTGTTCATCATCTCGTGCTTTTGTATTTGCATGAATTTTATATGCGTAAGACTATGATCGTTGAATGAAAGGGGCATTGGGCTATGATAAGGCGGATGAGTATTAGTAAAATTAATTTCAAATCATATTAATTTTAATTAAAAATAATGTGATTTATATTTAAAGTTTTATATCTAAAAAAAATATTAAGTTTTTCTTTATTATAAATGCAAGTTAGTAGTGAAACTTAGTATAAAAGTTATCTACTCAAAATCAATTCATTAAAAGTAAAATTAAATATATATATAAAAATTTACATGAAATCACGTTAACTGCTATTGAACATAATTTTAAAACATCCCAAGTGAAACTAAACAAATACTATATCATTCAAAATATTTAAACACATTAAAAACTCAATACATAGATAATACATATTTTTTTCAACCATCGCACTGGCCTATTATAAAATTGACTTTAATATATTCTTAGTTTTTGCAAATATAATAAGTTTTGATTTAATTCTTTAAAAATATAACTATAACTCCTATAATTTTTAACTTTTTTAAAAATAATCCCTATCTCTTCTCTCTCTCTCTCTCTCTCTCTCTCTCTCTCTTTCTTAAAAAAAAAGGAAGAAGTAATTACGGTGTTATGTAACGCATCGTTGTAGTCCTTCTGGCTTCTGATATACATAACGCATGAAGAATGTCCTTGAGAATAGGTCTGAGAGGAACAGAGGAGGTAAAACCGATCGATTTTGACAATGTGTATGGAATCCAAATAAAAAATAACTCTATATATTTAATAATTATGGATTTGACTATGTCGTTGTTTAAATGAAAAGCGTTCTTTAACAATCGTTGTTTTACTTGTTTACTATTGATCATTTTTCCACAAGAGTCGTGTAGGGAGTATATATAAGCTACATATATAATTAGGGTTATGATAATGAAAAAAGTGTGTTTGGGTCAGCCAAATAGAAATTGCACGTGAAAGGAAGATAGCCAAACAGCACCTTCATTCAAAGATTCCTTTCCCTAATTTGTGTTCACACCTGACGTGGCTACTTTTATTTGAAACTTGTCCTCAGATTCCAGGTTTACCCTTTTCACACCTAAAACCTACCAACTAATTCCAGCTTTTATTATCACTTTATGATCCCACCATATATTTTGATGAAGCTATGTGCTGTTAAGAACACATTTGATCAAAATATGACATGGAATATAAAAGTTTAACCGCATACCTAAATAGCTATAATTTATTTGTATAAAAAAGACAACTTAGGTTTGTCTCATAACATAAAAAAGTCATTTTCCAATAAATTTATAGTAGCATCTAATTTCATATATATAAGTTATAACACGAGCTTTTTGATCATTTGTCACAATTTGAAGGGAAATGAAAATGAGATTTGTATCCTGAGTTTAATTATATAATAACTATTTTTCTACATACTACACAAGGAGAAAAAAAAATCTTTGGCAACAATATTATCTTTGTTGGAAATTCCCAGTTTCGTTTTTGTCTATTTGGAAATGCCTTTTTAAGTAATTAAAAATAATGAAAAGAATATAGATAATTCATTTAAAAAAGTTTAAGCTAGATTCCTGCCATGCCCATGTTCACACCTGAAACATTGAATTGAACATTTCATTGCTGGCTGCATGACAAAAATAATAATAATTTAATTGGTGAACTTTGAGGGCTTGACTTGTGCTAATTCGCGCGCGGCTGTTCATGGCTTGCATGCCACTAGCTTGCTTAAAGATACCCAATTTATAGACTTAACAATTCTGTAATTATTTATAAATAATATTATTTTATTTCGGATATTTAAATAATAAATATGTTCATTAAAATTAATATAAATTACTGAAGTAAACCTTTAAATTTTAATTAAAAATATTTATGAATTGTATCTAAATTTTGTCTTATCAGTATTTATGCTTCAATATTGTTCTAGAATTTTTTACTAGTTATTTTTTTCAGAAAATATCTGGTAATTTCATTGTATATGCCCCAAAAAAAGTCACACTACTTGAGAAGAAATCATTGAATATAGTTTTTTTTTCTAAATCACAAATATCTTTTATTAGAGACAAATAGAAATTCAGTCAATCTTTCCCATTCGAAAGCAAAATTCCCGGAAAAATGAAATTGTATCGATTTCAATGTTTGAGTTAGAAAAAATTCTTAATTATAGTAAAGTGAAATAAATAAATAAATTTAATAACTGATATTTCATTCTTCAAAAATCATTAATTCATACCTAAAGGTAATATTTTTATACTTTCCTTTAATAATAGTGGGCTTGCTTTTTTATTTTTATTAGAACACAACTATTTCATACTAAATATAATTTCACCCGAGTTAAATTTAATACAATTGTGATTTGAATGATTTTTTACTAGGAAAAAATTTAATTGATGACAAAATGATTTCTCTAAAGATTTAACAAAATTATATATTTAAATTTAAACTTGAAATGATCTATTAAATTAAAATCATCCTGGCTAATAAAAATAGTGTTCCAAAAATCCTATGAAAGTTAACCTAGATCCGTGAGTTACTGTGGATCACCTGGTATTTTAGTACGATTCTTTTAGATAATAATAATAAAAAAAATTATTGGCTCATTCCCATTATTTATAAAACATATTTATTGGGATGGCAAAAGCAAGTAGAGCCGCGCCAGTCGAAGTCTAACGTCGGCTCGAATGTGATCCCGTAAGATACCTTTAACTTGAAGTCCGTTAGAGTCAAAGGGGCCCACAATTGCCACCTAGGAATCCTACGTGGCACTACTTAGGTTTGACCTTTCCCATTTATTCTCATTTCCTATCTCTCTCTACTCTATATATTGGTAATATCATATCAGCCACCTAGCCATTACTTTCCATCATTGCAATTCGCAAAGCCACACAAAACAAAATGGGCAATTGCTTGAGGCGCGAATCGCGGATCGGATACTCCACCGACGAGGACGAGGACGAGGACTGGGAGGATTTTCCGGCGGCGGAGAGCGGCGGTGTTAAGAAAAGGAGGAGAGAGGTGAAGATAAAGATAACGAAGAAGCAGTTGGAGGAGTTGGTTGGCAAAGTGGAGGTGAAGGAGTTGAGAATGGAACAGGTTTTGGCGCACTTGATGATCAATCACTCTCTTCAACGTCCATGGAGGCCTGCTCTTCAAAGCATTCCAGAAGATCATTAACGTAATTAATTAGATATCGGAGCAGTGTATTGGGCCTATTGGCTCAATCCTTCCATCATAAACTAGGGTTTTGTTTTTGTTCTGTGCTTCTAGGGGAATGTTAATATTGTAACCAGGGTGGGTGGATGGATGGGTGCTTACACTTTTTTTCTTTCTTTTGTAAATACAAAACTTTAGTACCCTTTTGATGCTATACCCTACATATATCACTATTAGAGGTTGATTTATCTTGATCTATTATCTTCTTTTTACTTTTCTCGTCCTTCTCAATTTTTATTTATATTACTAAACTTATACAAAATTATTTCATCTTAATTATTAATTTTTGAGAAACAGACTTTTGCTATCTGAATATTGGTGGTTTTACTTAATTAGATCATGATTTGTCTTTAATGAAAGATATATGTGAATTGTAAAAACAATTTTAATTAAATTGTTTAATTGTTTGTCTTTCTTATATATGTGTTACTTTCAAGAGATAATAATCCACAATAAAACAATATATTTTTTCTAATAAAAATTCGAATTTTGATTTATTTATTGTGAAGAATGATTCTTTTTGTTCATGACTGTATATAGGGATACAAATTTTTGTTGGGGTTGAGAAATGTGATGAGATTCTGTAACATGGGCACCGCATTACATGTTTTTCTGCTCCACCATACATATTGTGGGTGGCCACCACTTTCATTCTTCAACTTGAGTGGCGAGTGGCGTGAATGAATGGTTGTGAGATTCGCTTTCACAATTTGTTAGTAGTTTTTTAGTCTCTATAATAGCAGCATTGAAGTTGACGAGAAAAGGACAGTTGTTTTTTTTTAAGGCTTGGTAAGATCTTCGAAAAGGATGAAAAAATTACAAATAATTTTTTATTTTATTTCTGATTGATGGCTAATCGACTTTGACTATGTTTACCAATTTTTTCTCCTAAAAGCTGACTCATAATTTTTGACATATTGTATGAAGTAAAGTTAAACGGTGGATAATTAGGGCCCGCGAGTAATTTTTATTAAAACAAAAATGGATATTTTTTTCAACAAACAATTGGAAGCTATCACTTTCAAGATACGTTGCCTAATATTACCCACATATGGTTCATCTTTGAATCAGTAAAACATTATGACAATGGATGGCAGTGCTGTGAATAGTACATGTATGGGAATTAAAACATGGTAGATTAATTGAATGGGGGTGAAGAGAAGCAGTGCATTGGCAATTTTGAAATGAGTTGCACTATTAATTTATCATACATGTCCCACATGATGGAAAAAAAAATTGATTTGGAATTGGATCTGATCATCTGAAAGTTGGACCAAGTACAAGTCATGGACCCAACACCATGAGATTAAACTGTGCAAATGCTCTAGCCTACAACTAAGGTTTGAATACTTTAATGCTAAGCTTGGAGTAGTAGGTAGCTAGGATGCCTATTCAGCATTACACACTTTCTATATATTTTTCTAAAGTATGGTGTAAAACCTTCCAAAGTTCCTAGGGTAACTAAATCTCTTTGTCGTCATTATCGAAATTTGGTGGTTGATCAATCATGAATTAATGAGAGCTTTGTGGATAGAATAACATCTCAAGTTTTGAGTTCACACTGCTCCTATTTCCTGAGTCCTACCACAAATGTTTGTATTCTAGTCTGCCGGTAGTACTTCGAAGTCCAAACCCAAAATATGACTATTATAACAACAAATTACTATTCCTCAACTTTAAAATAATTATCATTTTAAGATTATCTACACAAATTTAAAAGTAATTAGACACTCTTTAATTTCAAAAATAATTTACTCGGATTGTATTGCCTTTTCATTTTATAATATCCTCTTATTTTGCTTAACAGATAGTATATAAAAAAATTCATTACATGTATAATTTTTTAAAACGACAAATGATTTAAAGTATTTTTAAAAAAATGAATTATTCGGTCAATTTTTTAATTTAAAAAATGACTAATGATTTAAAATAATTTAAATTTTTGTGTTGGTTATTTGATATAAAAACCTCCAAATGTCATATCTGAAAATTTTTTAACAAAAAAATCTACACTGCAAAGATACTTATATCCAATTCAGTCAAGTTCGGACAGACTTTTTTTACATAAGAAAAAACTACTTACAGGTAATCTACTAGCATAAATTTTTTAAATTTAAAGCCAATTTATGCATTTTCACAGGAAAAAATTGACTGAATGAGTCTTTGTTTAAATTTATGTCACATGTTAATAAAAATGATTTTTTAAGGTGACTATGGCATTGGTGTCACGATAAAAATGCGATTGAATTAATTTTAGTAATTTTATTTTATAATAAAGTATCAAAAAGATTTATCCTCCCTCTCCCGAGTATCGCTGAATAACTTCTGCAAAATTACTTATATGGCTATATTTGAATAATGCTTTTATATACGTTCACTGGAGTAATTTTCTATTACAACTATTGACAATTAATAAATTTTGTATTAAAACTTATTGGATGTTTATTTATTTAACGATAAATAATATGCCGATCAAAAGAAATTCCATAAGGTATTAAATATTTTTTTGTCGTGCAATATATTTTTTCATTGGTTCGTATGACGTTCATATGCCATATAGATTGGCTCATCATCTTTAAAAGAACACCCTGTATACGCACACGCACACAATACGTCACCCACTCGATCTCAATGCTTACAAGATGACAATCTTTCTATTGGTAAGTGGTAACCCTAACAACTACAATGATATTAGTATAGTATAAACGAGTAATGTTCAGTTGACATGATATACCATATCAATATCACCATCTTGTAATTGCTTTTCAAAATAAAAATTGACCTCCCCATCATCGTCACCCATGAATATGATATTGATATATGTTGCATTTATCTTCTTGTATTATAAACGACTGATAGGAGTATACACTAAAAAATTAGGAGTATATATTCACTGCAATTTGCGAATGGATTAAATCATTATTCTATTACAAGAAAAATATCGACAGATGTGTGTATATAATTAAAAAAAAAAAATCAAATTTGAAACGTGGATAAAAATTTAAAGTAATAACACTGACACAATGTGATAATGACCTTGTTGCAGAGCTTTTGTAGCATTTGTATTGCGTACATGCATTATTGAACTTCATAAAAATTAGAATATGTCAGTACTTGGTTTTATTTTTTTAGCTTATGATTTCCCAATAACAAGTACTGTTTTAGGAAGAGGGAGGAACATCTTATTATCGCCTACAAAAGTGGGATGACTTGTTCTCAAATTGTTTTATTTTTACAAGGAAATTATGTATAAAAAAAAAAAAAAAAACTCTGCATGAACTACATAGTGATACTTAGGGAGAGTTTGACTACTCAACAGAGTCTTAGTCATGAATGTGTGGGAAAAGAGTAAAGAGAAAAAGTCATGATGGGATTTCATGGATTAAGTGGTGCTATTGAAAGGAGAAAACCAAAGTTTTCATCAGAGTTATGAAGAATGTTAGGAAACACAAGGAAATGCAAATGATATGTGAGCCAAGATGGGATAAAGGGTTGGAAAAATAGCTAAAAGACACTTGAAGAATCAAGAGGTTGGGGACCTGAGGATAAAACATCTTGGTGATGATGGAATGTAAGTGTATAAGATAAAGTTAAGATTAAAATGAATTGTTTTAAAGCACGATTCTTTTGTTAGAATGCTGAAAACTAGAAAATGTGTGATAGTTAAGAAAAGTACCAAAAAGGAACTGAAGCAAGAACTAAAAGTTTTTATTCGATTATGCCAAGCCTTAGGTATCAAAAGTGGAGCTAGAGCTATCTACACTCTATAGGCTTGCTAAAATTAGAGAGAAAAAGTCAAGAGATTTGGATTAAAAAAAACTGCATTAAGGATGAAGACAATAAAATCTGTTTTTGTTATGGAACAAGAGTACAAGACATTATAGAAAGACAGAAAATTTTCTTTTAGAAGTTACTTAATGAAGTACATAAATTTCTTTCAGGTTAAACACAAGAGACGAGGACCAAAATTATGCCTTTTATTGTAAGATTTGGGAGAAAGGTATCAGTTGGCACATTGCTAATAAAAAATAAATAAATTGTTTGACAAGGTTATGAGTATAAGGCCCAAGAAAATGCTAGAAGAGTGAAGCATTGATACTCTAACACCTAATTGTAAAAATATTGATATAAAAAAGATTGTGCAAATTATTGGCGATAAAGATGAAGTTTTGAGAAAAAGGTGATTGAGGGAAGATTAAGAAAAAAGACTCATATTACTAAAAACAATTTAGATTTATGCCTCGGAGGTAAACTATGGAAGCAATATAATTGCCATAGCATTTAAATGAGGAGATATCGTTGGAATAAAAAAGATTTCCATATGTTCTTTATTGAGTTAGAAAAGGCATATGATCAAATAATAAGAAAGATATTGTGGAGGACCATAAAGAAGAAAGAAATTTGTGTTGCACATCTTCAAACAATCAATGATATATATGAGGAAGTCAAGAAAAGGATGAGAACACAATTACACAGTGGAATCACAACAATATCTCTTATAACCATAGGATTGGGCCAAGGGTTAATTTTGAGCTCTTATCTCTACCTAAAGTCTTAAATGTCCTTATAAAGTATATCCAAAAGTCAATACAATAATATATGCTTTTTAGATATGTAATTCTGGTTGGAAAATACATAGATGAAATAAATGAAAAATTGAGTATCTTAGATATTCTTTTCTTATTTAAATACAATGAACTCAAAACTTAATATTTCATTGTTTTTATTAATAACAATACCTATTTTCTCCCAACATAAATCAAGATTTGAAATTCATGATTAACAATAAGCTTGACGGCTAGAACAAGTATTTGTAAATTTGTTTTGAGGGTCATTATATACTATCATTAAAAGGGATTTATATATAGTATCAAAAGCATTCAACACTGGCCAAGGTTAAAATAGTGGCGTGAGTTTACGTAGTTATTGCACTAAAAATTATAAAAGGAAAATAAGTGAAATACATTAGATAAAAATCTTTACCAGGAAAAGAATATAAAAAACAATTGACTACTAATTAGTTTCTTTATCTAGTCTGCCACTAGAGGTGAGTTTCTTATAATCAGAGTCATTATGGAACTAGACCAAGGAACTAATATTACAACCCAAGTTGCCACAACAATCCTCATGCAGAAATTATTCAGTTTTATTGTCTGCAACAAAGCAACTACCTTTCATCAATGATGCTCATTCAAATCCACGGAGATTACACATGAATTTGTATCTCATTCAAATCAACAGAGTGCATCATCTATACTCTTGGAAGTTAACATGACCCGTTGCTTGTGCATGCTCCACTGCCTCCTGAAATGTTCACAAAAAAACAAGTACTCAGAATCATAAGAACAAAGGAGAATAGGCTAAGGAGGGTAAGTAATAAAGCAAAGCATCAGGTACTGAATCACCTTCTGACCAATTACTCCAATTTGGCATACTCCACAACGCAGAGTGAAGTTAGAAGTGTCCGTGTAACTCCGTTTCCTGAGAAAGTGTAGCCATGATATATTAGCATCATGGGCATAGCATAAATTGCAATGATACTAAGTAGCAAAAATAATTGGTAGAGGCCATTCGAGATGATATCAAAATTAAATTGAGAAGATTAAAAAAAATCACATCATGCAAGATAAAACAAACTGACTTCCCTTTGTATTATTGCAGAATTAAAATATACGTTCCTACTGGCAGACAAGATACATAGCCCAACTATCTCTTTCACTTAAAAAAATGTGCATAATTTCACCTGTATTGTTTGACAATAGAAATTGGCAAAGTTGAAGTTTTCAACTTATATTCACAACAAATCTGATATATAAAGAATCCAAATATGAAGATTTATGCAATTCAATTATCTAAATATGATAATATTTATCTCTTTCTTTTAAGAAGGTTCAATAAGAATAGCAAACTACCTCTGCTGGTCCTTCACAAAATTTAGAACAAGCCCCTCAACAGGTCCAATGCTTCTGTTTTTCTGTACAGCAAATATGGTCTGATCAAACTCCTCAGGAGCTTCCTCAAAGGGAGACATCTGACCCATACAAGGGGTGTGAGTAATCATCAGGCAACATGAAAACAAAAATACGTATGAACCTTAACTTTTTAATTTTTTTTATTGTTTCATGTGTAGTAGATAAATATACATACAATATACGTCACAATTTACCTCCAAAACCACACAAAAAATGCACAGAAGAGAAGGAACGGATCAACATCAACAACATCTTTAACCCAATCTAATTGGGGTCGGTGAAGAGAAGGAATGGATGATAAAAAAAAAAATCTGGTATATGAAATTACTCACCACTAATGCATCATAGTGGAGACCATCATAAATCAGCATCACTCTTTCAGAATAATTCCTTTCCTGTCAAAAGTATTCACAAAAAGTGAAAATAGAAAAGTTCAGTCATAAGAGTTTGCAAAACTTGAGAGCATATAGATTGCATAAGAGTGACTAACCTGACCGTACAAATCACATCGAGTTGTCTGGATATCATATGCTGCAATTTCACGTCCATAATAATCTGCTAATATTGAAAGTTCAATTGCACCTTCACAAAGAAATATAGAGCTTAATTAGCACATCAAACTAACAAAAAGTTAACAGTGCTTTATTGTTAAATTTGATAGTAGGAGTTTGAAATACCCTTTGAAACCCATGTCAAATTCATCAACTACAAAATCCATACCCACCAAATTTATATCAAAAGCCTAATTTTAGAAACAAAACTGAAATTTAAACAATTGTCTCAGAAGATTCTCTGGGTATCCAGATGTTTAAATAAAATTTCCCAAATTTTAATTAAATATTTATGACTCTTTACGTTTCAGGAAAATAATATATTTTACTCATATATACTCCATAATATATTTATCTTAGCAAAGTTTATTAAAAGCTCATATGTTAAATCAACCTATCTTTGAGTAAGTTTCATCACCTTCCAAATAAAAATGAATTTTCCACACTTGAGGTTACACATTCATACACTCACCACAGTAACACCAAAAGTAGCAGTTCCAATTTGTAGAGTGAAAATTGGTAACTATTTCCATCTAACTTTTTATTTAAAATAGCCTTGATTACCAAAAGCATAGGCCAACTAACCTCCCCACTTCTCCGAGTCAAGAATCCAGTTACAATACTCTGTGTTTGGCTTCCCAAGAAATGCTTCACAATATTTCTGTGGATCACTTGCTACTGTTGCTGCTATAACCTTTAGCATGTCAAATGATAAATAGCACACAAATATTAAGTCAAAATATGTAAGAAATAATGAAATAATAACATACTCAAAATGCAAAGATATTAGGCAATACAATGGTATAAAAGTTCCACTTCACTGGTAACTCTTAAATGATAGACTACATAATTTCATATCTGAAAATAAAAATATTTTGCCATGACAAGATTGTAGTTGCATGTAATTTCATGGAAAGCATTGAGTAGCACAGCATGGGGCTTGACGGACCATAATACAAGTGCATATGATGAATTGATGACAAAATATGGAGATCTACCAAGTTACTTAAGTCTCATGTCAGGAATTGAAAACAACAGGAGCTAGTGAAAAATAGGTATGTTGAGCCATATATAATATTTCAAAGTCGAATTTTTGTAAAATAAAAATGCTCAAAGCGCATTTATTACTCATAGCTGCATCTGAAAAATTCTTCATGCAGTATGCAGATAAAAAATAACTAAATATTCATATCTAAGTATTTCACTCATCCTTAGCATTTGTTGCAACCATTTTAATGATTGAAAAGCCAACGATCAGTTTTCCAAAAGCTGTTTTTACTGAATTTTAATAAAATATGTCTACGACTACAAGGAACATTTCAGAATAAAAATATTTTTTTTTATTTCTCAAAATATCTAGAAATTTCGTCTTAGTCCCTGTAAAAATTCAACATGTTTTAGTTCTTACATTTATTAAAAGTGAAGTGGTTTTAATCCCTTGTCAAGAACTAAAAACACGTTTTTGAGAGAAAAAGTAGGGAATAAAAATATATTAAATTTTATAGCATGCTTCAACACGTTCCAATCTCGTACTTTCGACAGTGTCATATCACACTTCGAGAATGACACGGTTCGGAGGAACTCTAACTAGTTGGGTGAAAAGTCCTTCTTCCAATCATGTAGTGAGGTCTCCTTTTGAAAATGAATTCTACAATACAATGTTGTTAAAGGAGGCGTCATGGCCGCCATGGTGGAATGGCGTGGCGGATTTTTTGCCAACCACCATAGGCAATTTGTGATGAGAGGCCCACTGTGGCGTGTTTACATGGAGGAATTTTACCCTTCCGTCATGTTCTACCACCCGCCATTGATAACACTACTACGATATGTTTTACATGTCCAAATCTTGAGTTTATTGTGTTTGATACCTCAAGTTTGAAAAATGAGATTTTTCTAGTAGAAAAGATCATATATTTAACTTTGAAATTTTTGTTAAAATGTAGGTGCTAAAAACATATTAATCTCTATATTTTGTGGGATTAAAACTGAATCTCGATATATTTTGAGGGACCAAAAACATGTTTTACTCCAAAAATAAAAACATATCTTGAGGCAAAAGTTGACCAGCCAGAAATGAAGCACCACTTGGCACTAGAAGCAAATTGACAAATAAACTGAATACAAGAAAAAAATTACCTGTCTCAACTCAGCAGCTTTCTTTTTGTCATGATCCATAACATATCTGAAACAATTAAACACAACAAAAAGGAAGGAGAAAGAACATCACAAGTGGAATCATATGTACAAGTAGCAGTAATTCCAAAAAAAAGGGGTTGTATTCCATTGCTTAGCTTACCCAACAGCATTGAAGAGGCAACTGTTATCCGAAGGAATGACCCTTCTCAGAATAACACCTTCCATGATGCAGATTGTAGATGACTTACCAACCTAAAAATCAATCACAGAAGAACCATATTCAAAATCTAAAACACAATAACTAAAGCAACACCGCATGTGAATTCTGAAAAGAAAGGGAAGACAGAGAAAAGGGTTTGAATTGGAAAATGGAAATCTGTGCTATGAGAATTGAAAAAGGGATTGGTCTGAGAAGAAGGAGAGAATGAATACGAACCAAGTTTGTTAGGTGTGTTGGATTTGGTATTGGTATTTGAATAAGAAACGTTTTCCTTTCCTTTTATACGTCAAAAGAATTAACATTAACTTAACGGATATTACTACCGTTTTCGTTCAGATGCCACCGTCATTTTCTTCGCCATGCCCCACTACTCTCTTCCATGCCCAACACCTAGCATTCGCAACATCTTCCCTATTTTATTCTCTGTTATCCAAAAGTATTATTTTCTAAACAATTTTATTGGTAAAATATTCACCATTTTTTGCTCATGATTATTTTCTCCCGCGGAAAATTGTCATGTTTAGTGGTCCCAAATATAATTAATTTCTCAGTACTTAATATTATTATTTTTAAAATATT
>PYAF01006068.1:2608867-2621099 GCA_007407185.1 Glycine tomentella | reverse complement strand
AATAAATATATTACGATAATTTTTCTCATGATTTGGTTAATTTATATTGTTTTTTAAATAAAATAATTACCTCTGGCAGTACAAAATAATGACAGAGAGAAAAATAATTATGGATTCAAATTTCTTTCAATAATAAAAATTAACAAATTAACAATTAATATTTGTTAAAAAATAAACACTAACATTCAATCAATGATGGCAATTTTCTTGGAAGTTATCAAAATAGAATAGCATGTGAAATGCTAAATAGTCAACTTATGGCATGTTAGTTAGCAAAAAGATTTGTGTACGACGAGGGAGGAAATAGCACTGTCCCATAATTGGTATCACTTTTAACAGATTCACTTCAGCCACAAATTTGCTCCCGCTACATAGGGTAGATTCATGGGCCATAGCTCTACAAAGACATTGCCGCATTGGTCTTTTCTTGCCTTTATAAACATAATAATTAACTTAAGTACGTTTTTGTTAAGATATTTTTTGTATAATTTTGACCATTTAAAAAAGAATACTAAGATTTTGTTTTTTCCCCCTAAAGAAACCCCAAACATGTACATAACGACACTCAAGTAATCATCCAACCAAAATTATAACACAACAAAATAAAATCGGCATCTCCACAAAATAAAGGTTGCTTTAGCAACTCAACTAGCCAAGCGGGCTAGGAAAGTTAATTGTGACTTGAAAGCTAAGTTCTTTTGTAGCTTCAAAAACTTAAACATAGCTTTATTATTGTCACAGAAGAATTAAGAAAAGCAAAACCACTTTGTAAATAATAATTAACCCAAAAATGAGGAGGCCGGGAGGGGGAAGAAAGGGCAGACCCTTTTCCTTTACCCAAAAAGATATGTGAAAGTATATTCATCTTTAGTATCCCAAAAAACGTGTTCCATTTTTTAAGGCTTTATGTGATTAGGTCCATGGTGTGTGTATCATCTTTAGCATCGGACAATTATAGTTCTTTGTGTGTATTTCTCTTTTACCTTAATAATTATTCATCTAACAAATAACTTAATTTACAATTATCAATACAAAAATTAATCCTACAAAAAGGAGATAAAAATTAATAAAGAATAACATTTATTTTACAAAATTATCTTACATTTTCATAAATATAAAGGTGAGAATGTTTATTCCCATATTTAATAAGAAATTATCAGAAAATATTCATGAATATCTTTTATTCCCCAAAACTGTAAAACTGGGCACAAAATAAAAATAACAGTGTTTGAGATTCTCTATTGAATTACAAGCTAAAGAATAAACTACAAAGTTAGCTTCTTTTTTTCAAGAAAGTTACATTCCAATGTCTACAACTTTTCTTCCCATGCTAATGGGATGAGAAAGTTCCAAATTGACTTTTATTTATCATTTTTTATTCTTAAAAAAATAGTCACGCTTTAATAAAAGATCTCAATATCAATATGATATTCCTTTAGAAGAAAAACAAAAATTATCTTAAATATTATTAGAAATGTTAAAAGTTAACCAAACATATTTTTATATATGCTTAGGAATAACATTCCTCGCTACAATATTGATGGGAACGTAATTTCTAAAAATACAAGATAATTCCATTAAAAAAAACCCTAAGTATTATTAACAAAGAAAAACTTGAAAACTAAATATTTTCATAATGTTGTATACTGACAAATAATTCTTTTTTTTTCTGTTAAAGTAATAATTACTTCAAAATTAAGAAATATCAAGTTAACACCGTCAATGTAGTAGTTAGATTTAAAGTCCCAATAAATTGTTATTTAGAGCTACGATTTAATTAATTTAGTACATAAAAACTAAAAGTTAATAAAATCATTTATTAAGGAAGTTTACTTCAATTGATTGAGTAAGATTTATGAGTTATGATAAATCTTTTAATATCACCTTCTATTACTGTGGATAAAAAAAACATTTATAGTTTAAAAATTATTAAGTAGGATTTTATTTGAAGTGTTCCTTAAAGCAACTTGTATTGTGTATATTTTCCTTCCATTTCTTATCATTTTAGCACGAAAATATTTATTAGTGTGGCGCGCCTACAATTTTTTAATTTCTCTCCTTATTAATTAAACTTAATCAAATAATTCAACTTTTTAATTTTCCTTCTAATTTCATCTCTCTTGCCATTTTTTTTTTACCTATTTCACTTCTATTAAATAAAGTGTAAGGAAAGTTAGGAAAAGCTTAGATTGTGTTCTCTCACGCTTATTTCTTCCTACTACTCAGTGTTTCTAATAAAGCAAATTAAAAGTGCGAGAATTATTTTAATTGAAACATAGAATCTGTTGGGGGTATGGGAATTTGACCAGAAAGTGTATGATTTGTTCAGGAAAGGAATTGAAAATGAAATAAAAACCGTGAATGAGTTGCTTGCTGGTGTACACGTTTTCTTGCTTCAGAGTTAACTACTACGAAAATGATAATAATTATATATTGTCTCGTGTCCACGCTTCATGATTTACATTTCACATGTGTCCTATTTCATTTGATGATCATATTTTTCCAATTAATTTCCATCATATCACCGTCATCAAGCACATTATTTTTCTCTTTTAGTTACGAGTAGATTTCTTTTATTTGTGATTAGCATATTCGGCGAAGGAGAAAAAACAAGAGAAAAAAATGAATAAAAAAGAAAAGAAAAGAAATTCATTAATATTATTTGATTTTTTTTAAAAGAAATATATTTTTTCTTCATAAATATTATAAAAATAAAATGCATTGCAAGGATTATTTTTTGAATTTTTTTCCCTATTCTTCCATCACACTTCCTCTTATGGGAGGGAAAAAATTGAAGCAAGATTCACACTTATTTTTTTTTCTTCTTATTTCAAACAGAAAAAATTACCTCTTATTGATACTGCATCTTAGAATATAAGATACCCATCAAAATATGTACATTAAATATGCTCTAGTTAGAAGGGGGAGTTGGGTGGATTTTAATATGTATTTCAAATAATTTACCAATATAGTTAAAATAATTTTACATCATAATTTAAATTATTCAATATAATTTTAAAATATAATTATATATTAAAAAGTATATTTATTATATACTTAATAAATTATAAATTATAATTTTATAAGAATAAATATTTATCTAATACAAATTTAGCTTGTATAATATTTCATCTAAAATGCTAGTTTTTTTTTTTTTGAGGTAAAATAGAGACTAACTGTAACTAGATATTGAGATTTCAATTATGTTGACACCTTAATAATCTAAGTAAACCAGCTAGCCTTAAAATATATTAAAAGATGACAAAAGGTCCGTACAAACATGGGAGACAAACATGGAAGATAAACCTAAACGTATGAAAACTAACGAGATAAACTCTATTTAAACCTAAAGTTAGGACAAGTGTTTCTATCCTTTATGGTTTTTGTTTTTTTTTCTTATTACTTGTTAATTATGTTGTTTTAATTGATTGACAATTTAAATGAAAATAAAAGAGTTAAATATTTAATTTTGGCTCTGCAAAAATTCATTGAATTTGGTTTTATTTCTTGAATTTTTTTAAAATAGGTGAATTCAGTCTCTCATCCCAACTTTATTAATATTTTTCTGGCATGACTAATAACGATCATATGGATATCACATGTTTGCCATGTGACATTAGAAACCGATTTTTTTTTTTTTTAAATCAAAGTAAATCTAATTTTGATCAAATATTTAAAGATGAAAATCACAATTTTAAAATGCAGTTAAGGTTAATTTTGACTAAAATTTCAGGAACCAAAAACACATTTAATAATAATAATAATAATAATAATAATAATTTCTCGGCACACTTGTCATTTAATTTGTTTTGAATATTGAGCAAATGCTCTACAACCAAAACAAATTTTTAGTATGATTTTTATGAGAATTATTTTTATTGGAAAATAAAATAAAACACTTACAAATATATATAACGTCTAAATTATTAGAATAATGTCTCACACTTTATCGAAGGAAGCATATTTTTTCGTTGAAGACCCCAGTGTGGCATGCTGATCCTGAGTTCTTACGCAGGATTCAATTTTAGGAATTGTTGATTTCTACGGTGTATGTTAATTTAATTTTAGAAGATTTTCAACTTCAAAAGAATTAAAAGTATGTTTTGATGGAGTATTTTAAAATTTTAGAAAATTTAAAATTTAGGAAAATTAAAATACATAAATTAAAATTCTTTTATTTTCAAAATTTTGTGTTTGGATAAAAAAATTAAATTTCTTCATTTTTAAAATTTTGAATCTTCTTCACGAAAAAACAAGTAAGGTGAGTCGTGTAGTGAGAGGAGCGGAGAAAGTTGTGCATTTAAAGCTGCTAAAAGAGAAGAAAATTTCAATTTCTCACCTTTCAGAGGAGAATTCAAATTCCACATTTTTAATTGTTTAAAATTCTGTTTTAAAATTTTAAAAATTTAAATTCCTCTTATAGAAATATTTAAACACTGAATCTTAAATTGAAGAATTTTAAATTTCCTAATAAATTACTTTCTTCAATTAAAATTCTCTATACAAACACACTTTATGTGTATTGCACTCATTTCCTTTTTTGTTAAATTAAGGATCATTTAAGTCAACCTTTATATAATAGAGACACATGAAAATATGATATTGTATTAAATTAATAATTAATGATTTCCAATAATTAATTGCCAAAATAAAGAGATATGACCAATATTATTTATGATTATATATTTTTATAATCTATAAGAAATCTATTATGCTATTTATGAAAATTATAAAATTTTATTTTGAATCCATAGTCTTGTGCACATACTAAGATACACACGTAGTACCTCCATAGCGTTTTTTATTTATTCTGACCTCCACAGCGTTGAATGATTTGGTTAATTTACAAATATATTTTTCAACATTCTTTTATTAATGGTTCTTTTCTCTTGACACAATGATCTTACGTGCGAAGCTTATACTATCTCAAGATAAATTTTTTCATTACACGTTTTGGAAATGCAAAAGTCTATCCAATTACGAACATGAGAGCAGCATCACCTTAGTCCTTGAACAACATAAAAAATACAAGAACAAAACCTTAGACTAAATAAAATTTTGTTTGGTTACTCATTAACAAAAATTAGGTGGCACCATGTGGTGAAGGAATCAGGAGAAAAATGTGGTGTTGGATACGCATCTCTGATTCGGTCCTTGAATCATAAGAAAGAATGAATCAAGGAAGTTTTTCTTCTATTATATGGACTCCCTCCAAGGCTCTAACCTTGTTTTGGTCGTAAAATAGTTTCAACCTTTTTTAGTTAACTCGTTAAAATCCAAATCCCACAGTTGACTCGGTTCTATCTTTATCCTTTTTGTTGAGACTCTTTCTTTCTACTTTCCTCTCCTCCTTTAAAAAACCTCATATTCTGATGATCTGATCCAGTCTGCATCAACCTTTGGCTTCTCCTCCCCCCTTCCCCCCCTTTTCTCTCTCTTCACACTTCAGTGGATATTCTTTCTTGAATTCTCATCTGGGTTCATTCCCTTTTCATGCTTTGACTGAATCTTCACACTTTCAAGCTTTCAAGTAGTTGGTTGTGTGGTGGTACCTGATAAAACTTAAAAAATCTCTTCCCTTTTTGTGTCAGCACCATGGGTTGTTGTCTGAGTAAAAAAGGGTCAGAGCCAGAAGAACACATTGGTTACAGACATGTTGCTGGTGCTGGGGGTGCTGCTGTGTACAACAATCACAAGAGCCATGAACCCTTTGCCTCCCAAACCAAACCCCCTTCTCACCAACCTTACCAATTACATGAGAAACATGCTCCTCCTCAGGCACCTTGGAGGCCTCCACCAAGCCCAAAACATGTTGACAAGCATAACACAATCACTGGGAAGCCATTTGAGGATGTTAAGCAGCACTACACACTTGGGAAGGAATTGGGGAGAGGCCAATTTGGGGTGACTTATCTCTGCACTGAGAATTCAACTGGCCTGCAGTATGCCTGCAAGTCCATTTCAAGGAGGAAGCTTGTGAGCAGAGCTGACAAGGAGGACATGAAGAGGGAGATCCAAATCATGCAGCATTTGAGTGGACAGTCCAACATTGTGGAGTTCAAAGGTGCTTTTGAGGATAAACAATCAGTTCATGTGGTTATGGAGCTGTGTGCTGGTGGTGAACTTTTTGACAGGATTATTGCCAAGGGCCACTACACTGAAAGGGCTGCTGCTTCAATATGTAGACAGATTGTTAAGGTTGTTAACACCTGCCATTTTATGGGTGTCATTCATAGGGATCTCAAGCCAGAGAATTTCTTGCTATCCAGTAAGGATGATAAGGGACTTCTCAAGGCCACAGATTTTGGCTTGTCAGTCTTCATTGAAGAAGGTAAATTTTGTTATCCATTCATTGGTCTTTTCATATGAATTTTTAATAGTTGTGGGGATTCCTGAAAGGTAAGTATGTGAACTGTAGCATAGTTGTGAATAATCTTCTAAAGTTTTTGAGGAAAATTTTGTATAATTTCCATCCATTTTGTGTGTGTGTGTGTGTGTGTGTTTGTGTGGGAATTGGATGCAAAAGGCATGCAAGATTGAAAATGATTTTTCTAATTAAGTTCTAATAGTGCATTGCCAATGCTTGACATCAATGGCCTGATTGTCAAGACTTGCAAAGTTTGAGTAGCTTTTAATTTGTTTCATGGGATTTTTTTTTCTCCCTCAAGATGTTGATTTGAATAAACTTCTGCCAACTAATTTTTCTAAAGCTTTATCTCCTTTTTCTTTTTTCTCCATATCTATGCATGAACTTTATCACATTTCACTAGATGGACATCTTTGCCACTCAATTTGTGCCATGATTTATGAATTAATTTTTCTGCAAGTATGGAGATGGAAATTGTAAAGTGATGGCTTGTTAGAAAGGGTTTATCTACTGTTAATTTAATGTAAATTAAGTTTATGAAATTGACAGTTGATAAACCTCGCTTACTTATTTTATACATCATCTCACTTGTATAAAATATACTAAGTTTTTTCTAATAATTCTTTATTTTTGTCAGGAAAGGTGTATCGAGATATAGTTGGCAGTGCTTACTATGTTGCTCCTGAAGTTCTACGTCGTAGCTATGGGAAGGAAGCAGATATATGGAGTGCCGGAGTTATATTGTATATCTTACTTAGCGGTGTACCACCATTTTGGGCAGGTAAACTCTGAGTTTGATATGTTGATAATAGGATAATTTCCTTGTATTAGAGGCTAGCTTCCCCCTGTTTTACAGTTGACTATTTTTTTAATAAAATATGTGATGTAGAGACGGAAAAGGGAATATTTGATGCCATATTGCAAGGTCATATTGATTTTGAAAGTAATCCATGGCCAAGCATATCAAACAGTGCTAAAGACCTTGTTCGCAAAATGCTTATAAAGGATCCAAAGAAACGCATTACTGCTGCTCAGGTTCTAGGTAGGCAACTTTTATTGTGTTTTCTCCTCATTGAAACTTATTAAAAATTGTCTGTATGGTGTTTGATAGTTTGAATTTCTTTCCCACTTGATCCTTTTACGTGTGTACTTGGGTGAGGTTGAGAAGATAGATCACTAGAGGGGCTTAGATATATTCCAGTTCTGTTAGCGACCCAAAGAATGATTTTATTTATTGAATGAAAACGAACAGAAACATGGATTCTCCTCTAAGGATTCCCCCTTTCTTACAAGCTTGTTAATTCTCTGAATGAATCCTTTCACAGTTTCACCCTTTCACCATATTTATCTAATTGATCCCCTCCAACTAATTACTCTAGTTCCCAACTAATTTTCCCCTCACTTCTATCTAACACATAACAAGGCTAGTGGATATAGTTATTACTAATAGTAGTGTTGCATATAAAAACTGAATTTAGGGCTTAAAAACTTATACATGCCAAGTTCTTTCCATCTGTATAGATTATTCTATACCCATATTGGTGTGACAACGACAACCAATGTTGCATTTGAACATGTTAGTTGCTGAGACTACGGACTTTTCAGAGACAATATTTTCACAAGTATACTGTTTCTTCTATTATCTATCCTTTAAACATGTCAGTTGTTTAGTTACAGGACATTCTGTATGTGATAGAAAATGAAACATTATTGAACATGAGGGAAGCTAGTAACAGTGTGTGTCTTTGTCTTGATGCAGTGACTCAAAACTGTTTCCCATTAATATTACTGCTGACTGATAGCTTGATTGCAGCATCCTTAAGAATTTTTTGGTTCATGAATTATATTTTCTCTACTAATTGATTCCTTGTATTGTTTAAATATTTAGAGCACCCATGGCTTAAAGAAGGTGGAAATGCTTCTGACAAGCCAATAGACAGTGCAGTGCTTTCCAGAATGAAGCAATTCAGAGCAATGAATAAACTAAAAAAACTAGCCCTCAAGGTTAGTCAAGCCACAAGCTGCATGAAGTGACCACAATGCTCTTTTATGCTTATTGTATTTGATGGCATAATTAAACATTGAGGGACATAATTTTTTTTCCAGTGTTCTCATAATGACTTTAAATTGCTCGACTGTGTGTAACTTTAGGGTGTAGGGGTACATATCTCTACCAATTCAAAAATAAACTGAGTGGATTTAAATAATCGTTTTAGGTGATTGCTGAAAATCTTTCTGAAGAAGAGATCCAAGGTTTAAAGGCAATGTTCACAAATATTGACACTGACAATAGTGGTACAATCACCTATGAGGAACTGAGGGCAGGATTGCAGAGACTTGGCTCAAAGCTTACTGAAGCTGAAGTGCGACAGCTTATGGATGCCGTAAGCTATTGTTGAATTCACAAGATTTGCCCTTCTTTGCTTTTTCTATATTCTTTCAAGCTTACACTCCTTTGCTTAAATTTAGGCTGACGTAGATGGAAATGGCACAATTGACTACATAGAATTCATCACTGCTACAATGCATAGACACAGGTTAGAACGAGATGAGCATCTTTACAAGGCCTTCCAATATTTTGACAAAGACGGTAGCGGGTAAGTCCATCTACTGTGACTTAACATTTCTTCCTCAATCTGTCGCATTATGGAAGTAGTTGTTTTTTCCTACTATCCATTCTCAACCTCAATTTTGAAGTCCATGCCTTCCATATTAGTCTTTTGACTATAAGATTATGTTTTCAGTTTTTTTAATAAGTATTTAACAAGATCATATACCATAAATCCTATTTCTTCATACACCCAAAAGCACATACATGACAGAATCATTAATTAATGAATAGCTCTATTTAGAATTTCAAGAATAATGACACATACACCCTGGGTTTTGTTTGATTCCATCACAGGTATATCACAAGAGATGAACTGGAAACAGCCATGAAGGAGTATGGTATGGGTGATGAGGCCACAATCAGGGAAATTATATCTGAAGTTGACACAGATAATGTAAGCCTGTTTTTCTTTTTGCTTGCTAGAATTTTGTATTCTAGTTCCATCCATAGTTGACACTCAATTTTGTGGTTTCTCAGGATGGTAGAATCAACTATGAAGAATTTTGTACAATGATGAGGAGTGGAACCCAACAACAAGGCAAGCTATTCTGATGCTCTAGATTGAGTGTCTTGCAGCCAAGATGGGGTGCTTGCTTCAGAGAAAGGCTTCCAAGAGTTAATATTCATCTTAGGCATGTAAAGCTTGTAGTTTAGATTTGTTTTGAGTTACATGCTTTGCGTGATTTGTTGTCAGCTCTTATTTTTCTTTTTGGTTTCCTTTTCACTTTGAAGTTTATTATTGAGTCCACATGTAATTTATTAGGCACACTAATAATAAATGGACTTGCCTAGGGAAGGTGGTTTTCCAAGTTAGATTATACAGTTTGTTAAATTGAAATCCTCGGCCGGTATCCTTTCTTAAGAATTGCACTTTCACTGACTGAAATATTTATTGGGTGCCAAAAGGCGAAATAATTTTGTTGCTGGTTATGATTTATAGCCCTTCGTTTTCTTCTTGAAGCAATATTGGTTGGCCTACGGTTTGTAGTTAGTGCCATGTCTGATGACAACCACGTGGAGTCATGCCGGGTTATGTAAGGGTGATTTCAGATTAGATGAATTGAATTAGTTTGAAGAGAAAAATTCTGATCTAATCTTATCAGTAGTTATTTACTTTACCATTTAATATGTTGAATTTAAGTTTAAATCTAATCTAATTAAAGTAGTTTGGATTGACAAAACCAAGTTAGTAACATGCTTGTCATCAAATTCCCACCATTGTCCAGTGTTTTTTCATCCTTGATATGGGGAATGTAGTGACCACTATTAACAGCAGTTCCTTTGTGAATAGTACAACTGAGAAGTTGTATGCTAGTTCTAACAGAAACAGCTCAGAGTTCTGACAATCTATATGTGAATATATCCAATGCAGAAATAGAAACAAGAAAGCAGTGCTCTAATAACCCTGCATGTGAAAAACAGATCAAATGTGCCAATGTAAAACTTTATTCCTTTGAAACTTCCAAAATACACTCAAACATATTATTTTGAATTAAATTATATTTTCTAAATTTGAATTACAATCTTATATATATTCCAATTTCAATGCAATTAAAAAAAATTAGGTAGAACATTATAAAAAAAGAAAGAATATAAATATAATTTTACTTGACAATATTACATTAGAGTTAAAGTTAGTTAGCTTATCAATATATATATCTACACAATATTATATCAGATCAGATTTTACTATCATAATTATCTATTATCTTATCATTTAGCTTTATTACTTTTTTTACACAATCTTTCTGATACAGAACAGTTATATCTACGTTAGAGTGGCGAACGGTGCTGATTATCTTTTTACATTCATGTATATATTAGAGAGGTGAAGGAGGATAATAGGAGATCATTAGAAAAAGAGAGAAACCTTCTCTAATTAATCTGCAAAAGTGCAACTTAAGGGAATGGGTACTAGAGGTGGAAAGAAAGAATTAGAAAATAATTATAACCCATCAAAGAGAGTCAAAAGCGAATGCAAAGGGGCTAGTTCTTCGCAACATGGCAAATCAAAATTTGAATATTTACTAGATGTAGTGGAGGCCTAATTTAGTGCATATGAAGAAGAACAAGATCGCCTCCAAGAAAGGGAAGATGCTAGAAACGAAAGAAATGTGGGTTGTGAGCAAGGGCCACCTGATGAACTTGATGGATTGCCAAGGGAATTTCAAGAAAAGATCCAAGAGTTGAATGGATGTGAGGTGCAGTTTGTGACGCAGAAAGAACTTTTCAAAACAGACTTGAACCCACAACACGCTCGCTTGTCAATCCCACCTTCTAAGATTGCCAACAGATTTCTGACACCAACTGAGAAATCTTCCTTAAACGAGCATCGAGGTATAAACAGGAGGCTTTCTGGCATGTCAGTGATGGTGTTGGATCCGTCTTTGAGAGAGCACAACATGTGCTTCAAGAAGTGGGAAATGGAGAGAAGCTACGTCTACAACTTGATCAAGGGATGAAATCAAATTGTGTGTCACAATGATCTTAAACTTGGTGATACGCTGCATCTCTGGTCCTTCAGACTCTCCTCTAAGCTCTGTTTCGCACTAGTTAAGAATCAAGTTGTGAATACATCCGTGCCAGGATCATGATTTCAAAATATAATCTTCAATTTAGATTTAGTTAGTTTGGGAGGTTAGACTTTGTTTACCGTTTCTGTTATTCAGTTTTAGTTCATCCGTGCCAGGATCATGATTTCAAAATATAATCTTCAATTTAGATTTAGTTAGTTTGGGAGTTAGATTTTGTTTACCGTTTCTGTTATTCAGTTTTAGTTATTAAACTAGTTTTATTCTAATTTTTGAAATTATTCATGTTCTTTATACTTATTCTAGTCAGTAAATTATTGAAAAGGCTAAAAATATAATGTTAGAAGATGAATTCAGAGATGTATAGGGTGCTACATTTAGAGGTATGACAGATTCGTTTTATCTGTGATTCATTGTTATGTTACGGATAATTCTGCATAATCAATATGGTCTTGATATCACGACACAATATGACATTCTTTTTCGAGCTCTTTTTATTGTTTATATTATTAGATTTGGTTACATATAATAGAGGATAGAAGTTTGATGTTATGCAGAATTTTCATTGTATGCTTCTATGGATTGTTCAACAACTTGTGGCAAATCCATATTTATCAATAAATTTTCTTTGCCTCTTTAAAAATAAAAACAATTCAAAGAACTCCCATCTCCAAACCCACCTCCAATACTGATAGACATCTCCTTCATATGTTAAATGTTGTT
>PYAF01006068.1:2581720-2602748 GCA_007407185.1 Glycine tomentella | reverse complement strand
CTATAATTTTTTGTTCTTTATAATAAAATACTCTATAACTTTACATACCAAAACATATTATTTTGAAATTTAAATTATATTTTCTAAATTCGAATTACAATCTTGTATATATTTCAATCTGAATGCAATTCAACAAAAAAAATTGGGTAGAAGATTATAAAAAAAGAAAAAACATAAATATAAATTTATTTGACAATTTGGTAACAAAATACCTATATATTCTGCGGATGATTTGGTAATATTCCAATTTTTCCGCTTGATTTTTTTAATTATTATATTGTATTAGCTGTAAAATTTGTTAGGTTTGTGCATAGTCATATATATATATATATATATATATATATAGGTAGAGAGTGAGTAGAGAAATGAAACCTCTAATATGCAACGTAGATACATAACAATGGCAAAGGAGGAAAAGAATTCGGGAGGAGCTGTAAAGAAAGAAGGTGATTCGGTTGATATATTTTTGAGGAAGGGTATCCGTGCCTGGCTTACACAGGAACAACAAAAGAATCCTCAGTTGTTTTCGTTCCTGGAGGATGACGACACTGAGATTTTGAATAGCATCCTCAGAAGACAAGAACAAAGAAAGAGAGAAGAAGAAGGCACGTCCACGAAAGGTGCTAGCAATAGCAGTGGTAATAATAATGTTGGAGATTCGAAGAATTACAAGGCCATGTGAAGGGATCGATGTGAGCTAGGTGAAGTTTGTTGGAACTAGCTCTCCGTAGATCTCTGAATATCTACAAGCACTTCAGTTTATCTTTAATTCAAAAAATAAACTCTGTGCATATTTGTCTTTAAGTTCAAACAATAACTCTGTTGCATAACAATGTTATACATATCCTTTAGTTGTTTATGACTTTATGTAACAAAATGACTCGTGCTTCACTTATACATCAATAAATTCAGATCTTTCTTTTCACGAGCCAATTTGTGCTTAATTAACAATATGATGAAAGTTGCTTTGTCATTTGTGACTATGGTAGGTAATTATTGGGCATGTGTTTCCAGCCGATGGTGACACCAGATGATTTGGAGCAATAACCTCAACCAGTGACAACGTTGTTTGATATATATATATATATATATATATGCATGCCATATAAAATATTCAAGGAATGGAGACTTAAGTTTTGCTTTGCTAATCTCTTTATAAACGGGGAGCTTATTATGTCCTCCACCTGTGCTCAAAAGTAAAATATGTAGACATGTAATCCATATATAAAGAAATTCAAATAAAAGTTACATTTATAAATAATAACAATGTAAATTATCAATTAAAAACAATTTGGATCAATAAACAAATTTATGTATTTTGGCTGAAGGAAGAGATAATTAACAGGAAAAAGACCAAAAGATAATGATATAAGAATCAATAAATTATTATTTAATCACGACAATTTTATCAAACATGTATTCACGAATTTGTATATATTTAAACATCAAAGTATCTCCCCACACATTTGTCCTTGTCATAATAACTATAAAATCTTGTTACACATATATATATGCAACATCAAATGTTAAGTAGACCAAACAAAACATTTTATTTTTTTTCTTATCTCAAAAAAGTCAACTTTGCTTCAAAGAACTAATGCTTACGGGGCAAGAATAATGTCTCACACATGCAAGTAAATAGCCTTGAGTTAACTTTATATACTAACATTAGTAACGAAGATCAATTCGAGGGATATTTATTATTTTATGATTTTGTTACGAACTAAAACGATAATAAATTATAAATTTGTTTAGTACGTTAACTGAATTATTTTCCTTTTAGACAATGATTAGAGATTGTAGGGTGTGTAGTTTGAAATCTATTGTATTTTGGATAAATTACATTTACATTAAAAAGAATGAAGATTAAACTATATTTTAAATAAATAATTATTTTTGTCTAAGAATATATAAAATGTTGATAATTCATCCATATATCAAATAAGATATTTCATTAATTGGAACGAAAATAATTATTTATTTAAATATTATTAAAATTCAATTCAATCATATACTTTTTTTCCAAATATTATTAAAATGATTATTTATCCAAATATTATTAATCCAAGTAGGAATTAAACATGAGCTAGGAAGATCTAATGTTGAAGGAGAGACGAACCTGTGAGAAAGGAGGACTTGTAAACAAAGCAAGAGCGAATTGAGAAGAATAGGTAGTGGTGGGGTATATATAGTAGCGGGGTGTGCGAGACAGAATCAGCAATTTAATAGTAGTGAAACTTTTTAGGACAAATTATTTACACCATGCAATTGAACATTTGATAGTATAAAGTAATTTCATAAATGTGTGTATATATTATATATTGATATAAGTTTACAGATGTTAAATATTGATTTACATGTTAATATAACATCTGAAAATTGGAAAATAAATATAAGTAAATTAGATTTCATAAAAATATTAATATAGTATTTATTATTGTTAAAGTAATTTTAGATAATTATTTAGATAAATAGCTAGACTTTTCTTTTATAGCGTGAAGAATTTTTGTTAATTACTTGAAAAATTTAAAACATTAATTTAGAAAATATATTCAAACGTTAATTAATTACTTTGATGTCACAGCCATTTTCAAAACCTCAATTGCTTTAGGAGCCTTTTTTGTTTTTGTTGGAAAACATAGAATAATGCTGAAAGAGTTCAGTGATTCGTAGTACTTATTATTGAATAATATCGTTGTTTATTTGTTGCTATTTTATACCTTATACATAATCGCAATGTTAAGCATAAGCATTCAAGAACATGTCTTCTTTACCCAAAAATAACAAGTATTCATGCGTGCAACTCTTTAAATAATCAAAATACTAATATAAAATGCTCATAGATTTCAATTTTGAAATATTTGTTCAAAATGCTCACATATGCTCTAGCTTTGCCAAGATATTTAAATACTAAATTTGTAAAACATAAATATAAATTAAATTATATAACTAAATAAAATAGACTTACTCAATGATTTCTTTTGATTTAGAGAAACTATTCATAAACTTCAATTGAAATTTTTTTTAGAAATTATTCAAATTCTTTTAAAATGGATAAAAAAATAACATCTTGAATTAGTTAAAAAATTTATATAAAAAAAAAAAACGAAGCGTGACTTTTATGTTTTAATAATCATAAAAAATTATTTACCCAAACAACCATCCCAAAATATGTACCAAAATACTCTTTCTTATTATTATTCAGAGTAGCTAGATAATTTGGCTATTTTTTCCGTTCCCTAATTGACTTTTGATTCACCGAAATCTCAACATTCTAAATTGGGTTAAATAAGATTTTGTCATTATAGAATTTCAAATTTCGATTTTTAATTCCTATAATATTTCCTTATTTTTAGTTACTTTTATCATGATTAGTGTTTATGGAGTTAAATTTTTGCCGTTTTGATGTCTATTTTTAGTTCCTCTGAGCAACTAATTATTGTATTTTAGAAGCACTTAGCAACTAATTATGATGAATTATTTTCAAATTATTTATGTATTTAATATGTCCTTATGTTTTAATTTTTTCTATAAAACATATTTTAGTGTACCAACATTAAAATCCATATTAACATAATCATAAAGTTATTTCAAATTTTACTTGTTAACAATTAATTTTAACAAATTACTTTTTACATACTGTATTTTTTATGCATATAGTATATTAAGTTGAAGTTTATTTATTACAAATACTTAAATTAACAACGAATAGCAAAGATATTATAAAATTTTATATAATATTTTGTTTATATCCTACATTATATGAAATAACAAAGATATATATTTGGATAAAAAAATTAATTCACTTGAATGGAACATTAAAAAATATAATAAGTACAAAATTAAAATATAATATTATTCAAAAATTATTTTTCCATTCGAGATGAAAACAAAATAAATTAATAAAGTAATTATTTGACACGAATTTGTTATTTGGTTTATATTTTACAAAAACATTAGAAGTATTTGATTACTTAGCTTCTATATATGTGTGTTATATATTACTTGTTTCCTTTAATTTTCATGTGATATAGACTAAGTGTCTTGATTCATGGTCCTTTCTCTTTTGAGACTCTTAAGTTAAAAACTTTCCTTTTGCATTGCAATATTGAAAAAGTAGCCGTTAATACTCTACTACTATACAAATACTCTTGGCAACTAAAACATCAAATCTTATGTAAGATATCCTCCCTCTCACAAGAGCAAAATATAGAAGAGAAGAAATCTTTCTTGGATGCCAAATATTTTCTTTTGATTTCATTTCTTTTTTTATAGATTTGATATCACGATGTCTGGTAGGTGTGCAGCTTGCAAGAATCAAAGAAGAAAATGCCCTTCAGATTGCATTTTCTCTCCATATTTTCCTGCCAATGATCCTGAAAGATTTGCTTGTGTTCACAGAATCTATGGTGGCAGCAATGTTGGAAAAATGCTTCAGGTGTTTTAAATATAGATAATAATATTTGATATCAATGTGTTTATGTTAGTCTATAATATGGAAAAAATTATCAATATATCAAAGTTAGAATATGTCATCCAAAGTCAATAAGATTATGTTACTAAATAACCTTTGTATATTTTGATGTTGCAGCATATTCCATCATACTTACGTGAACAAGCTGCAAATTCTTTGTATTTTGAAGCACAATGTAGGATTCAAGACCCTGTTTATGGATGTGCTGGGATTATCTCTAAATTATATGAACAAATCAACAGTACAGAAATTGCACTTGCCCATGTCCAAACTCAAATTGCTTGTCAAAAGCTTCAAGTCCCACAGGCAAAAGCTGAATCAAACTTCAATGCCTTGTCAACAATTGAAGCTGAACCAAACTTTGATGTCTTGCCAGCACAAAGCAGCAGCATAGCAGAATTTCAATGGGAAAGTCAAGTTCCTTGGTTTAGTTAAAACTACCATTTCCAATTGATACAAAGCATTTGATTTATATTTACTATGATGTCACAACCATTTTCAAAACCTCAATTGCTTTAGGAGTCTTTTTTTTTTTTTTTTTTTTGTTGGAAAACATAGAATAATGCTGAAAGAGTTCAGTGATTCGTAGTACTTATTATTGAATAATGTCGTTGTTTATTTGTTGCTATTATATACCTTATACACAATCGCAATGTTAAGCATAAGCATTCAAGAACATGTCTTCTTTACCCAAAAATAACAAGTATTCATGTGTGTAACTCTTTAAATAATCAAAATACTAATATAAATATTTATTCAAAATGCTCACATATGCTCTAGCTTTGCCAAGATATTTAAATACTAAATTTGTAAAACATAAATATAAATTAAATTATATAACTAAATAAAATAGACTTACTCAATGATTTCTTTTGATTTAGAGGAACTATTCATAAACTTCAATTGAAACTATTTTTAGAAATTATTAAAATTCTTTAAGATGGAGAAAAGATATAACATATTGAATTAGTTAAAAAAAAATTAAGAAAATACGAAGCGTGACTTTTATGTTTTAATAATCATAAAAAATTATTTATCCAAACACCCATCCCAAAATATGTACCAAAATACTTTTTTTTTATTAATATTGAGAGTAGGTAATTGGCTATTTTTTCGTACCCAAATTTATTTTTGATTCACCGAAATCTCAACATTCTAAATCGGGTTAAATAAGATTTGGTGTTATAGTATTTCAAATTTCGATATAATTTTTTCTTATTTTTAGTTACTTGTTTATCATGATTAGTCTTTATGTCTATTTTTAGTTCTTCTGAGCAACTAATTATTGTATTTTTAGAATCACTTAGCAACTTATTTAATTCTTCTTAATTTTATATGTTTTATTAATAGAATTCGGCTTTTCAAATGAACATGCTTTTTATTATTTCATTTTAAATATTAATTTAATTTAGTTGTATTAAAATAATTTGTTTAAATAATTAAATATATTATAATTAGTTTTTTATTTCAATTATTTTAGGGGTTTAAAATGTGTTAGAATTAAGATTTAAGATTTTGTATTAAAAGCGTGCATTTTAATTATAAAAAATGATCAAATTGTATTTCAGAAAGCCTTAAAAATTAATATCTTGATTAAAATCATATATTTATAAATAATATAAAACTTAATATTGATTGGTCTCAACACAGAATTAAAAATAAATACTATATCAAAATCAATATCCTAAATGGTGACAGGTCTCACAATGTGGAGGAAGCTTGATATGTACGAGTTGAGGATGTTGTCTACATTGCCATTGTTGTTCTTGATCATTAATTGATGGCTGCCTCATCTTGTTGCACCATATATGGGGTTGAAGAAGTAGTACTAGTAGTAGTAACAGGGTTGGGAAATAATGAAATTTTAAATTGAGTACATTTTTTCCAAAAATGCGGAAATATCCAAAAGATGTGGACTCAGTTGAAATGAAAAGTCATATTAAGAAAAAAATGTCCTTATCATATTGACAATTATATAATATTTTACCTATGAATTAAAAAAAATATTTTACATTAAAAAAATACAATTTGATCTTTTATTTTATACTAATAATAATGCATCATGTTAACCTAAATTCACAATTCTAACACATTTTAAAACATAAACTAATCAATTGTTTTAAAAAAATTAATTATAATATATTTAATTATTAAAATAAACCTAATTAAATTAGGTATTTGTTTTTGTAAGAAGAAAAATACACGTTGGGAATTCGGCATTTGAAAAGCCAAACTCCACTTGTACTCCATACAGCAAGACTAATTTGCTTGTACATTATTTTTCTTTTAATTTTTTTTGAATAATCTACTTTTTTTATTTATTTATTATTAAACCGGCAACCTGATCCAAGCTGATTTGGTTCGAGTTATGATAAAAATTAAGCAAAACTAAATCAAAACTAAATCGACTGGTTTAGATGGAAAAATCATCTAAAACCAAACTGTGGCTACCCCTGGGCCTAATAGTGAGATATTAGAATAAATATAGAAAGACCTACTGCATGTTTGGTTGGGTGTTTACACCAGTAAACATGCGTAACCTTATACTAAAAATAACCTTATACTAAAAATACTAGCTTCTCCGGCAATTTAAGGATCTAAGCATGGCAACTGGGGCTGTCAAGGCCGATTTTCGTTTATACCAACCCCGCCCCCGCCCCCGAAAACCGACGGGGGCCAGAAATTTGCCCCCATCCCCGCCTCCGACGGGGGTCGGTTTTTCCCGCCCCGCCCCGCCCCGCCCCGCCCTCCTGAAAATCAAACCGTCACTCTCACCTGTCAAATCATCATCATCATCTTCACCGCGCCGATAACGGTGACCGCAGTGGCGGAAACGGCCGCGAACCAGAAAAACTAATGAGCAACGAGCAAGCCGAAGAGGCAAGACAGGGAGACGGCGTAGAAGGCGGGCCAGGTCGAAAAGGTCGTCGGATCTACCCGCAACGAGAACCTTAGCTTTCTGGTTGGTGATGGTGATGAGGTAGGCGAAGGCCCAGGAGTAGGCGGTGAGGGTGAAGCCGTAGTTGCCGAGGAGGTGAAGCTTCGAGACTGATTTGATTTTGATGAATGGATGAGAAAGGGAAAGCGCGTATGCGAAAAGGAACCAAGACCTCAAGCTCTGCTTCCTTCGTTTCTCTTGGGCCTTGGCTTTCTTTTAACTGGTGAAGGAGAATAAATATTAAACGGGTGCGGGTGCGGGGCGGCTACCATGGATACCAAAACCGCCCCCGCCCCCGAGTTTATCAAGTGGGGAAAAACCGAAACCACACCCGAAACCGATAAACTCGGTTTTTCCCCATCAAAATCGGATCGGGTGTGGACGGGTGCGGGCGGGTGCGGCCCCCATTGCCATGCCTACGTGGATTTGTAGGAAAATGTGGATCTTAAAAGCAGATCCAAACACACTATTAGATTTTTTTTCTATCGCTATTGCACGCACACACCAAAAAAAAAAAAAAGTGCATATAAAGTTCATTAGATCCTTGTTAACACAATAACACATTTTTTTTATCAGTAGAATAACACATAGGTTACCCGCACAATGAACGTGCCGAATAGTAATCTCCCAATCCCTTTTAACTAGTGCCTGAATATTATTGATTCTACCCAACAAGAAATTTTAATAGAATTTTTCATTTGAATTAAGTTCCAACCTAATCTAGACCTAACAATATATAGAATACGATTGAAATTGTCTGATTTGTTAACATGACAATGACAACAACTTTTATATTATATATAATTAAGTCACAAACTTGATAAAAATATATTTATAATATATATTAAAAATAAATAAGTAAAAAAATATAATTTAGGTAAAACATTGTGTATTAAGTTATGTCAGAAAGTTCAATCATTAATAACTACGGGTAAAGTTAATGAGACAGATATAAGTCATGAACATTACCAATTATAGTTGGCTTATTTTTAATTTGGTGTACTATTTGGTTAGTTGACGTCACATAAAATATTTTGAAATGTAATATCAAATATTGCATTTTGATACTTAAAAAAAATCATCTTAAATTTTGTGTGTATATTTGTCATAATCACATCACATATCACAAAGAGTTAAATTGATAAAATTTACCACTCGCTTTAAAGTTATGTACTTATGTGGGTGCGTTGATCCTCCAAAATAAATATCCTAATAGTCAACTATGAAACTTTAGGTACTTTTAAATTGAAAAAGTTGCAAGTTTTGAATTCATAACTTGATCTCTCGGAGGGTTATGCACCTGTAGCTGGCTTCTTTCCATCAATGAACAAGCCCATGGTTTTGAACCACCGCATCAGATTTCGATGTTCCTTCACATATAGCCACGCTTGAAGAAATTTAAAGAGGCTCTCGTTCACTCCTCGCTCCTCAATGTAACTGTGAAACGCATCTCTCATCTTTTCATCTAGTTCTCTGTCATTTACAGAAAAGTCAGTCAAAACTCAAAAAAAAATGCCTGCGGCACAAAACATAAGAATTTCCAAGCGAAGTTTAACAGGTATATGATAAAACACAAAACGGGCATTCTAGGACAACACGCGTATTCGTATCTTCCAAAAGTAAGAAATTTTTTCTTCTTTCCCAAAATGCAAAACACAATTCCGCAGTTTCTTCTCCTTAGTCCAGCCTATCCTTTCTCACCAGGGAAAGAGCATCAAAATGAATCAATCACATCACATTGACATTGACCTTAATTAAACACTCACAACTGAGTTCCAAAATGAAATGAAGTAACTCGCACGGTAGAGATATTTTCAACAATAGTTATTACTATATATATAAAAAAAAGAGCCAATACACCACTACTCCTTACAGCGTTCTGAGTGGAGGGCATTCTACTTCATCTCCATTCTTTTAATCCTAAATTCCTAATATCTACAAAAAAATTAAATGCTTCTTCCCAAAATCTGCATTTTATACCTAATATAGAACTCGGTTTTCTAAGAATTTGAATTTTGAACTTGACTCAATCTCAAAATCTAACTTAGAGGGAGGAGTGATCCCCACCTATATATACTATTTTGGTCATAATTAACGTGAGATCTTTATACCTAATATAGAACTTGGTTTTCTAAGAATTTGGATTTTGAACTTAATTCAATCTCAAAATCTAACTTAGAGGGAGGAGTGATTCCCCACCTATATTGGTCATATCACTAGTTAACGTGAGATCTCCAAGAGGCATGCTTACCCCGGAGATTACACACAACTTATAGCTTGCAAGATTGAATATTTGTAGGTGATCCAATAACAATACCTGATAACGAGTAGTCTAATAAATCCAACAACAATCACTAGGATTCCAATGCCATCTTAGAACTTGAAAAGCTAACTCATGCGGTAAGTGTTGTTCCCCACTTAAATCATATCACCAGTAAACGTGGAATCTCCGTCCATGTTTGATATATCTTTTTCCACCTTATACTTTCATATACTCTAGAGATTGCAATGACATTAATTTAAGAATTTAAAGGTGATGCACGGACAGTATATAGTTTTGTAAAAATCAACAAAGCTACTATACGTGATTTGTGATTGGATGATTTTACACTATGAGTGCATACTTTTTTTCTTCTTAATTTAATTACCAATCTCCAGACCTACACTACAGAAGCATAAACCGTAAACAAAGAAAAACTGAGAGCAAAGAGCACAGAACTGACGCGAAAACAGGGCCGGTATATTGGGAGGGGATGAGGAGGTAGCCGGAGTCCTGGACCTTGGGCCTCATGGAAACAGAGTGAATCCCCAGAGCATCCTCGTACAAACCGCAGAGGAAAATCAAGGATTCGTTCTGCTGAGGTTTGGAGACGTCGACGTGGATGAAGAGCTGGTCGATGGCGGAATCCTCGTCTTCGGGGGTCAACAACCGCATGACATAGATGCTCACCTCTTCGTCGCCGTAGCTGCGCTTCAGAACCGGACCGTGCGAGTCCAGAGCTCCCTTCACGATCGTGAACGGCGACGGAGGACTCACTTTCTGCTAGGCACGTGCCACTCTCACGTGAGTTAGTCAATGTCTAAACCTAAAGTAAAACCCTAGCATATAACAGAGTGAGAGAGAGCTTACAGGGGGCATGTTCATTTTGGCGACTTCTTGATAGTGATCCTTTAGAGAGCGGAGGAGCATTGAGTTCACGGCGGAGGAGATGCCGCCACCTCCCGACGAATATGGCCGCCGGAGAGCACCCACGGCGCCGACCAAGGCTCTCTTCCACATTTCTCTATCTTTTCCTTCTATTCCTGCGCTGTATGAGATTGTGTTGTGGCAGCAGCTCAACCCAACTCAGACTACTCCACTCAAACATTTCAACAAAATTATACTAAGTTTTTAATTTATTAATTAATCACAAATAATTTTAATTACAATTTTTAGTATTTATTATAAAAGCTAATTATCTTACTATGTATATATAATTTATTTTCAAAGAACAAAAACCATTTTTTAGATGTTTTTCAACAAATTGTTATGATTGTGAAAATAATAAAATTAACAATTTTATTATAAATTAAAGTTTGATACTACTAGTAGTATTTCCTATTAGAAGTTATTAAATTTTATTATTTTTTTCTATATAGTTAATTTTTTAATATAAATTAATCAATATAAACAAATTTCTACTTTTTAGGCATAAACATTTTTTTAGTCCTTCAATTTTTTTTGTTTTCATTAGTCCCTCAAATTTGCTACAAATTACCTTTAGTCCCTCCTTATTCATCAATTCATAATTTCAAAATGTGTTACAATTTTTAACCATTTATTTTCAATTTTATAGAAAGTAATTTATGACAATTTTAAATGCCAAAATATTTTACTCTTAGTATGATTTGGTAACACTGTTTACATATTTTTGACGATTTTAATGAAGAAAAATAAAAATATTGATGATTTTAAAGAAGAAAAATAAAAATATGAATGTGAAATTGTGATGATTTTTAAAATATTTTAACGGTTTTAAAATGTCATAAATCTTTTTTAAACAAATTAAATTTAAAAAAAATTGATGATAAAAAATTATTACAAATTATGATATCATTAATGCAAAGAATAAAAGGGTCTAAAAACAGCTTTTCAAAAAAATTGACATGTTCTTTTGCATTACAAAAGTGTCCAAACACAAGCTAAAATCAATTATAAGAAATCAAGTTTATTGAAAATGAATTTAAGAAGCTCCAACTCACAAACACAGATAAAAACAAAATAAATGCAAAAACAAGGATACTGATGCGTTGGCAAAATGACTTTTGCCTCAAACGTAATTTTAAAACGGAGAACCAAACATGCACAATAATTGTAGCTTAAAGCCTGTTTGCATCTGACTCAAATCAAAATTTTAGTTGCAGCTAAAATTTTTGCTTTAGAAAATTTGTGTCTTCTCCGTTTGATTGAGATATTTCAAAACAGGGTATAAATTGCCAGACACTGTCCTTTTTCTCATCAACCATTCTCATAACAGTCGATTATAAGCAGTTTTGACAGAATTGCCATGCATCACACTATTCCACAAAACAAGGCCCCTCTCAGCAGAAGCACCGTTAGGTAGCAGTACCACATCAATAACTTTCGGCCAAATATCATGCAGAAGGAATCCTTTATCCTTTTGAATCAAGAGCTTCTTCCAAAGCAATGATGTTGGAAAATTAATTTTACATTTCCACAATAAATGGAACAAAGCAACAGGCAATCATATTTCTTCCATAACATGGGCACTGAACAATTTTTCATTTCGTGAGAAACCTCAAACAAGGCACAAATTGAAAGCCCTGATCTTTCTGACTTGTCAAAGGAGATATCTTAAGATTCAAAATCTGTATGACCAACAACTTCTTACTATATACAGAAGAAGTTAATACTACTAGTACATTTTGGGGCAACTGAAAAATGCATGTGATGTGAGAATTCTATGAGCTTCGGCCACGAAGGGACTTGCTTGCTTGTGAGGCTAAGACCATTGCCTTGGCTCTTGTGCTCATCAGCATCAATTCCCTCACAGCACGACGCTGATGTTGCCGGGCATTTTTAGCTCGCTTCGGAGCTAATCGGTTGTCCCTTTCCACAAATGCAAGTCTGAATTTTTCAGCTACTGATAATTCAGTGGAACTTGAAGATGGAGAGATGGGCTTCAATGCAAACCCATGCATTGTCCATGTTCTGGGATCAATGTCCTTGACAACTTCATCATCCAATATGATATTTTGTAATGCTTCCCGAGGAACCTCAGTTCCCTTAAACCCAAAGGGTGATGACTTAGGATTTACTACAACACGTGGGCACTCAGTGGAAAAGTCCTCTAAAGAATTTTTATCAATGTTTGGCTGCAAATAAAATAAATAATCACTTCTTGAAGAAATGTCAGCCATGAAAAAATATCAAACTACTAGCAACTTCTATTTTCTATATGCAATGAGAATCAAAGAAAAATCCTTATCCATCATGCCTATTTTTTCCTAATTCTCACTCCATCCCCCATTGGCAGGAGGAAGTGCAGCGTATGTGTCTCTACACCAACCAATGCTATCATAAAAACAAAGACATCAAACTAAGAAGGAAATACATGAATTTTTGCATTTCAGTAAGGACAAAAATTGGCATTCAATTACAAATTAGACAGAAGTTTTCAAGTTCATACCCATACTAGCCACCTGAGTGATTGTGCCCCACTAGCAATTTCTCTTGTATCTAGCTCCTCCCAAGAATCCTCCTCCACATAATCATCAAACCTTGGTTTAAATATACCCAAGCATCTTCGTGCAGTCTTGTCACTCCTTGGACATCCTCTGCAATATTAATTATGGTTCATTGCCTGTTATGAGTTTTGTAATGATGTAATCCTAGTCAAAAAACAGTCTTGTGTCCAATGTGATTATAATTTAGTAGACAAAAATCATTGTGTAATAAAGTAGGAAATTACTACCATGAAAACCACAAAAAAATAAAAGAAAAGAAAAAAGCACCCTAAACGATTTTAAAATTACATAATTTTCCACCTTTTTAATTTAATTTGATTTTTTAAACATAAGAGAGAATAAATATAGAATAAATTTCCCAATACCTACAACTTCTCAAGTTTCGGATAACATTTCCTTCGTGAGAATAGACATCAATTTTTTATATCAAAGCCAATTTTTGGCATTATAAATAAATGAGTAAGTAAATATGTTTTGATCATCTTAACAAGAGAACTCAATTTACAGATCCTAACGACGAAAGTATGACAGATACAATAGTAACAAGAACATGGTACCTAAAGGGCCCATTGAAGCAAAATTACAAGTTTTCAGATTATGTCTTAAATGATAGACAAAATACAGTCTAAAACAACACAATGAACAAATTGCATTAACAAAGAAATAAAACTTAAAGTGGATAACACAGGATATGTACCCGCATCTCAATGTCTCCAATAAGTGGCAGTGCTTCACAAGCTCGGATATACCATTAGCAGTAATTTTGGTGCACCGGCTGCAAATAGTCTCAATATATCAAGTGATTCTGAAAGAGAGAGAAGTATAATATAAAAACACACACTACAAAACTACAAAAATGATTGTTAGCATCACATCTATCCTACAATATGCTAACCTCAAGGCAAGTTGTTGACGGACCAAAAACTAGGTGAAGAAAATTAATAATAACCACATCCAGTAGAAGTAAAACCATGAAATACAATTAAAATTACAATGGAAGAGGAAGATCTAAGCATAAAACTCAATCAGCATTCATCACTCACTTCTAATAAACTCATGATATAGTTCAAACAGCAAAATATTTTCTCAAAATGTGCCTACCAGCTGGTCCATTGAATGGGACATATGACATGCTCTTGTAGCATCAAGTAAGCTTCAGAGTTAAGACTATAAGCTAGAGCACATTGCATGAAATGTCTTCTGAAATTTGAATATACATGAAAAGACTAAATATTATGAAAATTCTTGTTTTTTCAGCTTATTTATTCTCATTTCTCAGACATCAAAGATCGATTGCATTACAATTATAGCATAGTAATTGTTTCTTTTTTTTATAAAAAAAGTTATAGTTCTGTACCTTATATCTAGAGCTTTAATGAATCTACATACTTCAGCTGCTTTTATCAAGCCAAAATCAGAGACATCTGAGCCAGAGACATCAAGGATTTCCCAGGAAGTATCAGCTAATGCGATCAGGATATCATCATTCAGCAATTTTCTTCTTCTAGCAATAGCTGCCACTGCTATCTGTCATTAAGCATAACTAACTTTTTTATTTGTATTGTATGTATGTAAAAAGTACATGATGCAGGATTTTTTTTGTTCTTTTTTGGGGAAGATTATAATCAAAGATTTTTAACAAGGGATAAACAAAGAAGTGTTTAGGACAGTGAGCGGAACACAAGTTTCAACCCCTTAAGAATACTAACCGGGTGCCTCAACAAAGGATATTTCTTTAGCAAAGAAAGCAGGAAATCCTGGAGATATCTTTGTTTCCCACACATTTACATTGAGAACACTATCAATTAAGAATTTCACTTGTTGATAAGTATGAGCATTAGGATAAATGACTTATTAAAGGATTTGAAGAATCAGAATCATTCTCTAGCAACCTACCTTTATATCAGCTGGCAAGTTGATAGCAATTTCACTCAAATCTTCAACAATATCCTCCAAATGTCTTCCAAGAACTCCAACACAAAGGCTGAGTAAACTCGGAGGCTTTGTCTTCTGAGGCAGTAATCCTGCACAAAAATTTCTCAAATAATTTGTTAATGCCTATTATGTGGCACATGCTTATGAAAAAATAATTGGTGCATCGTGCCACCAAGGTTTAAACCCTAAGATCTCATTTAAACTACCAAAACCTCTCACAACTAACACCCACCTAGTGTCTCCTTCAAAGAAAACAAATTTTAGTCATTCTATTCAGGGGCAAAACTCAAACTGAGCTTCCATTGTCAGCATAATCTAGTCATACAAACACAGAGTCTAAGGGAAAAACCAAATTAAACAATGAGCACTTGCCACAAAACCAGGCAACATGATCAAAACTGAAACCAATCGCAGTAAAAGGCCCAAATGAGGGTTGAAGTGTTTTTTGTTTGTTTTTGAAGTTTTCTACTTAAAATTATCACAGAAACAAAGAACCACTGCATTTAAGAGTTAGTATTGTTTTGTCAACGGTCTTTCAATTTCAATTGATCCCCAAAACAGAGCAAGTGCAATTGATCATGGGGAAATGAAAGGTGAAAGCTTTACCAAAAACCAAACATAAACATAACACCCCATCTCTAAAATACAAAAGCAGATTGAAAGAGAGAAAAAGAGGTTTAAAAAATACCGGGAAATTGAGGGTGGGTGATTGAAATGGAAGACTTGGATTTGACGTTGGATGGAGGATTCAAATCGAGGTTTCGCAAAGAGGTCGCTAATGCCTTGGCACCTTTACCTTTATCCATCCAAAATCAAAATGAAAAACGATGTGACACAACGTGCCCTTACACAATACCTCAATTCTGAGGAACCAAATTTGACGGTGTTATCAACTTATTCTAATCTCTCTTGTCTTCTGAAATAAACGAAGCCGACTTTACTTGCGACCTCCTTTGGAAAAATTAATTATTTTCTGTATTAATTTTAATATATTGTTGCCTATCGATTTTGTTAAAAAAAATAAGTAGTACGGTTACTACGGTATACAGTACATTTTTATTTTTATATAATAAAAAATTATAACAAACAAATACTTTTCAATATACAAATATGTTATATTAAAAATTTATGATAAGTAAATATTTTTAAATATATAACTTATGTTTAAATTTATAATAAAAATTAAATTATAATATAAATTTATTTTTTAACTATTGTTATGTTTTTCTAGAAAAAAACTGTTAAAATCTAATTTAAAGATAGGGATTACAAAAATGGTATATTGAAATAGACGTGCAGTTGAAATGATTAAGTATATATATAATTATATAAAGATTTTAAAAAGGGTTATTTGAGATTATTTAAATATAAATATTTTGATTCATTGCAAAGATAATGTGTAAATGTATTAGTATTTTTTTATATAAATTATAGGTATTTGTCAACTCATCATCGGAGAAAACTTATTTAAACAGAGTATTTGGAATAATATGAAATAGGAGTGTTCATGACCTAACTCATCTTACTAACTCAATCTGTTCTTAAAGGATTTTTTATGAGTTCAAGTTAAAGAAATTAGATCAATTTGTTTTAAGGATGGATTTCGAGTTATATTTTAGGTTATTTTAACCTAGTCCAATGTCATTTTTTTTAAAATATAATATTTAAAAATAATTATATATTGATAATACAACTCCTTGACCAAGAAATAATATTTTGTTTGATATAATATTATATTTATATTATTTATTTTAAAAATAATATTATAAAATATATTTTAGTTATAATTATATACTTCTTTAATTCTAAGATATAATTATATTTAACTTTAATAATATTAAATATATCATGTCAACAAGTTAAGTTTATCCAAATGTATTCCATATATATTTGTCTAGTCTTAATTGAATTGGATTAGAAACTTAGAATTCACAAAGTTGTTTGTGTTAAAATTTTGGACCAGGTGAGGACTATGTTCAACTTGTCACCCATCTCAATCTGTATTAGTAAGTCTAATTGATTGTTTCTCTAAAAAGAAAGCCTAATTGTTTGTTTGAGTTTGTTTATGTAAATTTTTTTAAAAGTATTTTTAAAAGAAGAAAGTAAGAAGAAAAAAATGAAATGAGTTTCGTCATAAGCTAAAATGAGTTTTTTATTAGTTCATTTGTAGATGACATCTCATCTTTTAGATAAACTATATTGATGAGCTTTTAAAAATTAGCTAATAAAAAACTTGTTTTTACTTATGGAAAAACTCATCTCATTTTTTTTCTTTTTATTTTTTTCTTTTAAAAATGCTTCTAAAGAAACTTATCCTAACATACACATAATTTAGATTAAACTCATAAAGTATTAAATATTTCAAAGTAGTAGGTTTGGTTTCTTACAATCAACAAAACCAAACATACAATTGTCAGGGACTTCGACCATTGTGCCATCTTTTTTAAAAAAATTTGCCCAAATGCCACACGCACAGTAAATTTTACCAGACTACCACGTGTTCTATTTCGCTACAAGGCCTAACGAAATACGTGAGTTAACGTGGGACAATTTTATTGGCCACGTATTTCGCTATAGGATCTAGCGAAATAGGTGGTTAAAGTGTCAGTGACCTGACAGAAAACAGGTAGGACACGTGGCAGACACTATGTATTTCGTTAGGGGACCAAGCGAAATGCATGATATTGGGACAAATGTCACGCATGCATGAATTGGTGGTGATATTGATTATATAAACTTCAAATGGTCATGACTTTTGATAGAAATATCCGATGGAGACGTAGGATATATCAAAAAGCTCGAAATTCAAAGAGAAAGCCCTGGGCCCTGGGCAAATCCCCAAATTTGGTCAAGTATTTTTTTTCTCCAAAAAATGCCTCTAAGTAAGTCAAAATTAGGATTTAGGATTTAATCATCCAATTTTTTTTGTTTTTCCACTTTTTTAATTATTTAATTAGTTAATTTAATGTAATTTTTTTATTTTTTTAATTACTTTTCTTAATTTCTAGCTTTTTGATATATCGTACGCCTCCATCGGACATTTCTATCAAAAGTTAGATATTTGAAGTTTATATAATCAATATCACTACCAATTCATGCATATATAACATGTGTCCTAAAGATTTTTTTTTCCTGTTTTCACATATTCGCTTGACCCCAACGAAAATATGTAGTGTTTGCTATGTACTTATTTCACCTTGAAGCGAAATAAGACGCATGACAATATGAGAAATATTATTATTCGGGTGACATTTAGGCGATTCTTTTTTTAAATTATGCAACAATGGTCGAGATCCCCAATTGTAGTAACTCGTAATTAAATTAGTAAGGTTTTTGTCGACTGGGCAACTGTCTAGTGTCCAATCTGCTTAGGTGTAAAAAAACGTCTTTAATTTTTATGTAGTGTGAGTATAAAATATTTATATTATTGATTAATATCCTAATTAGTATTCTTTTTGGATTATACATAAATATAAATGTTTTTTTGGATAATTTTAAAAATATAAGTTACTAATTATTTGTGTATTTTGATGTTTCTAATCATCTATTCATTTTTTATTAATCTCTTATTTATGTTAATATATGTATGCTAATTCATATAAATGATATTAAAAATTTAAAAAAGGGTACAAATTTATGGTCGATATGTTTTTAATTTTTTTTACAACGATATGTTTTCTAAAAGTTAATAAGATTATCATATAATAATACATATAATTGACATAATTGTAAATAAATGATAATATAAATTTTTTAGATCATCCGTGAAGAATTGGTTACTTTTTATGTAACACTTAAAATATTCCCATTTTAAGTAAAAAGATTATGTTTTTCATATGAATTTTCATTCCAGTTAGTAAAAATGAAACTCTCCGTTTTAAAAAAAATCAGGTTCATTCTGATTCGAACGTAATATAAACATATTTATGTACTTTTGTTTAACAATATAAAACTTTGAAATAATTCCTTTATTTTCTTATAAATGATTGTAGTGAATACGACATTGCTTCAATTCACAGTAAAGAAAAAATTCTAAGCCCAAAGAGCATCCATAGAAAAAATTACATTTACTTTACTTTAAGATAACAAGTGAGAGTTTGAATTTATGACTTGAAAGATAAACTCAGTTTCATTTCATTGGACTTGCTTGAGTTTTGTTTTTCCTTCCAATAATTCATGGCACAGTATAAAAACTTTTATGATTAAGTAATTTAAAGTTTAATTTCTGTTGCCATTATTTTTTCCTTTTAAGAAAAGTTAAATTTTAATATAAGAAAAATAAATTTATAGATTACATTTCAAACTCGCGAAACACGTTGAAAATACAATAATTATTTATGTGTCTAATACTTAAACCATCTAATGTAAAAAGACGATTTTTAGTGCTAGTTATCCAGTTGCGACCCCATAGACTTTCGCTCTCGTGTCTCTAAAAAATAAAGGAGACTTTTATTCTTTAGGTAACACTTTAACGTTTGATAATTGGTAAGCACTGACTAGGGACAGAACTCACAAAAGTAGAGGGCCTTCGCTGTCCTTGGGAATAACGTATTATTAGGAAATTAAATTTATTGAGATTATTATTTGTATTAATAATTATATTGTGTTATTTAATATATATATATATATTAGATAAATTAAAGTGATTAATTAAATATATTTAAATAAATTTTTAAGTAAATATGAGATAAATAAGTGAATATTTGAATCAATTAGATTTAATTGAAGCTTACTGGTCTAATAATAAATCAAACTTCTTTTCTACTAGAGAGAATATATTCTAATAAATGAATAGATGGGGGAAAATTAAAGCTCACAAGAAAAGATTAAAGATTAAAAGATTAAAGATAAATCACTACCGTGATAAAAACAAATACGTATTATTTATTTATGATTTCTTAATAATTCAATATGATGTTTATGAAGTTTTATTGAATGATGATTTTCATCATAAATTTATATAGGGATTAAAGTTTCTCATGATATTAGATGAGATAAACTTTTCTTCTATACACAAAAATAAAGTAGTTCTGGGTTAAATTTTTTTCTTCTTTTTAATAAAAAGAAATACAATCAAAAAAGATATTTCACGCAACAATAACATCTCCTAAAATCAATAAACATTATTTTTTATTCAGCAACAAGAGAGGGAGACATGTGCTTTAAGTATCTGTTTTGATTGTATTTTTTTATTAAAAAGAATAAAAAAATTTAATTCAAAACTATTTAGTTTTAATGTAAAGGAGAAAATTTTATCTCATGTAACATAAAAAACTTTATCCCATTTATATATTACACTTCAAACTCGCGAAACACGTTGGAAATACAATAATTATTTATGTGTCTAATACTTAAAGGGGACTTTTTAATCTTTAGGTAACACTTTAACGTTTGATAATTGGTAAGCGTTGACTAGGGACAAAACTCACAAAAGTAGAGGGCCTTCGACCCTTCGTTGTCCTTGGGAAGAACGTGTCACATAACTACTACAATTCATATAGGTGTGGTGTGCTATACTTTAAGATAACGCAGTGAGCCAATCCCACTTGCGTGGGTGAGTTAAATAAAAATGCGGGTAAAATCTATTTTCGTTCTTGTATTTTTATTTAAAATTAGTTTTAGGTTCTGTTTTAATTTTTAAATTGATTATTTTGATCTTCAAAATTTAAAAATGTGTAAATTTAGCTCCTTAACAGCATTAACATTATTGTTAAAGGAAAAGGACCAACTCTGCATATTTTTCAAATTTTGGAAACCAGAAATGGTTGATTTGAAGTTACAAAGATGAAAACCTTTTTTTTTTTTTTAAAGTATAGAGAAAAAAAACATATTTTGCCCTAAAAATTATATGTTTGACTCATTTGGGAATTAAGTAAATTGATCCGTTTAAAATAACAAATATTAAATAAAAGAAATTTTGAAAAAATATTAAA
>PYAF01006068.1:2556676-2567931 GCA_007407185.1 Glycine tomentella | reverse complement strand
AGAAAATTGCAGTACTATGAGAATACGAATGTAAACTGAAGCTAGTATGTAACATGAAAAGTATTTTATAATATGATATGATGTGTGTATCCGGCTCTTGGTGTGTAAATTAATTTTCTTATTTTAAAGACAAAGGATTAAATAAAATAAAATAAATAAGAAAATTTAATAAGTAAGTAAAATTATTTAGGATGTTACAGTTTTGCTAAATATATTCAAACCTTTTTATCATAAAAGTAATTATAAAAAATTTATATCTGGAAAAATATATTAAAATTTTCTTATTGTAAAATTAATTATAAGAAAATTAATATCTAAAAAATATACTAAATACATTAATTTTTATAGAACAAAATAAATTTATAAACATTATATTAATAAACTTAATTGATATTAAAATTAGATGCTATATTGGTTAAATACAAGCATAATTAGCTTCAATAATACACTGACTATAACATATATATATTCATCTATTATAATATATTATGTTGATTAATGAATTTTCATATTAATAAATATTTTTATAAAATTATTATCATAATTGAAAATTAAGAATTTCATACCTGAAAATATAGTTTAAAGAAACTTATTATTTTTCATTATTATTTGGAGCATATTATAATGTATAAACTTGTTGAAATAAAAAGAAATCAAATGCTTAAGAAAATTTTGAGAAATTAACTATAAATATAATAAATTAAAATTAAATATTTAAATTCAATAAGATGGAAGTAAAAAAATACATATTAAACTAATAATACTGTTATTATTTTCTATTTATATTTAACACTATCTTTATCTCTCCCTCTCCCTCTTCCTCCCCCCCCCCCCTCTCTCTCTCTCTCTCTCTATATATATATATATATATATATATATAAATTAACCGTACATTAATATTAGATACTATGTTTATTAAATAATGTAATATATATTCCATGAAAAATAATTTTGTAATATATAATTAATTTAATTAAACTATTTAATGACATGGTAATTAATTATGACATATTTAGCTATATACTTTTTCATGATAATCAATAATAAAAATATTAAAATAATATTATATAAAAGATAGTTATTACAAACTTTATTCTTAAAAATATTTACTAAAATATTATTTATTTATAATTATTATTTATAATAAGATAAATTTATAAGCATATTATATAATTAAAATTAAGTTCACATTAATATTAAATGATATATTAATTAAATGTAATACATAATTAACTTAAATACATATTACGTGCACTAATTTCAATATATTTCCCCGATATATGAATTTCCATATTAATAAATATATTTAAAAGTTATTACAAATTTCATACATAAAAAGTATACTAAAAAGTATTTTTTATTATTATTTATAATAAATTAATGTTTCATTTATAACTACTAGTATATTACCATTAAATAAAGTTGCAAATTTCTTTTATTGAAAATTCATATTATATATTATACAAAACATGTTGCCTGCAATAAAATTTGTTAATAAATTATAAATTAATAAAAAATTATTTTCTACATCTTTTTTTATATAATTTAAATTGTATGTTTTTTCCTCGATATTTATACAAATTGCTCACGCACGAGTCTCTTGAGGTAAAGAATATTTACCCTTTCAATACATGCTCACAACTCAGAATTCATTTTTTCCTTCATTATTTCTTTCATTAAGTAATTTTACACTATTATTCAATTATAAATTAATTTTTTAAAAGAAAAAAAATTTAGTATTTAATATTAATAAACAGGCTTCCATAAGATGTGTGAACCAGAAAAGTTATACAAGCACAACATAGTAAGTGTGATGCTGGCAATCATGATCCAATTAAGAAATCACATAAATATTGCAGCCATGTATTCACCATAGTAGACCCAATCCCAAAACAATAAACCAAGTAGACCCGTGCTCACTCATGCATACAACGGCACTCAGGGTATCTATTTTCCAAACATACAAGGATAAATCGAATCCTTTTATCATGGCTTTACACCAGTTCCACGCCCTATATCTAAATTCATCACAAATCAAGGTTGATAATGATATAACTTAATAAACGCGAGTGACATTTAATTATTGGCTATCAATGGAACATTAATTGATAATTAACTCTGACTAAATTGTGGTCGTGTCATTTAATAAATTTCTAGATCCTCTTTGGGTTGAATGTTGTATTGAAGAACATAGGCTTGAAAATTCTAAGGAAGACTGCAAGAAACGATGGTACAGCAATTCCCCTTGAATGGGTGGCGAACAGATAAAGACTGGCTATTCTCGAGGAAACAGACAAAAGAGTCAAAGTTTTCAACAACACAAGAATACAAATGTTGGAATTTGTGTAAAAAATACTTATGATGCACATTTGACCCAATTTACACGACCATTTTTGTCTTGTCTTCCTCTTTTTGTTTTTTCTTTTAACTTATTTTCATCCTAAGGCCATATCATCAAGAGGGAAGGACATATGATATACTGATGTTTGTGATTAGAGTGATAAGGTTACAAATATATTTTTTAGTACAATTTTAGTATATTATGGGAGTATTTTAAATTTAAATGAAATTTATAAATTAAAAATAATTTCAATATTATTTATATATAGTTATTTTATTTTATGAAAATAAATAAAATAGATGAAGAAAAATATAAAAAAATATGCTTTTTATATAAAAAATTAAATTTTAAAAATAAATTTAAATTACGGTTATAGGGACTATGATAATTTTAAAATTGCTTTTATTTAATATATATATATATATATATTTAATTTACAATGCATTAAAACTTAAACTTTAAATTAAATTAAATTTAAATAACAGTATTTGAAAATACAAATATAAAGTCACGTAAATTAATAAAAAAGAAATCATTTCTTAAAACTGATCTCATTTAAAAATACAAAGACTCAAATATGTAATGTGAACAAGATCTCAAATAGATTCTTGCAAGTGGAAAAAATTGTTATGGAGCTTAAATCAATCCATCCAATTCAAATTAATTATAATCTACCAACATTAACATATTAATTGTGAGGAAACTTGATAAAAATCCTTAAGTAAGGGTTTTACATTTATCTCTGATGAATAATAAAAAAGTAATTAAAAAGAGATATTTGTTAAAAGTCATTAGTCAGGTTCTCAATCAAAAATATATAGTAATTAATTATTAAAACTAATAAATATTTTACATCTATTATATAGTGTTATATATATATATATATATTCCAATGTGACTCTTAAATACGTTAATTTAATATAAAAAATAAAGATGAAAGGAAGGTAACGTAAAACTCTTAGTAGATAAAAAATGAAAAAGTTAAAATTCTATAAGGAGAAAGAAAATCAGCACACGGAAATGATCTCTATTCTGGCACAGCATTTGCTTTGTCAAAGTTTTTATTTTTATTTTTTTCTGAAAAAAGCTGTGTAATTACACCATTCACCAAAGGGAAATGGTTCGTGGAAGTTTCTGATGTTGAAGAAGATCAACGTGGCCCACATGCACCAATTGCCAATCCACCATTCAACGTATATGGATATGAAATTTTGTCAGGGATCGAGAATAACTACTCCCAGGTTTTAGTGGGAATCTTATGTAAAGAATTAATCTGCTATATAAGATTTTCCACCGTTGGAGCAGAATCTTCTTGCCAAAAGCTAAGCCATGCACAGCATTGAGGTGGCGGCTGTAAAGTGACAGCACTGGTGTTGAGTACGATAATCAACACTTAGCACAGTTAACTGATTTTAGTCATAATTAAAAAGTTATATATTAGTATTGTTATGTCACATAATTATTTGATCTCAGCTCAATTTTTTTTTTATTAATGGGAATTGAAAACAGTGTCATTAGGCGGTTTGTAATAAACCAAGGTTTGAATATGCAACAGAAATGTAATTGAAACTGACGGCAATATAGCTCACTTACTTAGCCTTCCCTTTCTTAATTTCCTGCAAAGTTACGTTGGTTGTCTAATGTGCATCACTGATGTTGGATATTATTGGATTACGTGCAAATGTTTAATTTTGTATTATACTATGCAATACGGATATACCTGACGATGTTTAATTATTATATATTTTTCCGTTGGCGTATATTAATTGAGAGTTTTGTACGTGTTTTAATTTCTTTCTTTCTTTCTTTTTAGGTGGGTGTGGGGTTAGAGACTTAGAGCTACTATCTGAGCACTGAAGTATATTTACGATGGTGAAGAGATGCGTATATTACACTCAAGAATTAATGCCATATATGCCAATCAATCTCATCCAGTGTTCACCAAAAATGTAGTTTACGCAGCTGACAAGGTAGCTGTATGTCATAATTCATTAAGTAGTAACGAGTGAAGACAAACCCCACGTTCAGCCAAAATGTTTTCATAGTTAACGATATGGGAATGTAGGCCAAACCACGTGCATTAGGAGGTTAGATTTGTTTCGAGTGTTTTTTGCTTTCAAAGTTCAAATATTTACTGATATATGGTAACAATTAATCTACCTGCAATGTATGTGTGAAATATGGAGACAGACATACATAATTTTGGCTTCAATTCATTTCAAGTTTATATATATATATATATATATATATATATTCTACAATTGAAATTAGAGGTGTATTTAATAATCATTATTTATCTTTAATGCCGACTTTAATTATAGAGGTTAAGAAAGTAAAATTATAATTTTAATGAGGAGAACAACGACAAAAAGTATTTCTAATTAAGTTCTATCCTATTTGTTTTTTATTGGCTCAAAGCTAGGAAACTCGTGTCTCTCACAAACCTTCAGGTTGAAGGTACGTTGAAGGGTTGGTGCCATTTATAGGTGATCTTTTTAGTTAGGTATGATGAGAGGAAGGTCACAACTGTAAATGCCTCTAATGCTTTAAGTCAATAAGAGTAAGAGTTAAGACGTGGTTAGTGTTTAAGGCGTACTTGGTAAGTTGGTATATGATGCTAATTAAGTCTTCTTTATAGGCCTTTTTCTTAGTGTTCATATATATGACAAGAGATTAGATGAGATAACATGATAATTTGTTACCTATTATGGAATTTAATTATCATTAAGCGAGATGATAAGAGGTTAACTATTAACATGTAATATGTTATCTATTGGTGTTAAAGACACAATTAAGTGTATCAATCGTACAACTAATATATATACTAGAATGTATGAGTACATCTTTGTTCGAGAAATTAAAAAAGGAAGTAATTACATTTTAGTTTTTGGTATTCAATAAAAATTAGAGAAGAACAGACACAAATGAGCAACTAAGAAAAAAAATTCAATAGGCAAGAATGGGTAGGTATTAGAAATGCTAGGCATGGGGTTGTAGAAACCACTGGGGTCGAGCTCTAACTTGGCTTCCGTTTGGCGCAAAATTCACCAGCATGGGAACCATTGTAGTGATTGGCGTGGTGGCATCATGTGTAGCTGACCACGATATATACCAAGTGTGACATTTTTCGTTGTTGGTTTATCTTGCAAGTCTTAGCTTTTCCTTTTTTCTTTTTTGCTTTAGGTGTTGTCATCTTTTTATCTTTAATGATACATTAACACATAAATATTTTTTATTATGTAATGTCATATTCAATAATTTTTACACATTAAATTTTATCAATTCAACGGTTAAATTAAAATTGCCTATAATATATAATTAAATAAGTTGTTTTTTTTATAAAATCTTAAATTTATTAGATACATCATTAAATAAATTTAACTAAATTCATAATATATTTTTAAAATTATAAGTAAAATATTGACTATGACATTACATAATAAAAAAATATTTCATTTATTTAAAATTTGATTTGCATGATCTTAAAATTTGAGTTTGAATATAACTTGAACTCACAAAACTGGCTGATCCCATTAAATATTTAATTTGATCATATAATTAGTTAATATAAGTTCTCAAACACATACATCCCCTTATGTTGAGGACTAAACATTTTAAACATAGATCATCAATTATCAAACTACTAGTAAAAATGTTCAGTTTTACAAATTTTTTGATAATTGATGATCTAATAGTTGTGCGTTGCTAAGCAGTTGAACAATATTTATTATGATAGATTTTGATATCATTTTAAAAATTGAGTTTGTATTTAACTTAAATCTACTAAACTAACTTATAAAAGTAAAATTTGTTCCTACTTATATATTTTATTTTAGCCATATTTTTAGTCAATATACAATCTCCAATACACGATCTTTGGTTAAAATCAAAATATTCAATGGTTAAATATATTATAAATGTAATTTAATATGTATAAAAATAATACCAATAATAGTTTCTAATAAATTAATAATGTAAAAGTTTTATTTTACTGTTAATTCATAATTTTTTTTACTTAAACATATAAATATGATCTAATAATCTATATTTATAGTTCTCATTTCTCTCCATTAAAAGAATCTCATTTGATATGGGTCCTCTCTCCCTTGCTATCTGTGTATATTACATTTTGGGAGAAACTCAATTAGCTATTTACGTATTTTACATAAATTACAAATGTGGAACATATAAAACAAGAATGAAAAAAAAAAGTCAATTTCCTTCTACTAATTAAACAAAAAAACATTTGTCAATTCCGAATCGAGCATAATTTTTTTTGTCATTGTTTAAGATAAAATTAGGTGGCAGGTTACATCCCAGAAGTCCATGTCATAATTAGAATTAATATTACAAATTTAAAATGAAATACATTTCTCACATGAACCTTTCTGCTTATCCGTGCATATGCTGGGCCTGGGCCTGGGCCTTATTTTCGATGCTAGTCCGTGAACAGTCAACCATCATATTGCTACAATTGGATAGGTCCTATCTATGGTTATTGAAGCCTCCTAAAAAGATCTACTAAATTCATCAAGAATGATGGAAGGTTTAGAGTCATTATATTCCTCCCTTGCCCCAGCGGCATTAAGCCGGAACCAACCAACCCCATTCTTATGGTTTTCGCCTCCCGTACCTAAGGTTGATTTTTCTTTGGCAAATGCTATATCATTCCCATTTTTTTCTAAGTACACTCCCCTTTTATATTAATTATTTATTTTTTACTATCATTAGTCCTCTCTCTACCCAAAATATTCCTATATGCTGTTTAATCATTACTCGGGAAATTAATTTCCAGAATACTATTTTAGTTTTTTAGTTCCAGAAAGTACATTTCAAAATGTATTTTGATATCATGTAACATACAAAATACAAAAAATACATGAAATAGAATAATGCAATTTGATAGAAAAATAGAATGAGTGGGAAGGTTGTGCAGAAGAGCTTGTTGATATATTTTGGGCCAGATTTTAAAAAAAAAAAAAGATGTTTTAGGCCTTGGGCCGAACTAGTACACAAATTAGTTTCACTACTGAATTGTCTACAGATGAGTAATTAAACCGGTGGTGAAAACATGCATAGAAAACCAAGTGTATGTTTAACATAATTTTTTTTATCAATAAATATTAATTTGTTAGTTTGGTTAGAAATACTAATTGGGAGAATGGGAGAAATGTTAGCTTGGAACCTTTGATTTGACTAATGAATTTGTATACCCTTCGATATTCCAAAATGCCCCTTCGGAATGGACAAAGCTTTGTTTGGCCTAGTTAATGCATCATTCCTGGTTTTATTTGTATGAAGTCCATTTGTTGAAGTTTCCTATGCAAATAAATACCACATAATATGATCTTGTGCATATTTTATAGAGGTACAACTGTAAAAGGGTGCTGGTCTGGACACCATTATCTTGGCTCTCAAGATTGGGCTAACAAGGGTCCTTTACTACTCGCGAGCTCACTAATGGCAAAATGTTATTTCATTATATTTTTAAGTTTAACTTTTATACATTATCAGCGTAAATTTTATATTATCAACTAATCAATAAAAATCATCCTTGGTACTAATTTTATGGTAGGTATAGAAAAAGTTAACAAATTTAATATATATCATAATTTGTAATAGATGACAGTAAAACTCTATAGTCTCACTATTTGAGTATATTTATTGGACTGCTTTCTTGTTTTACAAATATTTTTTCACTTGCTAAGAGCTTTGAGAGAATTCACCGTGGTAATCTAGTTGGGATGGGGATCATACCCCTATGCTTCAAACATGATGAACACAAGAAGTGACGGGTCAAGAGTGATTCAGCGTTGATCTTCCAGGAAAAGTTGGTGACACAGAACCTGGTCAAGATGTTTATGTGTCCACTGACATTGGCAAATCTTTTAAATGCAAGCTTTGCCTTGATATAAGTTTCTTAATTCATGTGCCTTCTATATATGGTTTATCATCTAAGATTGATCCATGCACTTGCACACAGTGGCTTCACTATGATATATTCTTATTTAGCAACTCAATTTGCAGGTGGAGCTGGCATACCTTGATCATGGTGGCATTCTTCCCTATGTTATCCGAAACTTGATTAAGCAATGAGCTTTTGTCTCTTTGGATTTCTGAGGCACACCATCACCATGTGAAATGTGTGGAACACAATAAATTCCATTTTAGATTTTTTTACACTTGGATCTGAATGTTTATGGCAAATCAATATGTTTATGCAATGTTTAATTTTCATGAATTTTATCTATTTTATTTAACACTTCACTGTACTACAAAACTGTTAATCTCAATTATCATATTATAGTCAATCCGTTGTTTTTATTTTTTACTAACTTGAGCGTGAGACATAAAACTAAAAAGATATATTAAATTTTTTTAAAAAATAATAAAAATGAAGAGGTTAATTATTGTTTGAATTTATGATCTATTATTTTAAATAATAAATAAAAAACCGAGGCATGTTGCAATAACGTACAGTAATTAATATAAACGTGTATGAATTTAATTAATTAACTTTAGCTCCAAAACATTAACTGCATAAAATATTATTATTATCAAATTATTAATGATAATCGTAAAAACCAAGCCTATCAACAAATATTCTGATATTTCACTTGCTTTTATAGCAGCCTTTCACGTACTAATCATTACTTTTTAATTATTATCACCACAATATAAATCTTGCAATTTTGTTTTATAATATTTCTGATGAACTAAAAAATATTAACTTAAAAAAATTAATAACAAACATCTTAAAGTTGTATGAAAAGCCAAAAATACTCGTTTAAAGAAAAGAAAAAAACACGAATTTGTTTGCATTTTTATTATTTAGAAAAATGACTTCTTATTTCCTTTAACTCATTTATCTTTAAATAAAAATCCAACGAATTATATTTATTTCGAACATATATATATATATATATATATATATTGTTGGCAATAACAAATTAAGCTGAGAAATGAAAGGGAAGAGAGGAAGCGTGACACTGTTCCCCAATTTTCTGTGCTTAGAGTGAATCATTTCGAAACAGCAAGATACGATGCCTTCGGCTCAAGATCCATTCTACGTTGTCAAGCAAGAAATTCAAGAATCTGTAAGTATTTTCTCTTTTCCCAAATCACCTAGGTTTCGTTTTCGGTTCAATTTGGATAATAAAGATTACATTCTTTTTTTCATAGATCATGCGATGCACTTAGAATTTCTGTATGATTTCTCTGTTACTGGTATTAGTGGATCCGTGACTTTACGTGATTCATCTTCTCAAGTCTGATTCCTGAGCTGAAATTATTAACTGGGATATTTTTGCTCCTAATATCTTATGTAATTGATCTGAGTATGCCATTTTTTAGTGCAAATTTTGGATTTGGAGAGAACTCAACTGCGATCTGTAATTGGAGGATAACACTATGATTTTTTGGTTTTGGGGTTGATGTGTAATTTATTGGCTGATTAATTTTCATTTTCTGGTAAGATTGATAAGCTGCAATCTACGTTTCACCAATGGGAAAAGACTGCTGATGCTGGCGAGCGATCCAATCTATCAATGGAAGTTCTTGCTAGTTGTGAAAGCATTGAATGGCAGGTATACCGATTGTATTTTTTTTGAACCACTGACAAGTTGGTTGGCCTATAAATTTTTGTTTTAAATGAGTTTTATTCATTCTTCCAACATGGTATAGTATCATTTGTATGAAATGGGATTTGTGTATTATTAGGTACACGTGAGAGGGATGTTTGGATTATATTACAATCTAGGTCAGAGGTAGGAAAGGTATTTCCTTGGGGAAATATTATTGTGGTAGGAAGGAAAAAGAGTGATGTGCACATAACTGTCCAAAATGATTCTGACATATGATGCAATTTATGTCAAATACATGGTATTTTTTTATCATAAAAAAGCAGAAGAATCGTTCACTCTGTGATCATTGTGAGGATGCAAATCTTTGTAAATTTCAGCTAAAGATCATTGTTAAATTTTAATGTTAATTAGTTAATATAAGAGCTCATTAATAAATAGTGAAATGCATTATATTCATATATTTTTATTCATCATTCGATTCCCTCCCCATTGTATTTTTTAGCCACCCAATAAAGGGAGAGCAAGATCATCAATACCCTCTCCCTTCTTTCCCTCTTGTTTTTTTTTTTAATTTGATTTTGTCCCTTCCCTTTGGGTCTGTAAGGAAAGATGAAGGGGAGTAAAAATGGAGTGAGCTGGAAATGTTTTGATTTACACTCTTTGTTGGTTGTTAATCAGAGAGTAGAAAACAGATAGAAAGTTACTTCTAACTCCACTAACACATCTTTTGTCTAGCCTCTCTTTGCCACACATCTTAGGCTATGGTTTTTCCTTCTGCAATACAACCTATTCAAACTGCTGAAATATAATTTTTTTGATAGGAAGGTGGATGAATTGGACAAAGCAATTTCTGTAGCCTCTAGAGATCCTTCTTGGTATGGCATTGATGAAGTGGAAGTTGAAAACCGGAGGAAGTGGACCAGTGATGCTCGCACCCAGGTATCTATAACATGCTGAACTTGAGTAAGAGTTAGGAGAATGCAGTCAAATTTTTTCTCAACCTAATGTATAGTTCATTCAACATTGTTTTATTGCTAGCACCTATTAGATTCCCTTCTCTCTGTTTTTTTATTTTTTTTATCTGTATGGTGCTTGTGAATGATTGTAATACATTATTAGGTGAGCACAGCAAAGAAAGCAGTGCAAGCTGGAAAGGGCTTAAACAATGCTAGTCTAAATGGGATGCACAAGGAATTAATGAGGCTTCCTAGTTCTCATCAAACTACATCTAACCAATATGCTGCCCAGGATAATGATGATTTCATAGAGTCAGAATCGGACAGGCAGATGCTTCTTATAAAGTACTTCTTTCCTCCCATTTTCTCTCTCTC
>PYAF01006068.1:2486017-2538165 GCA_007407185.1 Glycine tomentella | reverse complement strand
GAAAAAAGGAATAATTTTAATAATCTGAATAGGATTATTACATGTAATTAATTAAAGAAATTTTTTATCAGACAAAAAATAATTTTATTAATGTAACTCTAATTTAACCTTTAAGATTTACGGAAGATTTTCATCTATTGATGAATTGGATTCATATGTCATTAAAAAAGTGTATTTGGATTTTTATAGTATATTTAAAATGATTATTAATTTAAAGACCAATTTGATCTTCAGATATACAATATAAAAGACTAAATGTTAATCTCAAACATTGAAATACCAAATTAAATAACGTCTAAAATATTCACGAAACTAACTTAATATTTCATTTTCGAAGACTTAATTATTTTCGTACTCATTGAATTCATTTCATAAAATACCATTCTGTCCCCTCTCTATCGGTGAGAACTTTAGATCAGGCCTTGAAAATTTGATATTGCGAAAAATAACAATAACATATATTCTCTTACCCCGTAACCATAATTTTTACTTTATGGACTTAAACTTCTTTTCATAATTTTTAAATTATAAATGAGTGATTTCTTTACAAAACAAATACCATGGATCAACGATTTAATTAATATTGGTTTAATCTTCGTTAATATAGTGTTTGTTATAAAAAAAAACTCTTAATATAAATACTAAAAATATAATACATTATAATAATAAATATTTTTTATAGAAATAATAAATAAATTAATATTTTTTTAGTATACAAAATTAATGTATTTTTTTTATCAATAATGCTAGAAAAACATACTTATGAATATAAATTTACAATATATCTATATTAATTTTTTATTAGACAAAGATTATATATTTAAAAAGACAATTTTAATAATTAATGTTTTATCCATTATAGTAAATGATTTTTAATGCACATTCTAGTAATCTCTTTACTATTTAATTACCTTTTGCAATCACAAGAATCAAGTGTTCGGCCATAAAGAAAAGTCTCGTAATTAATGTCAAGCAAAGCTATAAATTTTGAGTCTTTGACAGACACATCTGAAATATCTTTGCTTTTTGCTTCTTATGGTTAATGTAGCTACTTTATAATAAATGCACATCTTTGTCCTCGACCGAAAATTGTCCCTCGTGAATTCCTCCTTTTAGGTTTTTTTTTTTTTTTTTTTTTTTTTTTTTTTTTTTTTTTTTTTTTTTTTTTTTTTTTTTTTTTTTTTTTTTAAAGTATGTATAATTTGATTTTTGAAAAAAATAAAAAATATTATTGTTAAACAAACACAATACAAAAATAAATAAATAAATATTTTATTAAAAACACTTCTTTTAACAAATAAATTTAAACACTGATTTTTTATTAAAGAGACCGTGATTTTGAGATATGTGTATATATATATACTCGCAAGTTACTATCTAAAAAATTTAGGCATATTTTTCAATTTAAACAAAATTTATAAATTGATACGTATTTTGCAAAGTAACTTGTACAATTATAGATTTTTAAGTAGTTTATATTTAACTAAAATTCAAATTTTTAAAAACATTTACATATTAATTTAACAAAATTAAGAATGCCATATGTTATTCTTCAAGAAATTAAGAGCATTAAAAAATTAAAATAATATTTTTTTTAATAAATGATTACCAATTTGGGGTTGTTTGAAAAATATTTACCAATATGAGATTGTCAAACATGTCTAATTTGGGTGTGACTCATTTCGTCTCTAATTCTGTTGCTAACAGATTTTGAGACAGAAAATTCCGTCGCAACAAGTGTTAGTGACTGAATTAGCGACCGAAATGGATGTCTTCTTATTCTAATTTTTCAAATTAGGCTACCCAAATTCCGTTTCTACTACCGCAGCTAATATTTTTTGCGACGGAATTTTCCGTCTCAAAACTCTTAGCGACGAAATTAGAGACAAAATGAGTTATGCCCAAATTAAGCGTGTTTGACAATCTCATACTGGTAAATATTTTCCAAAGAATCCTAAATTGGTAAATATTTATTAAAAAATATTATTTTGATTTTTTAGCCACATACATAGTGCTTGTTTGACACGTGAAACTTAGATATGAAATTAAAGCTAGTAATTTGAGTTGAAACTTAAAATTTGAGAGTTTCTATGTTGCTCCTAATAATTTTAGGGGTTTTGATATTGTTAGTTTTTTCATCAATTAAATTTTATCTTTTCATTTATTATTATTTTTTATTTTCAAATTAGTCTTTGACATTATTTTTTAAAATTGTAGCTTTTTAAATTAGAAAACATGATTAAATATAATTTTAAAAGCCTGACCTCTAAAATCTTTTAATTAATTTCAACACTTTTTATAAAAAAATCTTTTGAGATTTAGGATTTAAAAATTTCTTATTATTGTTTATTAAGCATTAGTTTTATAAAAAAAAGTTGATTGATTAAAAAATTAACAATATCAAAACTCTCTAAATTATCGAAGTCACCATAAAAACTATCTTAAAATTTTAATTATAACTTCTGCAGTTATTAAAATTATAATTAGAATTCCAAATTAATGTCAATAGCATGGAATTATAATGAAATCAAAACTAACTTTTCACCATTATGATAAAAGGATTCTCCGTTTATAAATGAATTCAAGCAAAGCTAATTGTGAGATAATATGTATAACATCAATAATTATGAGATAATATGTAATGCAACAAATTAATGTCACATTGTCACTAAAATAGTGACAAAAGTATTTTGAAAATGTTAAAATTTACAATAACTAAAACAATTTTAGAATCTTTAAAAAAATTAGAAAATAAAAAACGAAATAGAGTCATTTATGAGAACTAATTAAGAAACACAATTTAACCATCTTAATATTTAGCTCATTTCAAATAAATGCATTAGACTTGGAACAACTTTTTTTAATCCAAAGTCACTTCAACATTCGTATTTCCAAAGAAAATTAAAACTAAATAAAGTCATTTATGAGAACTAAGGGACATAATTTAACCATTTTTATGTTTAGTTTGTTTCAAATAAATGCATCAATCTTCCAACAACTTTTTTTAATCATAAGCTACTTCAACCTTCATATTTCCAAAGTTTGATACTTCTAATAATCACAAGCTACTCCAACCTCCATAACATATATGTCAACCTAGAAACAAATTTACACTGAAACACCCGAAACCCTTGTTCCGAAGGGGTGTACAGTATTTTACTTAAATTTTGAACTAGCAGGGTCGGGTAAAATTAAACAAGGAAAAGCAAGTTGAGGTTTTGCATTCGAGAGTACAGAAAAATATAGCAGCATTAAGAACTAAAAACAAGTGATGCCTTCCCCATCAATTCAGATAAACAAGTAATCATCTAATGAAATCAATATCAAGGCAACCGAATTTCAACCATTTGTAAAGAATGTAGAAAGCATCATCAACAGGATTCATTGCCCGCTAATTTAAGTAATTAACGCTCGATCATGAACGACTCCTAAATGTTTTATATGGTTTTAACTCTAGGATAGCACACAGACATGCTGCATTAACTCGGTAATTCTCATCTGGTAAAGATGGAAAGTCTTGAAGTTGTTTTCTGCCAAATCTGCTCAAGTCTTCTGTGGTGATATCAAATCCTACTTAAGAAAACCATCATAAGATTCCCAACATAAGCATCCAAGGGAAAACAATCTTCCCAAGCACATGGTATTCATTTCATCTATTCCAAAAGTAGCACAAGGAAAACAATTCTTTTTTTTTTTATGCATGCAAGAAGGTTTTTGGATCAAAATTGACAGGAGCAGAATGAAATTCCACAACCAGTCAATATTCCTGTGGAAGCATCCACATCAGAAATACAATAATTCCATGTCATAGTTGCCGGTCTGGTTGCTGAGAGTCAACCAGTACACCAGATGATTGTTTTGCAGGTGACACAGGAGATTGGGAACCAATATTCATGTTACTTGGTACCATTTCTTTGGGCTTAGACACTGCTGCTGGTGTATCATTACTTGTAAGCTTTGCAACTAGACTGGCATTATTCTGATCACTTGAGGGTAAAGGGTTGAATTCCACTTGTTTCAAACCCTCGTTCTCATAATTGTTGAGGTTCCTGGTTTGGACATTGAGCTGCTGATAAATGAGATTGACAAGAGAATTGGATCTTGGTCCATTAGAACCAAACAAGGATGATTTTTCATCTGATGTAAGCCCACTACTAGAACAAGCTGAAGGCTGTTTTCCCTCATCCATTGGTCCATTAACAGACATGGTGGATTCCACATTCTTACCATTTTTTTCAACCTCCATTAATTCAGTAGTAGACTGCAACGTAGTGGCTAAACTAGGTTGTTGCTGGGCATGATTATTAAGCAATACTGGGGTTGGAAGTGGTTCATACTCTCCAACCCAACCACGACCAAATTTACAGCCAGGTGGCAGTGCCTGCTGAATCTTCTGGGAAGCAACTTTCCATGCAGTAGGTCCCAGAGTTGCAGCAAAACGAGCCAAACTCCTGGCATATGAATATTCATCTTGTGGTCCAACCTGGTGCCGAAAAATACAATATTAATGCTTTAAACAAGAAAGCTAAATTATTCAAGGATTAGACATAACAATTGACTCCTTTTGATACATACACTAACTAGCTGTGGCTTAGCTTCACCCTCAAATGTTGTAAATATGGAATCCGATCTAGTAGCTGGTAGATTAGACATATTATCTTGCACAGATGGTTTATCCAACATGGAGAGCAGATCCCTCCCTGAAACAATAAAGTAACAGTCAAAAGCGAACAGCTAGATAATGACAGCAATATCCAACTGAGAGTACATATGCAAAGTTGAACAATGAAGGCATGAAATCTATGCACATATACTTCAATTTGTTTCACTTATCCATATCCGATACCGATACTCTAAAATACTTCATCGATACGTAGCGAAGAAGTATCCAAATCTATAAAGCACCAACAATTAATAGTTTTATTTGCTTCACATATCTAATATCGATACTCTTTCTATACTTTACCAATATACTTATTGGTGAAGTATCCAAGCTTTTAAAGCATTTGATGAAAGTCCAATACAACTACAAGAAACATGTAAGCATGTATAATATAGAAACACTTTCCCTTAATGAAGCAACAAAAAAAATTGTTATTTTTATGTATGATTTTATGAAAGGAATAAGATTGATAGTATTGTTCCTATATTTAAATAATGGAAAGTAATTTATAATGACAATAATTTATAATTTTATTTTTTATCAGATACATGTAAGGGAATTCCAATTAAATTAAATAGAATGAAAGTTTCTCATTCACAATTTGTACAATAATAATTTTACTAATGTTCAAGATGCTTTTAATTTAGTTTGCAAAATTATAATTATATATTTATCATGTTTATGAATTTTATAAATGTATCTTACACGTAACTTATTTTATATTTTTTTAAAATAATTGTATCATTGTATCCGATATAAGTATTGTTTCTGTGTATCATAGCATGAAATAAACATTTCTTCTGTGATACCTGATATATAGTTTTCTGCTTTCTCTTGATTTGCATCAATCAATAAAGCATTCTCCTCCAGAAGGCCATCAATATTGCCAGGCCTTTCACATACAACACCTTGGGAAAAATCAAAGCCAACAGGTTCCTGTGAAGCATGAACCAGCGGCCTCTTTTCTAGCTTCTTAACCAGGGAATTAGATATCCTTTTTCGTTCAGACTTCAGCTCACTTTGAGAACGTTCAGAATCAATCCTTAACTTTACAAACTTTTTCCTTGCTAGTTCTTGTATTGATCGTGCCTGTAACAAATATATAGGGATCATACAGGAAGCACAACAAAATAGCTACTTGCGTTATTTTTTCAAGGGAAAGCAGTCAATTTCATACCTGTTTGTGGTATATGGTCTCCGCCACATTGTATTGCATTGCATTTGAGGAAATCAAAAATACATCACTCTGCATTCAACAGTTGCATTCAAATCATTTATTTGCCTTTCAAAATCACTAAATCAGGAAGACAATATACTATGTACGGTTTAAAAATGGTTCAGATGATAATAAGGGGTAGCCTAATGCACAACGTTTGAATGGATTGCGGATATTCAGCAGCTGCTTTAATGCACAAGGTTTGCGGATATACAAGTGGTTCAAGATGCAAAGGGGTCTTTGACAAAGGGATCCAATGGAACCATTTCTCTTTCTTGTAGTGGCATAAGGGTTGAATGGATTGATGATGGAAGCTTTAAAAATGGGTCTCTAATTGGTAAAGACAAGGTGGAGGTCAACCTGTTGCAATATGCAGATGACATCATATTTTTGGGAGAAACAAAATTGAACAATGTAATTGACATCAAGAGCATCTTGAGATCTTGAGTTAGTATCGGGCTTGAAAGTGAATTTTTCCAAGAGTTGCTTTGGAGCTTTAGGCTTGCCAAGAGTTGAAGTGGAGAGATTTGCGGATATCTTGAATTGTAGGTTCTTGAGAGTTCCTTTTATGTACCTCGACATGTCAATTGGTGCTAATCCAAGAAGACAAGCGACTTGGAGACCTATTGTGGAAAAGTATGAGAAGAAACTAGCGGGTAGAGCCATAAGATCCTCTCAATGATAGATAGAGTGTGCTTAATTAATTTTGTTTTTTCATGGTTACCTCTTTACTTCTTTTCCTTATTTGAGATCCCATGTGGTCTATTGAAAAAAATTGTGTCCATACAAAGAAGTTTCCTTTGGGGCGGATGGGAAGGTGAAAAGGAAAATATCTTGGGTGAAATGGGATGAGATATGTAGAGATAAAAATGAAGGAGGTTTAGGGGTAAGGTACCTTGGCACTTTTAACATAGCATTATTAGCAAAATGGAGGCGGAATTTATACCACCAAAAGGGCATGTTGTGGAGCAATGTGATGGAGTCAAAGTACAAGGCATGGAAAGATTTACTCAATGACAATTCTTTAAGGCTTTGTTTGGGAGAGAGATTTTGGAGGGGAAGGGAGGGAAGGAAAAGGTTTATGTAGAGACATCTCCTTGTTTGGGAGTTTTAATTTTTGAGGGAAAGGATTTGAGGATTTTCAAAACTCCTCTAAAATCCTCCAAAGCCTTAAAATTGTTGTCCCCCCTATTTGGGGGATTTTTAGAAGGAAAAGTAACTAAAATTATTATTATACCAATCAGTGTTAATAAAAATACTATCATACCCTAGTCAGTGTAAAATATATAATGTATTAATTTTTTAAATAAGGAAAAAATTGTAAAAATTTCTTATTAACTCTCTATTTTCTTCTCTTAATATATTTTTAACTCCCAAACAAGGAGAAAGAAACTTCCCTTATTTTCCTTCTTTTCTTTCCTCTCCCTTCCCCTTGAATCTCTTTCCTTCCCCTTCCCTTCTAACTCCCAAACAAAGCCTAAGAGAATATTCGATTTGGTGGAGGAACATTAAAAAAGTGTGTAGGGGTGGGAAGAAAGGTAAGTGGTTTATAGTGAGATGGAGGGTGGGAGATAGGAAAAATACTAGATTTTGGAGGGACACATGGTTAGGCCATGAGTCATTAGCTAATAAGTATCCTAGGCTCCTCCATATTTCTAACCAACAAGATAGGATTGTTGCAAGTGTTGGAAGATGGGGGTGAGGTTTGGGGGTGGACGTTCGAGTGGCATAGAGAGTGCTTTGATTAGGAGAAACCCTTTCTGGAACAATTATATCAAAACTTGAATTCGATGTCGATGCAAAGAGACCAACTGAATAGGTGGGAATGGCCTATTGAGGCAAAAGAAATATATTCAACAAAGTCTACATACAAATCATTGCAGGTAGACAATGGCAGGGACCAATCAGATGACATATGGAGATTTATATGGAACACCAATTTACCACCGAAAGTTGTAGTGACGATATGGAGGGTCATGTTGGACAGATTACCAACAAGGCCCAACCTGTTAAAAAGAGATGTGTTGGTAGTAAAGGAAGAAGCATCATGCCCTCTTTGCTTAGAGAAACCGAAGTCAATTGAACATTTGTTATTTCTCAGTCCAAGGGCTCAGTGGTTGTGGGTACAATGTTATAAGTGGAAGGATATCTCAACAGTGGAGTGGTTATTTCTTTGAAGGAGGCAACAACAAAATGAGTCTTTATATGGTGTGCATTGTTGTGGTGTACATGGAGATCCCGTAGTAACATGATCTTCAACGATGACATTTTTATTCCAAGAAAATCCTATATGAGGTCATATATGTAAGTTGGACATGGTTGAAACGCCTACCCACTGAACTCCCATACTCATTCCAACAATGGGCTAGTAATGTGTACGCGTGTTTGGGATGATCATATAGGAAGGGTGTTTGAGAGATTTTTCTCGAGCAAGGCTATAAGTTTTACAGAAATTGAAAGTTGGTTATGAAATATTTGGTAATCATTCATCCAAATATGACATAACCAACTAGATAGCCACTTGGATGTTACTTTTCTTTAGATTATTTACTTATGGTATATCTTACACATCTTTGATCAATGAAATCATTTATTTGTTGATAAAAAAAGGCAAGGTTCGAAAATCATACTCCTCATGGGGAAAAAAAACTACATATAACTTATGCTAAATTTCATATGATTCCTATAAATAGTATACTCCCGCAAAAGTTCCCCACTAATTTCAATCAAAAACATCCAAATCACTATTGCCTACACAATTCTATTATTAGCATAAGTGAATAGATCTTGACAAACTATATTATACTGACAATTAAATGTTTCCCCTCATACAAGTAGCATGCAACAACCTCTTGCTCACAACCCACATAATCATATTAACAAAATAACCAAAACCTCATAAAAGAAAAGGAACACCCCCCAACTTCAACAATAGCAGTTGACACATTTACACACCTCAAATTGTTCCAAGGTAGAATAAGATCCATTTGCCAACTTCTTCCTCACTGTGGCAAAGTCCATCGGATGCTCAATCACTTTGTGATAATCAGGAAGCTGCATTCAAACATAATTTGAACTTTCATCTTAGATTGCCTTCCAAAAGCAAGATTAACAATTCACAGGAAAAAAGCCCTTATACCTCTTTCGGATCCACTGGCTCCGCATACACACCATATGCATCTTTCCTGTTAATTCACCAAAAGACATGGCATCGCCATGCAACAATAAAAGTTGAAGAGTGAAAATGTTATACAGATCACTCACCACAACTAAAACCAAAAGGAATGCGTGAAGAAAGAAAATGGGAAACAAAATCTCCTTACTTCTGAAGCTTGTCAAGGATAAACTCCAAGGTCTTCTTGTCAGGCAACGGAATCCCAGGTGGAAGCTTTGATGGAGTTCCTAACACTAGAAACAAAAACAAAATAAAGAACCTAGTTAAGAAACTCAAGAGAACGTTGCAGTAAAAGAAACAATGGCACACTTGTTTCAGTATCCAACATGGTACATTGAAAAAAAAAAGAGTAGGAAATTATGTAATTAAGAATTACGAATTACATTACAACCAAAACAACAAAACACACACAAACAAACCTGAAAAAGAGTAGAGCCCTTTAGAGTCCACTTTTTTGCCCTTTACCTATCACAAGAAACCAATACACTCAAAATAAATAACATAACCCAAAACCACAAAAAAAAAGAGGCAAATATTGTGTTTATGTAATAAAAATATGCAATGGAGACAAAGACAAAGACAAACAACAATGAGTCCTAGGTTATCTAATTTTTAGTCACAGAGAGAGATGGGGATTAATAAAATGGAAGCAAACACAATCAAAGATTCCAGATGTGTGTGTTAGTTTTTTATAGGTGACCCGTTAGTTACTTAATTCCCCCAAATTCCCGACACAAAGAGAGAGAGATAGTAAACATAATTGAATTATGGACCAATTGGTACAAAAATAATCTGAGGTAGACATTGTCTCAAATTTTCAGTGCTTTATTTTGTTACCTCATGCTCTTCTTCATACTCCTTCGCTTCCTCATTCCCTTTTACTTCTTCTTCTTCTTCTTCCCCCTTTTCACATGATGCATGCACCCCACGCTCCCCTCTGCGACTCGGCTCATAGTCATCCTCATCATTGTCTTCTTCTTCATTGTTGTTGAGCTTCACTATAAGCTTTAACTTCTTCTTGTGCCTCTTCTCTTTCTCTTCTTGGTCCTCGTCCTCCTCGTTAAGGTAGTCAATGTTGTAGCACACATTTCGACGATGACGAAGACTTCGTCGGAGGTTTGGTTGCGAGGTGGCCAAAGATTTGTCAGAACGGAGAGCCAGATCTGCCTTGGAGGGACGCCCCCTCTTCTTCTTTCTTACGATCTGATCCATCATTTGTTATTGTTGTTGTTGTTGCATTCTTACTCTCACTCTCTTTATATCTATCCCTAAGACCCTATTTGAGTTTCTCTCTCTTGGTTTGCTTTGGGAGGCTCCATTATTTTCAAGGGTGCTTGTGAGGTCCTAACCTAGCTGTCACCACTCGGACCTTAGCTTTGGATTAGGGTGGGTGAGATAAACTGCATGACTTTGAGTGTCTAGTTCCTACTACTTCATTTCTTTCTCTTTCTTCCTTTATTACTACAAATTAATAATAAATAAACTAGTAAATACAATTAATATCAATAAATGTTTTCTTATTTTGTGTGTGTGAAATGACGTTATTGCCTAGGGATGACGACATTTTTTGCTACTCATGGCTTGAACCCTCCCTTGCATACCTCTTTTCCTACTGCCCATATCTCTTCATCATTTCCCCTTTATTTTCACCATTTATCATCGGCCCCTTGCAACATGTAAATCCCACCTCAACTTAAAAATTAATTAATTAACATGACAAATTGGATTAATGACTACTGTATTGGCTTTTCTCGAGAAGTTTAGCGAGGTCCGAGCCTAACTGTCACCACTTGGACCTTAGCTTCGGATTACGATGGGTGAGGTAAGTTGCGTGACTTTGAGTGATTAGTTCCCCCTATTTCTTTCATTTCTTTATCTTTCTTCCTTTATTACTATAATTAATAATGAATAAACTAGTAAATACAATTAATATCAATAAATGATTTCTTATTTTGTGTGTGTGAAATGGCGTTATTGGCTAGGAATGACGACATCTTTTGTTACTCATGGCCTGAACCCTCCTTTGCATGCCTCTTTGTCATTTCCTCCTTATTTTCACCAACTATCACCTCTTGTTGCATGTAAATCCCACCTCAACTTAAAAATTAATTAATTAATTAACACGAAAAAATTGAATTAATGACTATTGCATTGGCTTTTCTCAAGAAGTTCAGTGAGGTCCGAGCCTGACTGTCACCACTCGGACCTTAGCTTTGGATTACGATGAGTGAGGTAAGTTGTGTGATTTTGAGTGTCTAATTTTCCCTATTTCTTTCATTTCTTTCTCTTTCTTCCTATATTATTATAATTAATAATGAATAAACTAGTAAATACAATTAATATCAATAAATGATTTCTTATTTTGTGTGTGTGAAATGGCGTTACTGGGTAGGAATGACGACATCTTTTGTTACTCATGGCCTGAACCCTCCTTTGCATACCTCTTTGTCATTTCCTCCTTATTTTCACCAACTATCACCTCTTGCTGCATGTAAATCCCACCTCAACTTAAAAATTAATTAATTAATTAACATGAAAAATTGAATTAATGATTATTGCATTGGCTTTTCTCGAGAAGTTCAGTGAGGTCCGAGCCTGACTATCACCACTCGAACCTCAACTTTGGATTATGATGAGTGAGGTAAGTTGTGTGACTTTGAGTGTTTAGTTTTCCCTATTTCTTTCATTTCTTTCTCTTTCTTCCTTGATTACTATAATTAATAATGAATAAACTAGTAAATACAATTAATATCAATAAATGATTTCTTATTTTGTGTGTGTGAAATGGCGTTACTGGGTATGAATGACGACATCTTTTGTTACTCATGGCCTGAACCCTTCTTTGCATACCTCTTTGTTATTTCCTCCTTATTTTCACCGACTATCACCTCTTGCTGCATGTAAATCACACCTCAACTTAAAAATTAATTAATTAATTAATTAACATGAAAAATTGAATTAATGACTATTGTATTAACTTTTCTCGAGAAGTTCAGTGAGGTCCGAGCCTAACTGTCACCACTCGGATCTTAGCTTTGGATTACGATGAGTGAGGTAAGTTGTGTGACTTTGAGTGTCTAATTTTCCCTATTTCTTTCATTTCTTTCTCTTTCTTCCTTTATTACTATAATTAATAATGAATAAACTAGTAAATACAATTAATATCAATAAATATTTTCTTATTTTGTGTGTGTGAAACCGCATTACAGGCTGGGAATGACGGCATCTGCTGCCCGTGCCCGAAACCGTCCCTCGCATGCCTCTTTGCCTGTTGTTCGCATCTTTTTGTCATTTCTCTCTTATTTTCGCTAACTATCACCTCTTACAGCAAGTAAATCTCACCTCAACTTAAAAATTGATTAATTAATTAATATGACAAATAGGATTAATGACTACTGTACTAGAATGAGAGGGAATAAAATACTCCTATAATAATGTAGATTTTTTAGTTCTTACAATGGAGAATTTTAAGGGAAAGGTTATGATGATTTTCTTAATCTATTTTGTGATGATTATTAGGTTCATGAAATTGAAGTGAGTTAGTACTTTTTGTCCAACTTTTGCATCTATTAATTGACTTTACTAAATTTCTGTCTCTCTTTCCAGGATTTAATAGGAATACATAATCTTGATGAATATCTTATTCCGTTCAATTCATTGAATAAGACTTTTTTAAGTCTTTTTAATAAATTTCGTAGAGTAAAGCTTTGATTTATGTTTTAAAATTTAAAGGTCTAAATCATTTTTTAGTATTTTTAATTTAGCATTTTTTTTGTTGCCATTAAAAAATGATTTTAATCCTTATAAACTATGATTTTTTTCATCTTTTAAGTGGTTTAGATAATATTTTTTACTGTTTAAAGAGTTATATAAATTACTTTAAAAACAAAAAATAAAATAAACATAATTTGTAAGGATTAAAATTTAAAAAACTACAAAGCAAAAATTAAAGAAATACATTAAATTGCAATAACAAAAGGTATTTAATCCAAATTAAAATTATGCATGTATATTTGCAAGCTTTAAAAAGGGGTTGGATACAAGTTATTGATTCTCCTTTTTAACCCGACATGTTCTTTTGATTACAGGCTTTTGTTTTTTATTATTTTTTTGTCTCAAAGCTTTCACACTTTTTATTTATCATGTAAATCACATAAATATTAAAATAAGTGACTATAAGTAATTTTATCTACAACACACAATACAAAAATCAACCACGAAAACAAGTTCATAATAATAACTCAATATTTTTGTGAAACTTTTTCGTTTGTTTTATTCTGGTATACCTGTATTTTTTTATAAACATTATCAATTATTCATTAAGTTAGGTAGTGACAAAAATAATTTATTGTCTATTTATATAATATTGATAGGCAAATTCTTATTTTTCACTTTAAAAAAAAAACTTTTGTTTGACAAGTCTCATAGTCTTGGTCTCCGAATATTAATTATATTTCTTTGTTTCACGACTAATGCAACAAACTACTTGTGAATTTTATTAAGAGCAAATTATTCAACTTTCCTCGAGTTTTACTCAAATTTCACATGCATTTTCTCTCTCATTTTACATTACTTTGGCCTCCTCTAACACTATTAATTAATGCCATTTTTTTTTCAAACCCATAAAAGTTCATCTCCTCTACTTCCAACACAAACCTAATCCTCATCCCAATCCTCATCTGCTGGGGAGCTGCTGTTGCAGCGGTGGTGAGAGGGAGCTGTCTGTGCAACCCATCGATCAAGCTTCCTTCTTCTTATGGAACAACCAAACACCTCTATATTAATCAGAAACTCTCCCTCTCCCTCAACAACCTTCATAATCACTTAATTCCCCACAAATGCATTATTAATCAGGAATTTGGGATTGGGATAAAATCATCAAGAGCAACTCAAGAATTAAGAAATATTTTTGTATATCATTTTTTTAAAATCATCAAAATATTTAATACAACTACATAGTTCTATTTTTTACACAAATATAAGCACATATTTAAAACTTAAATTTAAGACAACTAAATGTACTTGGTTTGAGTGTTTTTTTTTTTCATTTTCAAATTTTTAAGATTTAGAAAACATATATTGAGAAAAAAACTATTTTAAGATATCATCAAATTTCCACTTCTTAAAAAAATGTTAAAAACATTGTTTTCAATTTTAGGTCTATTTTTGAAAATATTTTTTAAATTTTAAGTAAACATATTTTCACTCTTATATTTTGATTTCTTTAAAAATAAAAACAAAAAACACTCAAACAAGTGCATTGTAATTGAGTTAATATAATCTCACTTTTGGTTTTCATGCTTGATGATGTACTCCCGGTACTTGTCCAAATCTTTGTGACCTCCTTCTAATTTTTATTTCAGATTCGGATTTCCTATAGTCAAGAATTTGACACATTCAATCAATCACAATCGTGAATGGTTAAACAAGTTATATTTTATATCAAACTTAAAATTTAAACCGTCCAATCTATGTCTAACTACATGGATTCATTCTATGAATGTAAGACATCCTTTTATTTCATAGATTATTCCTTTCTCAATTCGAAACTTCAGCCGAGTTTGTAATCTATGTCCTCATATATATATTTGTCTCAAATCTCAATCATGATTCAAGAAGCAGGCACGTAATTAAAGAACGCCAAAATGTCAATATTATAGTAGTACGTATATTTGTACGAGTATGTATAATGTAATAGTTAACCGTGAGTCGTGATTGACCGTAAGTATATGTCTCTACTCGTTAGTTTTTTGGGGGGGTTACTACTTAAGCCTTACTAGTACCTGTTAAGTAGGAAAAGTTGTAGTGTATTCTTCTTGAAAGCCTACATGATGAACAAAGTTACATTAACTTCGAAAAATAGTTGTGTGTGCATGTAGTGTGACATGGTTAACATATAAATATTTTTAAATATATGATTAGGGTTTAATTTTAGACTGGTGCTTACAAGAAAAACATGTGTTAGAAGATGTCAAGTCCATAAGTAGATTTATAATACCTTGAAAAAATTGGATTAAAGAAAAAAAGCACATGCAGGACTTTCGGTCTTATCTACTATTGGATTTGAACCAATAACTCTCTCGTATGAAAGCTATCCTCTAACCGCTGAGTCAAGTAGGTCAAGTTGAGTCAAATCAATTGTTCCTAGTTAGATAAACGGACTTTTAAGTGGTATATATAAGATTTTTTTTTTGTAAACCAAAGAAATGATTATATAAATAAAGGGGTCTAATAAAAAAATGTTAAGTTTCAAAGTGGGGAAATGATGTATGTTGTGTGTGACGTTGAAAACTTGAAAAGAGTCGGAAAACAAATAACTTGAGCGGAGCCACCGTATATACGTCGGGACGGTCATGGTCTCTTGTGGTTGTGGAACATTGTGATGGGTTATCCTATCGATTCTTTTCACGAACTCAATGCACTGCTTGTTTGTGTTTTCTTAAATATTTTCAATTGAATAATTTCTTTAAAAACTTGCACATAATTAAATATTTTAAAGAAAATAAGCAATAGTTTCTATTTGGACCAAAAAAAGATTTAAAAAATGTGTCTGTGTGTGAATATTGTACCCTTCTTGCTAAATGCTAGTCCTTTTGCGTCCAATAAATATTAATTATTTCTCTGTCAAATTGCTAGTGAAGCTCCTAAAATGTAATATTTTATTTGAACGGATTAACATGTGAAGACGAATAAATCACATATCACATACTATATTTTTTTCCGTTGAATGTCAGAGAATGGTTTTTTTTTCTCTCTCCTTAAATTGGAAGGGATCATGGAGGTCTCTGGAATATATACAGAGAGAGAGAGAGAGGGTTTAATTTATATGTTGTTATTTTTACACTAGCACCTATTGAATATTGCTTTTATTGTTACAGCATAAGACTTATGACGTAGGAAAATGATTAAACCATATTAGTTAGAAATAGATGTTTACATAAATTAAATTATCTCTCACATGCACGCACATATACACATATTTCAAGATAGATCAAATTATTTTAAGAATGATTTTCTATCATTACTTATTTCAATATTTCTGTATCTATTAAATTTTATTAATCCAACCAAAGATTCTGATATTATCGAAGTTCTGGCTTAAAAAGATTTGGGTTCAGAAAACTGTGTTCAGTGTCTTTTATCAAATGCCACGTACACAAAGATGACTTGCTTGGAATGAAAGGAACTTTATTAAGCTCCTTGTTTCCTTGGAATTTCTACTATAGTAACAAAATCATGATATGAACATAGAGAAGTGGAAAGAATATATGGGGCGGCAAAAGTGCAATGAATGCGAATCACAACTCTATTTTAGCTCATCAAAATTTATATATATGCATCAATGCCGGATTGAATTTGGGGAGTGATTTATAGTGGGATGAAGCATATATGTTGCAAGCTAGCTGACTTCCATTGTGTCAAGGTGGTATTGAGTGAAAAATTGAAATTCTTATGTAATAATATATTCAGCATTGCTTAATTTCAAATCCAAAATATTGGGGGGACCACTGTGGACCTTAAACGTGTACTACTGTACACTTTATGAACATGAGGGTTTGACCTAGCTTTAAAAGCTTTAAGATCAAAGCATTAATTATTTATATAAAAGTATATATATAGAACCTTTTACTTTGAGCTGAATGAGGCTTTTACTTGTCGGATGTTGCGTATTTTGATGTGGCTCCCTCTGCTAGCTTTATATACAACCCATCTACTAAATTAAATCATAAAGAACAATTGAGCAATACTATATAGTAATTGTTTTCGAAGTTCATCAGTTGGTTCTTTTTGGTCATTCAATTAGATATAGGGTGTCACGTGACGCATGTATGATTATCGATCTGCGCCTTCGAAGGTTCATTAATCAGCAACCTCGATCAGATTATAAAACTAACTAAATTTAATTAAGAGTTAGAGTTGTGCCTAGCTAGTTGGGTAATTATCAAAAACAGGCCTAATTAATTAACTTTGTCACAGTTTAGTTGTTGAGGGAATTAACACTAAAAACCAAGGCAACAAGTTTAAGAATTAATTTTACTTTTGACGTTGACAATGTTTGTCCCATTAACATATGACACATCATATTGACAATAAAATAAGTGGATGGAGTATCTGGAAAATACTCTTTGCTCCACTATCTCTCACTAGCATTCAATCAAATATATCTTTTCACACGTAACGTGTACCTTTCATCCAGCTTTGTGGTATCTTTAAATATCAATCTAACAGTTGTCTACCTCCAAACACACCCTAAACCAAAAACAATTTGGAGCACTCACAAACAAACCCACCAAGATGGGTAAAAGAGCTTTCCTTATTGTCCATGCCTTCTTCGTCTTATTCAGCTTTGGTTCCTCAAAGGCTGAAATGGTTTCTTCCATTTATGTGTTTGGAGACTCACTTGTTGACGTGGGCAACAACAATTACTTGACTCTTTCCATTGCTAAGGCAAATCATCGTCACTATGGTGTTGATTTTCCTACACACAAACCGACTGGGAGATTTAGCAACGGCAAGAATGCTGCAGATTTTGTTGGTAAGTGAATCCAAATTCACTCTAGCTATTAATATGCCACTTCAAACAGTTGTATAGAATATAGAGACATTTTTTAATAGAATGATTGTGTGGGTTGCAGCTGAGAAATTGGGTTTGCCAACTTCACCGCCTTACCTATCCCTTATAACATCAAAGGCCAACAAAAACAATGCATCCTTCATGGATGGTGTTAGCTTTGCCTCTGCAGGTGCTGGAATATTTGATGGTACAGACGAACGTTATGTAAGTGACCAAATGTAGTTCCCTCTTTCCCTTTAATTTTTTATTACCTCCAGGCTTTTTTTAAATTTATTTATTCTGTTTATGCAATATATGGGCCAAATTAAATAGGGATCTGGGAATCTGACCCAAGATGAGCCTGGATGTTTTGGATCCATCTCTCAGCCAAATGTTATTAGATTCAGACTAATTATTAACTCAGTCAAGCTAGTTATTACTAAGTTAGAGATTGATCTAATGAGTTAAATGAGTTATCAGTTGACTCGTTCACATGATCTGATTACAGTGGTGGATTTAGGAGTCTGAGTCGTGGAAACAATTGAGAATAATGAGTTCAAATATATAAAATTAAAGAGTATAAAATATGAAAATATAAAAATATGAGAATAGTGGGTTCAAATATATAAAATTAGGGAGTGAAATATAAAAATATGAGATAATTATATGTAATTTTTTAAAGTGAGGGAGGTGCATGTGTACACTCTCAGTGTATATTAGATCCGTTACTACTGATTTACATTTTAAAAAATCAAAATAATTTCATAACATGTAAACTCGTACACTTAAGATTTAAAATTTAATAAAATTCATTATATTTAAAAGTATAGTTATGAATTTATTTATAATTTTGAGCATGCAACATTTTTTTTCATAATTCAATATATATAAACAACCTTAAATTAGAATTTAATACACACAAATTAGTCAAGAAAATTTGAAAATGGTAACAATTTTATCACTAAAATTTCAAGATGCGTTGTGCTTGGTAAAAAAATATAAGCAAATCTATAAATAATATAAGTATAAGGTATAAATTAAATTTTCTAATATGAGTGATGTTCGATTGGGAAAAAAAACTAAAAAATGCATGACCCGCCAAGTTCGAATCACTAATTTGAGAACAAGTCATGCCGAGTCAAGATTGGGACACACCAGGTCACATGCATAACTGATCCAACCCAATAGGTGGCACATAATTTCTAGGAAAGTCGATTCCTTGAAATCATAATTCTTAGTTTTAATATGTTTCCTTGAAATTAAAGATTCATGTAAAATACATAACTAAAATTTTTCCTCCAATCAGGAAATTAGTTGTATTCCTACCCCTCCTTGGGAATGTTTTTTGCGGAAAAGTGAGTTAAAATTGATTCTTAGAAATCATAATTTCTTGACAATCTTTTTTATTAATTACATTCCAAACATAAAAATCATAATTTGTCACTTTAAGATTCCTTAAAAATAAATATTTTCATCTACCAAAAGCCCCTTAGGCACATTATTAAAAATGAATGATAATCATATATATTCACTTTCTTCTTTATATTATTTTAATTCTATTTTCTTTATTCATTAATTATTTATTATAATTATTATTTTCTCTATTTACCCTTTCTATTTTTTTTTCCGGCTCTAATAAACCCCAAATTAAGATATACCTTTATCATTACTCATATATATATATATATATATATATAAAAGAAGGAATTCGAATAACTCTTTATTTTTAATATTTATTTTCTTGAAATCTAATGATTAAAATTATTTATTTATTATAATCATTAGATCTTAGCAAAATGAACACTGATAATGAAATGTAATTCTACTCTTAAATTAAGTGAATTCCCTCTCTCTCTATATATATATAATGTTCCATAAAAATCGTTACTCTCCCAACTGAGCCACCCCTTATTCTATATATTGTTGGTATAATAGTGTACCTAATAACAATATATATTATTATATATCATTTCAGAGACAATCAATACCGTTGAGAAAACAAGTGGACTACTACTCAATTGTGCATGAGGAAATGACTCGAGAAGTAGGAGGAGCAGCTGGTCTACAGAAGCATCTCTCAAAATCAATCTTCGTTGTGGTGATTGGCAGCAATGATATATTTGGATACTTTGAATCATCGGATCTTCGTAAGAAAAGCACCCCGCAACAGTATGTGGATTCCATGGCTTTCTCACTAAAAGTGCAACTACAGGTAACACATAAATACATCACATGAACATGATTACAATCAAGTTACTGTGCATACAAATCTTCATTAATCACTGATCAATAGATAGACTTGCTTAACTTTACCTACCCATCACATCAAACTTCAAAAAATTTGTACCGTTGACTTAATAATTATATTGCGAGGTTCCAATACATGCACCCTATTGGCATGCATGTTACTTTCTCGTAAATGTTCTATTGTGCTTAGAGGGTCAACTCTTGTGTCATTTACTTTGTCTTTTATTTTTTTCGGTAACTTTTTTTAAATTTTTAATTTTTTTTTGCAGCGATTATACGATCATGGTGCTCGCAAATTTGAGATTGCGGGAGTTGGGACACTTGGATGCTGCCCTGATTTCAGGCTGAAGAACAAAACGGAATGCTTTATAGAAGCCAATGACATGGCGGTAAAATATAATGAAGGCCTTCAGTCCATGTTGAAGGAATGGCAATCGGAGAATGGAAGCATAATCTACTCCTATTTTGACACTTTTGCTGCCATCAACGACCTTATTCAGACTCCAGCTTCCTACGGTACTATTTTTATACAATAACATATCCGAATATTATTTTCTTTCTTTTCATTTCTTCATTAAGAAACTTCCTTCTCTATTATTTTTTTTTCTCCTTTTAATTCAAACAACTTAAAAATTTATTCACTTTTTTTCTCTTTTATTTCTTTCCTCTACCAAACCATGTTTATTAGTTTTGTTTTGAGTAAATGACCAATATTTATCCTCTAAATTTGTATTTCGTTATCGTTTTAATCCTAAAAGTAAAGAAAAACTCAAATAAGTTCGTGAATGTTTTTAATGTTTCACTTAGGTCTCTAAAAATATTTCTTTTTCTTCTCATTTTTGTCTCTAAAATTATGTTGTTATTAGTAGTATTACTTAAGTTCCCAAGACTAGACTAAAGACCAAAATGAAAAAAAAAAAAAAAGAAAAGAAAAGAGAGGTTTACTTCAAAGACTTATTTAAGTTTTCCTTAATTTCAAGACTAAAATGATAGTAAGATAGAAATTCAGGAAATAAATTGGATATTTACTCTTTTGTTTTTATAAAGTTGGATTCTAATTAAAATAAGTTTAAATCACTTTCAGGATTTAGTGAGGTAAAAGGTGCTTGTTGTGGACTGGGTGAGCTGAATGCCAGAGCTCCCTGCCTGCCATTGTCAAACCTTTGTCCTAACAGACAAGACCACATCTTCTTTGACCAATTCCATCCTACGGAGGCAGCTGCTCGTTTATTTGTTAATAAACTTTTTGACGGCCCTTCAACTTACACATCTCCCATTAATATGAGACAGCTAGTAGCTGCCTAGCTGAAGTTGACGATTGATTTTAGCCCTTCAATGAATTTTTTTTTTTTTATCTAACTCTATATCAAATACCAAGTGTGTGATGTTGGGACGAAAAAAATACTACTAGATTCGTTACCCCGTAGAGTAATGTATGTAGGCTTCATGAAAAGTGATCACTGGCTAGCCAAGTGTATTATTTTACTTGAAGTAGATGATATACTTAGATTGGCATAACATGAGATGAAGGTGTATCCATGACAAGATGCATTCGTGTAAGAAAGTTGTTTTATTTCTTACTCGTTTAATTGCACCAATGAAGTGAAAACAACACTATCATTTATGTTATCATTGACCAAGTAGCTATAGTGATAACTTATGTTGATAAGGTGACAAGATCCAACTGATTCAAGGTCAAGAGTTGATGTGAATCCAAGCTGTGACAAACCGAAAGAAGGAAAGAGAAACGGTGGTAAAACATATTAATAATCAAAATTATTAGAATTTTCTAAAAATTATTATGAGCAAGGGCAACAATTAATTGTGGATTTTTAGCTGAGAAAAACGAGTTAATGTTTAAATCATTTTAAAGATGCTTGATAATTTATTTATTTTTTTGCTGGATAAAAGGGGCTACAGCCCAACAAAGCAGAAACTAAGGAACAGACAGACCAGCTGCATCAACACGCAGCAAAGAGGAAATAAACGCAGGAGCAACATTAAAAGCAGAAAACAAAGGCTGAAGAGAGAAACTCTCTTAGCCATCTCATCAGCAACCCGGTTGTGTTCTCTAAACACGCTTCTGAAACAGCAACCCACAGGAATTCTGGACATCCTCTGAATGGTTGGTTTGCACTCTCTCGAGAAGAGGATGACTAATAAGAGACAAAGTAGAGCAGAGACGAACAGCATTAACATTGTTAAAGGTCATTGAGGATAGCCCAAAGTTTGTGCCATAAAACCATGCAAAAAGACACCATAATGATCACGCAGAACTCCTCCGCAAACAGCCTCATTATCAGACATTCTAACAGCAGCATCAACATTAACTTTGATCCAACCTAACCCAGGTGGTATCCACCCTAAAGTAGATGTCTCAACGGTTGGGTCAGTATGCAAAGAGAAATCTTCGAGGAAACCAATAGTAACTAGGATGCTTGATAATTTAGCAATATAAGGAACCACTTACAAGTAACTTATTTTAAATTTATTTGAACTTAACTTATGATATGTTCATATATAAATTCTTTTTATTTTTTTATTTCAATAAATTTTTCAAAATAATATGAAATGAACTTCAACTTAATTTTTTCTTCAATATAAAAACAACTTATACATAATAAATATTATTCTATAAGTCTCTAATTAAACTATTGTAAAAGACTTAAAATAAAACACGATTCAAGTCGTCTTGACATAAATGTCATGATCACATATGGCATCTCAATAATTCCTACGAAAACAACCAGCAGAAGATTTCAGTTCAGTCACAATGCATTAAGAAATAGAGAAAATACATCCTCAAAGAAAAGTTTTAAGTCGCCTTTGTCAATATCATATTCCAACTATTTCTCCATGGCATCCTGCATTCAATTCAGAAATATAATTTAACATGTCTCTGCGAGAGTAAACAATATCCAAAGCTGTAATTTGGTTCTTGAAAATTGATATGACACCTTGTATTGACGATCTTGAGCAGAGATGTTCTCATTGCATAACTGCTCAACATGTTTATTATTTGAAACGTACGGTATCCAACACAGCTGTTGCTCTTTTTATGATTTCCTCTGGTACACCTGCATGAACCGTACAGCTTGTTCTAATAAAATAAATAAGAGCAGAACATAAAATATGCTTTATACATTTTTGTTATCAGCTAAAAGGAAAGAAAGAACAATATGCGTAGTGTACTCTTTTGATCAGCAAATATCATTTTTAAACAGCAGTTTTGTAAATTACCAGCAAGCAGTGCACAGTGCATCCCTACAGGATTCCAAAAAACCACACACATCATTTTCATCAGTGTTTCAATTGATAAAACAAAAAATGTTAGTAATATACTAATCCACTCTTTGAAAGACACTTGCTGAAATTTATTTAAACTTAACTCACTAAATGATGTATTAAAAAGTGTGTTGTTAATATTTCTCTTTACTGTGTTAGAAAGTGTTTTATTAATACTCATGATATAAAATACTGATAAAACAAAAGCATAGCATAGATGATGCGCATGCGCAGGGACATGCCTGTGAGGAATATGATCCACAGATATCAAAACCACTTCAATTCTATACTAATCTCAATAGCCCAGACAAAGTACAAGGAAATCTCCTCTGCACAGTGCATTGCATAAACCAAATACTATCATTCATGTCATGTGCAGATTATAATGTATCAGGATAAGCTAACTGAAACAGATGCATGCTTAAATATATAAATTTTGGCATTCAGTTTTCATCTCCAGAGTCTAACTAAAAATGTTATATATATATATATATGTGTGTGTGTGTGTGTGTGTGTTAAATTGTCTGATCAAATTCTTTGACATCAAATGACCTTATGACGATAAATATAATTCTTAGCATACTGCATGGCTGAATCAACAATAAAGATACCTGTATAAAAATACAATGTCTTCAATATGTGTGGAATTTTCGTCCGGCCTCAGTATACTCGTTGTGTAAAACTTAATCGAAGCAAGCAAGAGTAGATTATATTTCTATAATATTCAATTATGTTCGAAATCAATTTTATCACCGTCAATTCAAACACACATTAAATATCATTTATATTTGACCCTTAATTTTATACTAAATTTTACTGGTAATAACTTGATCTTATCATAAAAATATTTAAACATAAAACACATCAATTCAAAATTAATTTTATCAGCTTTCACAGATACAGACAATCTAATCCATTCTACTCAACCGTGAATGCTTGTTTTGTTTTTTCTTTATCATGTATGGTAGCACAAGTTTGAACTGCAGGAAAGGACAGACCGGCATGCATTTCGAGAAAACGAGGGAAAGAAAAAAAAAGTAATAAAGGTCTAAAATTCATACTAATTTTTAATTTATTTTTTTCATTTTCTCAACTAAATCCACCCTTAAAAGACCGGGCAGAGTGATTTAATGCAATTGGCAATTGCCACGGACTCGTAGTATATAAAGGAACGGACCAATATTATTACTTCAATCCCCGTTTTGGTTTGGGTTATTTTAGTGCAGAGGACAGTGAATTTGTGATGTTCCACTACTACTAATACTAGTTGATATCAATTATGAAACCGTGTTGATCTTCTTCCAGTCCATCTAGTCTTGCCATGGCATGAGTCTCAGCGTTTCAATCCTGACCTCATCTTCGCGTGGTGTGGCTTAACGTGCGCAGGAAATGGAGGAGGAGCAGCACACTTTTGTGTCCAAAGCGAGAACCGCCTTTCATTCCGCCGCGGCCAAGGCGGAGCGCGTTCTCTTGGATTTCAAATCCGATCGAGGTTCTCCTCGTGCCACATCAATCATTATCTCTCTATTTATAGTTTTCCTTTTTCTCCCTATATTCCGAACGGATGTGCATATATATATATATATATATATATATTTTTTTTTTTAGTTTCTTCTCCCTTTCTCTTTTTGGGAGATTCAAACAAAAATTAAATTTAAAAAATAAAAATAATTATTATTATTATTGTTGTTTTCGGAATTAGCATTGACTCAATTTGTTGACCGTGATGAAGATCACGATAAGCAGTCGTCGCCCAACACCTTCACTGGCCAACAACGAGAAGCTGAATCTCCTCACACCGACGAAAACGACTCCAAGGTAATGGCAATTATTGATTTGGAAGAGGAAACATTGAACTTAACTATTTCAATCCTACCAAGGTTCGATTCGTTGTTGTTTTGTTTTGTTGCGTTTTTGTTTTTGTTTTTATTCCCAACGTATATGCACTTCCGGGAGCTGTATTTGATTATCAAACAAAAGTATATTTGTTTCGTGAGTTTCTAATTTGAGGTTAATAAGGGAAGGGAAATTTAGATCAGGGTGTTGAAATTCATTGTTTGATGAATCTAATGAACACTGTTTCTTATTTGATTCGTTCCCTCAATGACTTCCTCAAAAAAAAAAAGAAAATTCACAATTAATTGTGAAAATATTTGCAGGAGTCCTGCAAAGTGAATAGTTATAATTTCGAAATGTGTCTTGGCTTAAAGATGATCGAAAACTGTTTATATGTTTTTGTTTGCGTTTATGTCTAGGTATTTATTACGTGACATTTGTCCTGTAATTACTTACTTACACAATTGGTCTCTGTAATGGGATGGTGCAGCTTCACAGTGAATCGAATCATAAAAAGTGGAGGCCTCCACATTTAGGAATAAAGCAGGATTGGCAAGATAAAATAAAGAACATCCGGAGAGGGAGAAAAGAAGTTGAAGATACAGATAAAGTTGGGGATGCAAGCATGGCCATTCCATTTTATGATGATAATTTGTACCTCCTGAATGCAAAGAATGATCTCGAGGCCAAGGTAAGAAAATCTGAAACATTTTAACTCAAGGATTCATCTTCCAACTGTGTGCGTAAGATTGAAGTCTCTAAACCAGGAAGTTAAGTCAGGAGGATGTTAGCAAAATCTGATAATGTATGCTGACTATGAGCATTTTTTTTTCAAAATAGTCTGTCAGATTGTGTCATCATCCTTTGTCTAGTAAGTTAGCAATGCTTGGTATGCTTGTGATAAATTGGCAATTGCATGCTTATTAGGTATCTCATGGTGTCCCTCTTTCCAGTAAAATTTTTGAAGATACAATTGAGATTTCTTATTAATTTACCTATCAATTATATAAATGAATATCTTATTGATTTGCCAATTCAATTACACATATGGGTTTCTTTAATGATGTATGAGTAAAAACTTTGATTCAGGCTTCAGAAGCAATTCCCTCAGTTGAAGGCCTAACTGCTGCAACTAAAGATCCCATTCCTCCATCATATGTGCTAAAGCAATTGGCTATAGCTGTTGAGTAAGTTGTAATTGTTTTTGCATATATTTTTGCATTCTGTTGTCCCATTTTCCTGCCACTTTTTGTGAACTACTGAAAAGTTCTATTCAATGTTGTTGCATTCTATTTCTCTGGTTGCAAAGTTCCCCTTCTCTATTTGGCACAGCACATATTTGTCAAATGCAAGTTTTTATAGTTCAACAATATAAGAGTCTTGTTCTATCATTCAGAAAGATTTCTGCTCAACAATACATCTAGCCTCTTCCTTAATTTTTTTTTACCTCTTGACTAGGGCTGGAAGTAAAGCAAAGTCAATGAAAGATTTTATAGCTTCATCAGGAAGTTCTTCACCTGCTAGAGAGAGGGCAGGCTTAAGTCTCTTGGCAGTTAAGGCTTTAGTGCTACGTGAAAAGGAGGACAAACTTACATCTGAGTTTACTAGCAATAAGAAAGTTGTGCAGTTAATTAATTCTCTGTTTGATCCAGGTATGTGAATTGTTGGTGGCTTGCTGATAGTGTAATTATGTTAAAGAACATTTTAATGCTTGTCCTCATTTTCCTTAACCCATTATCTGTTATGATCTTTCACTTTCGTTGTAATATTTGCAAGATATTCACAGAAGGAGATTTCCTTAGAAGAAAGATTGACTCTAATCTAGAGGAAAGTGCTATGACATCTTTGCCAAGAGATATTCATGGTGCACCTCCCGAAAGCCTTGTTGTTAAGCTAGCTGAAATCCTTGGAAACTACAAAACTCTCCGAAAAATGGCTCTTTTCTGGTGCGGGGTTGTTGCTGAAGTATGTTTAACTTGAAAAGAACTTATAGTTCTGATATCATAATCAGACATCTTATTACTTACCCAGAACTTTAGATTTAATTTACATTATTGATCAATTTTTCCATTATATATAAACTATTATCTGAAGTAACTGTCAGTTTAAGTGATTATGATCTTAGTAATAGAGCACATCATCTTCATTGATATCTTCATCTTAGATCACGTGATTTGGCCAGATAAATATGCAAGATCACTTGATGATGCCATGTTGATAAATATAAAATTTTGTTTCCTACTTGTTTTGATTTTTAATAGTTATTTTAAAGGTTTGAGTCTTTGAGAACATCATTTTGTTTGAGCAGTTGGGTAGTGAATTTTTTTTCCTTGTTTTATGCTGCTTCTTTTTTCTTTTTCTTTTCTTTTTTTTTAAATTCTGGTCTATTAAAGTTTGCATCCAATTTTATCTTTCCATTCCCCTTTGCAAATTAATAAAATTTGTGGAAAAGGAAGCAAATTATTCATATGCTGTGTTATTGAAAACTTTGAAGGCTTTCAAACCAAAACAACAGAATCCCTCGTGTACTGTAAAGCTGTTTGCCTTTCTTTTCCTCCTCAAATCCGTTTGTCTATAAAAGAAAAAAGAAAAAAAATCATATACAAACTTCTTCTGGTTTAGGATCTGTAACTTGAACTTAACTAGAATCACTAATCCTACTTTTCCTTAATTACTAGCTGAAGAAGAATATTTTAAACTTAATTAGTTATTTTACTGATACAGATAAGGAAACTTTGGTTTGAGGAACAATACTTACCAGGAGTCCCCCAGAATGAGATTCCTGATCTGAAGTTATGTCTTCTATATCAACAATTTCAAGTAATTAATTGCTGCATCTCTCGGAAAAGGTTCCGTATTATTGCCACTGAATCTTTAGACTCTATGATGATGCAAGCTAATTCAGACATAAAAGAATCGACTGATTGTAGCGCCAGAGCTCCTGCAAGCCCTGTTCTATATGCTAGATTGAATAGTGGGGAGCTTGTTCTTCGACTTGGTGCAGATCATCCTGCTGGAGATATGACATTGTTGGAAACTGGCGAGCCTGTGTATTCTCCAATCACCCAGGTTTGATAAATATTTTTTTTCTATATACTCACTATTTAAAATTACTCTTATACTTGAGAACTTTGAGACCATTTCATGTAGGAAGGACCTTTGCTTACAGAAGATCTAATCAGGGAAACAGAGGAGTTTGTGCTGCGGACAGGGAGGTCTGTATGCTAACTGAGATTCATCCATTGTGCAATCTGTTATCTTAAATCTAAATGGACTTTCCGTTTTCCTTATATATAGCGTGTGAATCCAAATTGACTCTTTCATATAATGAACTTCTTTATTAAAATAATCAAGGCCATCTTGCTTCTTGGGCTCTTCATTGCTTGTTAGATGTTCCTGTATGTCTTTTTTAATTGTTTCGCATGATCTAAACCTATGATTATGACCTTTGACTCACATCTAGACTATGAACTCCCACGACCAGGGTCTGAGTCTGGATTCTGAACCTATGACCTATGATGTCTTTGGTCTTTTTTTTTTACTAATTTCTAGAATTTGCATTGATGAACTAGTTGATCAACAAACATTCACAGAATGCTATTTTGTAATACATTTATGATCATATATCTGTTTCTTATGTAAATAATTTGTAAATGCTAGCTTTCTTTAATTACAGATGTGCATCAATTATGTAATAGCTTATAGTTAGCATCAGTTAGGCATTTTCTTATTACAAAGTTACCTTTTATGGTCAGTGTTGGTGCTGGGTGCTCTCAACTGCTCTCAGATATGCAGGCTTTCAAGGTAAGGGGCTCCCTTGAAGGGAACTTTTCTTACTGATATTGTGAATGCTTCTTACTATGTTGAATGTGCCTAATGTTCTATCTGAGTTAGTTTTGTTTGTTATCATATTTTAGGCTGCAAATCCTGGATGTATTTTGGAGGATTTTGTAAGATGGCACTCTCCTCCTGATTGGACAGATAATGAAGCAAGTACAGAGGATAGTGATGTTTTTGATAGTGGTGAGGCATTGTCTGCCAGAGGTCAGCTAAGTCGGCGAATGCAAAAAGAAGGTGTACTTTCATTCTTTTCCATCATAGATTGATGTACTTAAATTCTCCTGCAAGGCTATTTTGTGGTATTTTTCTACGTAAATGGACCATCAACATCTGATAAAATTGTGGTATTTTGCTTGAAACAATTATTCACTATATCTTGTCATTGATTGTAGTAAACTTTTGCATCATTTATGTGTTCTTTATGGCTTTGATTTCCAAAGAGGTTGTGATTTGGTAAGTTGTGAGGAAGATATGCATGGAATCTACACTATGTATGATGGGTATTGTTTATTGCAGTCTAATGTAGGAACTTTTGTGGCAAACTGATCAGTTTTGGGTCCAGAATGTCTAAATGTAGAGTTTGAATAATTTCGAATGTTGAATTAATAATTTCATTGTCAGTCAATTGATATCAGCATAGATATTCAGATTTCATATTCCTAATTGCCTTGGGCAAACCATGGAATTGAAAGTGTTGAAACCCTATTCCTCAATCTTTGTAGCATTTATGTAAGATATATTACCTAAATTGGATATCATATCACATCTATGGTAAAGCATATGGAGATAAGTAAATCTTGAGTACTGTCTTACTTTTATTATAAGTTATAATAAGTTATAACACACAAAATCTGCAAGAAATACGGGAACTGTCGAGCATTTACTCTCTTCTGCTTTCATATTATTAAACATATCTGATTTGTAGGTAATTTATGGCGTGAATTGTGGGAAACATCCAAACCAGTACCTGCTGTTAAGCAGGCACCTCTGTTTGATGAGGATTTGGCAGTGTAAGTTGGTGATGAAGATTTTTTGCATTAATTTATATATTTCAACCCTAAAGCCTTCTCTTGAATCCCTTGTTGCATTCATTTATAGGGAGGGCATCCTCAATGCATTTGAAGACATCCATCCATCTGATCTTTTTGGACAGCTGTTTGTTTCTTTAGTAAGTTCTTTATTTTATCTTTTTATCACATTGATTAATTTTGTTATGTATAGACAGTTGTCATTTGTCATTACATAATGGATCTCTGAAGCATTAATATTATAACTCATAAGTGATGTATATTAATTAATTTTTTATTTGAAAATTGTATTTTCTTATTTTTTTGGAGTTTGGTGGCTGAATCTAAAGTAGATTGTAGAATATATAGTAATAGACTTGAATCATGAAGGTACCAATCAAGAACTAAACTATTTTCCTGTAATGCATGTCATAGGAGAAAAATGTATTGACATCTAGGCTCTAGGCATTTTTTGCGAGTTTAGAATTATTAGATTGGCATGCCGGTTGGGCATGTCCACACATCCCTTAACAAAACCTGCCTAGAGCTCTAGTATAAGGCAACTTGTATCTATGCTGGTGGTTGAAAGAATTTTGTACGAACATATAAGGCAATTGGTCGCCTCCACATGTCCATTCCAAAATCTCCCTAGAGCTCTAATATACAATGCAGCAACATGTTAAGTATGCTGGATTTCAAAGGACTCTAGGTAGCATAGGATTATTCTTTAACACATGCACACTTGCAGTTTCACAATCCAGACATTCCCGTTAATCCATAATCAGTAGACGATAATCTTATGTGTGTGTATGGTAGAGAAGGGCATTTGTAGACAATAACCTTATGGATTATGGATCATGAAGGGCATTGTTATCAGTTAAGGGCATTCCCATTAATCCATAATCAGTATACAGTTAAAAATAAAATGAGCATTGATAGTAGACCAGGAAGAGTTTAAAACTGCATAATATGCTTTTTATGAAATTTCCAATAGCATTAAGTGCATAATTTATCCAAAATATCTGCCCTTAACTTATAAAAATGCCCTTCACTATCCATAATCTGTATCAATGTTAATTATTTAAAAAATATTTATAACACTTGTAAAGCATTTGTTAGTCTAAAAATACTTCAATTTGTGTGTTTTAAGCTGGCTCCAACCACCAATAAAGCATTTGTTTGTATAAATTCTTCAACTTTTGTGTTTTAACCTGGCTCAAACTGGAGTATTCAAATCTCCAATGTAATGTCTGGTTATGGAAATTTTTGGTCTTGAGAAAGGGAAGTAAAAAAAAATGGAAACTGTGCAAACATACTTATCATCTGCCTGTATAAAGGAGAGATGAAATGTATTACTTTTAATATTTTTCTGTTGAAGAAAGGGGGATAAGGCTTTTGTTGTTGTAAGGATGGGGGATGTTCTTCCTGTTACATAGGACTAATAGTAATATCCTTTGTCGTTCACGAAAATTGATAGCCTTCACTGGAGGATGTGTACTGTCAATTAAATACTTTTTTAAACATCTTTGTCCTTTTTTCCTAATAAAAAATGTAAAACAGGCATTTAGTAAAACTCCTTTCCATACAGACTTCAGTAGCATTGCTGTTAATTTCTATGAAGATTAAACCATTTGCTCTTTTGTCACCAATTTTTATTGAAAAGAAATATAATCATTCTTAACTTTATATTATTTCAGAATTTTTAAATTACATAAAGTATTTTGTTCCAAAATGTTGCTTAATTGATAAATTATCCTATTATACAATCCTGTAATTTTGTAAAGTTTCTTGATTAAAACTCAGCCTGCTCCTTCATCTTCGTATAAGTTGACTCGATTTGATTGATATGTATTGATGCTTATACCATTTCTATACCTTTCTAATCATAACCTTTGGTTTTAATTATATAGCTTGGTTTAGGATTTGCAATTGCCGAACCTATGCTGTCTAGTAACAGTGACTTCTCGAAGTTATTCTATGACTGCAAGGAGTACATAACTACTTCTTGTCAAAACAACAAATTGAATGAGAAAGTTGATGGTCTCGTCCAGGTGGGTACTCCTAGACTAAGTGACTTATGAAGTTATATAGCATCTCCCTGAATCCTTGTGAAGCCTCTCTATTGATTAATACCATGAAATACATGGTCAATATGACATGTAATCCAGTGGAGAAATTTATTGCTTTATCCTCGTATTTGAACAGTCATTCACTGTATAAATAAACTCACAAAGCAGAGTCCTGAAGAAAAAGGAACACTCCAAGACTATCACAATGCGTGAAATTTGTAACTTTTACATAGCCTACCTTCCAGAACTATCCAGTTTGCTGTTTTCTTTTTATATTAAAAAAAAAAAAAAATACAAGCTCGCTGTGCAAGATAACCCTACTTCTTAAGCATGGGGATGAAAAATAATTCCCCTGGAAATGTAAATTGATCATAAAACTCTTGGTTGTTGATTTATATCTGCAACTAATTGTTAATAACACCATTCAATAGAGAATTTAATGTTCGTATTCCTGTGTAGGTATATGAAACAGTGGAGAAAATGTTATTGAATCCTGAAGAAGCTCTAAAAATGATTAAGCAGACAGAGGAATCAACTATGGTTACCGGTGAACCAAGGAGCCCATTTAGGAGGCTTAGCCTTATCTTTGGAGGCAAAGATAAACTATTGAGGAAGTCTGTCTCAAAAGATCAGACAAACGACGAAGAAAAGTCAAGTCGGCAATCATTCTCTAGTTTCTTTGACAGCAAGTCATCTTTGTTTGGAAAGAAGCCTCCCAAGTCTGGATCCCCATCTCCTTCTGAGAAATCTTCTATCGATGCTGGTTGGACAGTTGTTTAGACAAATTTCATCTTCCACTGTGTTTATTTAGGATAACCAATGTTTTTGGGTTCCCCCTCCCCCTGCAGATAACTGTAAATTTTCTCTATTCTTTTGCCAAATACTTAGTGGTTGTATTCTGTAGAAATTTTAATTAATACTTCATTCTTTTTTATTTTAGGGAATTGAAAGTATAGCTTTCGGGCCTTTAGTAAACATTTTATGTGTTCACTCTGTGCCAATACTTGCAATCTGCTCGGGTGTTGGAGATCCTTTGAGATACTCCTCAAACTTGCTACTCTGTAGGAATTCGGTCATGATTGACATTAAGTTCTCGGTAAAAAATAATAATTACAATAATAATAAAAAAGACATTAAGAAATATATCCTAATAGATATATAATAGTAATGCTTGTAATTATAAAAAAAAATATAGTAATGCTTGCTTTTGGGTAGTTTAGTCTCTGTCTAACAGAATTTGATCTATTAATATAACAGTATAACAAAGTGAATTTATGTTTGAGAAATTGTATTTGGACATGAATATTGTTGGAAAAAGTTAGGAAGGGAAGAGAGATGATAAGGGGGGAAATATTGTCATAACAAATGTTTCATGAATAATAAATACAACTCTTTACGTTAATGGTGTGATCATGATGCACTTGCAATTATTTCTATACTAACATTAACAAACATAATCACTGATGGCAAATTTCTTTAGTACAAAGAACTTGTATTCTTAAATATCAAACAATAATCATATTAATCCTATGTTAAATAAAGACTATACTCATAAGAGGTTTACTAACATTTTTTTTCTGGGTAGTAGTAACCCCACTGAATAGGGGGCAGGAACAATTTGGTTTCATGAGATTGTAATCGCTACCAAGTCTAGAATACCTAATATTAATGGGCAACAGAAATCACACTTTGGATGTTTTTATTATAATCTAAAAAAATGCGAACTAAAGATACAAAAGACACGTGCAGTAGTGCTTCAACCATCATGAGCTCAGTTCTCACATTTACGTAATCCTGTTTCTGCCTTCGTGACCTCCCTTGACTATCTATTCATCTTCTATTGCATTTACATCGTCAACCTTCTGCTCTTCGTTTGATGGCTTATCATATCCGAAAGAGTTGGTAAGGAAACCTGGCACGACAAAATTTGCTATGAAATATGCCGATAGAAGCACAGCACTGCAATATATAAAGAAATGTTTAGTTAACTTCTAAACTTCAAAGATCACACTAAACTCCATTTTGGAGTAAAAGGTTGTTACAAGCCTAAGCCTAGTGTCAAATTCAATTATAATAATCATGAACTATCAAATAAATAAGAGGAATCCTAGTAATATTTTTTTTTCAGTATACCCTCTTTTCTAACTCCCAAATTTATTGAATAAGAAGTCAGACTTAAAAAAAATACTAATTTTTAATGAATTTTAGCTGATAATGTGCTAGACATTGTAATATTAGTAAGTAACTTTTCTCATGAGAAAGGGAAAGAAAGAGATTGGACCTTATTGGAAGCAAGGTGGACAAGTCACCGGATTGGGCTGGGGCAACAACCACTAAATGTGGAAGTGCCTTGGTACTTAGTGGACTTGCTGAAGGTAAGTGCTGGCCACGTGGAGGTTGGTGAGTAGTAAGCCAAAATAGTTTGGTAGTGTGGCTCATATGATGTAACTGCGGTTTGAGTTTTGCATGCAAAGGAAAAGGAAGCAGTGAAGGTTGGAGGTGGAGGCACCTCATATTGTTCATGTGTTCCCCCTGTGTGGTGCTTGGGATATTGGGATAAGCTTATGTTTGGGAGTGAATGGATGGATATTTTAGTATAAATGTCATCCTTTCTATAGGGTCCCATTTTTGTTCATATGTTCTAGACATGTTTATATATGGTCTAGTTTATTATTATTTCGAGCCTATTAAAAATGATCGAATAAGCGTATAGTTAGTGGCACGTAGCCAAATCATGGGAAACTCCATCAATTTTGAATAACACAAGTTTGTTTATACCTAGAAATTAAAAACAAATAATAAATAATTTGTGCATATTATTCAAACAAGTGAATTAGACTCTCACGATACATATATGTTTGTTTAATATATAAAAATTAATATTTGGTGAAAAAAATGAAAGATTTACAAAAAGAAAACTTCTTTATCCTTACTATATTTCCTATATATTTTTTAAGACAACACAGATTAAAAGTGAAAAAAAGGATGTACACCTATAATATAAATCAATTTACACAAATTGTCTTATACATACATTAATTTGTGATTAAATGATAATATAAAATTATTTTAAATTGTTAATATATAATTATTAAATTTATTAAAACAATACAATATTTTTAAATTATTAGTGAACATGAAAATAGAATTAAAAACAATTTTTAATCAAATTTATATATTCAAAATTACGTGTTTTTTAAAGTCAAATTTGGAGAAAAATATATTTTCAAAACTCAAAAAGATTAACTCATTATACAAAGATTATTTCTCACTTATATATCAACTGTTTAGACACAAACATTAGAATATAAATTTAAATCTAATAAGAACAACTATCACATTCTCTCCATGTCTTGGTTTTTATCATGACATTCGGCATTCCTCCCCAAGAGCAGTTGCGATCATTGGACTAAGATGTGCTTATCACAATGTTTTCAACATTCCACCTGAAATAACAACAATATTGTTTCTGCTCCCAATAAAGTATAAATCTACATTTTACTGACCAATTATCTGGAAAGCTATGGCCTATGAGAATCTATATACATTAAGATATTCTCCATGTTTGTGCACACCAACATCAACATACACATCTATATTAGTAAAGATGTCAGATTAATTAACGTGCCTCGTTATCTATATGATAACACTACTTTATTTCTCTCTCCAAAAAGAATACTTCGTCTTTCCTGTGCTACCAAATCATTATTTTAATCAGTAAACAAATTAAAATTCAAACAACATCTATTTTAAAAACTCAATGTTAATATCGCCACATTAATATTAATTTTTTAAGAGATGTTAACAAAATTTATTTATTTACAAAATTGTCACAATTTTTTGTTATAAATCCATGTAATGTTAAGAGTATTTTAACACTATTCTAATCAACCATAATAAATAAATGATTTTAAAAATCATAAATGGATCTAAACTGATTCTCGTTGAAATTCCATTTAGAAATAGACAATAATAAACAATTAAAATTAATTAAATAATACTAGAAAGTAACATATATACAAGCTCCAGTGGTTAAAGTATAATCTTAATGTGAAAAGAAATTGTGAAATAGGAAGAAAAACAAAGTGCTTGTGAATATGAGAAGACAAAAGGAGACACTTGTGAACTTAGAATTAGAAAATAGACAGTGAAAAACTCACGAACTGGGAGAGAAACAATATAAAATTCACAAATTGGAAGAGAAATAATGAAAAATTCGCAAACTAAAAGAGAAACAATGGAGAATTCGTAAACTAGAAGAGAAACAGATAAGAACCTACAAACAATGAAAAGAAATGAAATATGAACATCGTGAGAGAAAGATAAACTTGTATTCAATTGACACTGAAAAACAACTCGTCAATAGAAAAAATGAATAATACTAGTGTATAGTAAAGAAGAATGAAATTTGATCCTAAATTCCGAACCAATAGAATAATTTGAGTTTCAAACGTAAGGAGAACTTTATCTCTCTTTTCTTCATTTCTCTCATTTTTTGAATCCGCGCAATTCCAATTCACCTCTTCACTCCTTCATCTTTTTGTTCTCGTTCTCTGTTCTTCCTTTTCAGTTTCTAGGGCTTATTATTATCGTTTCATTTCGCTTTCCGCCATGTTTCTCGCGCCCTAACATTTTTTTCCCGAAACCTCGCACCGACCCCCGAGAAACTCGCCAATCGATGGTGGCAGAGGAGGTGGCTCCTCTCGGCGGCAGCGGCGATTCCTCGTCGGCAGCGGCGAGGGGTCCGTCTTCGTTCGTGAAGAAAGGCGACCGGAAAATGTTCACGGTGGAGCTCCGCCCGGGAGAGACCACCATAGTGTCGTGGAAGAAGCTCATGAAGGACACCCGCAAGGTCAACAATGGATCCGCTTCCGCACCGGAGCATCGCGCTCCCAATGCGAACCCTGCGCTTGTGTCCAGAATCGCTCCGGTGAGCCTTTTTTTAGGTTCCGAGTTGTTGTTTCGAGTAATAATGTGTTTCTGAAATTTTCGTTTAGTTTTTGTGTGTTTCTGAAATTTCTGTTTACGTACATTGTGATTCGGTGAGTAGGTTGCAATGTGTGTGAGGGTTACTGTGGTGTATGGATGATATTTTGAATTGTAATTTGCAAGAGTGATTTTTGACTGAGCTGTGACCGTGTTTTTTTTTTCGGACTGAAATTAGGGTTGGGAATGAGGATAGTGTTATTTTTAAGGATTACGTTCTGCTAAAATGTTAATGATTGACCTGGCATGTTGTTAACTGGGAAGTGCCTGGATGTTTCTTGTCGGTTTTTGACAACGGTTTGTGCTGCGTGGCACTGATCTTACGTGAAATTGTTCGAAAAGGTTTTGTCGTGGAAAAGTTGAATTGTTTGTGGAATACTTATTTGAATTGAAATTTATTAGGTTTATATAGGTTGAATGCATTATGCTTATTGACTTAATTTTGATTCGTGTTATGCCACGATGTTTCTTGTTGGTTTTCAACAATAGTTTGTGCTGCTTGGCGCTGCTCTTATGGATAATCATTTAAGAGGGTTTTGTCGTGCCAAAGTCGAATTGCTGGCAGAAGTACTTGTATTTGACTTCATATTTATTAGGCTGAATGCGTTATGCCTATTGATATAATGTCTGTCTGTTTGTATTTGTGTTTTGGCTAGTGTTATCAATGGCGGATGGCAGAAGTCTGAAATTCTGCCTTATAAACTTTGGAGGTTTCTTCCATGTTTTCATGTTTGAAACCTCCTTTGTTCTGTTTTGATTCTCTAGCTTATTTTGCAATACCTCTTGTAATGCAGAATTTTCATCATATATATATACTTATTATTTTTGCTGGTCAAAAAAAAATATAAACATGCCATTGCGCCTTATGGCGGGCCTTTCTTCACAAATTGCCTATAGTGGTTGGTAAAAAATCTACCTTGCCATTCTGCCTTGGCTGCTAGTTAACAACACTGGTTTTGGCATGGCATAATTGCGTCAGCGCTAAAGAAAGGAAATGTTACTTCTACGCTGATTAGTTGACTTGACGTGAAAATGTGCCTATCCCGGATGCAAATCCAAACACAGTAACATACTATTAATGTGTGGTCCTCTTTTAAATTTGGTGAACCGATGGAACATCATGTCATTTGCTTTTATTTAAAGTGATATATTAGTGTAATTGGAGTTAATGTTATGCTAACTAGTTTCATAACTGAAGCCTTAGATTTTTCTCATTAGTTTAAGGTAGTTAGTAAAAAGGTGATCCAGTGTGTGAGGCTCTCACCTTTTGGGGTCTGGGGAGGGTAGATGTACAAAGCCTTACCCCTGCCAAGTGGAGAGGCTTTTTTCCAAGAGGTGAACCCATGACTTCCTGGTCACAGCAGCAACATTACCGTTGATTCAAGGCTCACCCTTGTTAGAGGGCATTGTATTTGGCATAAAAATCAATAAATCAATCAGTATTATTTGCATGAATTTTTAGTTGTTCCATACCTTTGTCTTCTACCTTCAATACATATTCTTGTATGTAGATGTTTTTATTAGCTGAATTTTCTTTTGAGATTAATAGATAGATCTGAATAAGGCTTTATTATTTGAGAAACAAATAAGTTTAGCAAACATCTATAAGTTAATAGGCTACAGTTCACCAGTATCTGGCTCCTACTTTCTTTTAATAGGACTAGTGCTGTTGTTTTGAATTCTGTTCTTATAATTCAAAACTATACAATACATGTAGTATATATCTACTTATTTGTAGCATGAAATTATATGGAGTCAAGGTAATCGAGCCTTGAATTGACTCTATCTTGTTTTATGCTACAGTATAATTATTTGTCATCTGGATACTTGTATTATACCAGCAGGAATTAGCATATTGTCTTTCGAAATAGTATGTGACTATGTGATTTTGTGTTTCACTATTTTAAAAAAACTTTTCACTTTTAGGGACAACCTAAGGAGATTGAAGAACAGGGTGAACCTCAGACAAACCGTTTCAGTGCTGTAATAGAGAAGATTGAACGCCTTTACATGGTATGGGTGTGTTGCTTCCTGAGATTGTTACTCAATGGTCTGTACAAAAATGAATTGGTTTCTACTATAAATTCATATCATAGATGCATATGTAAGTATTTTATTAAATTTTTTGAGCTATTTTCCATGTTTGGAATAATGGGACTCTGAATCATTTTTAGGGTAAGGACAGCAGTGATGAGGAGGATGCACCTGATGTTCCTGATGATCAATATGATACAGAAGACTCTTTCATTGATGATGCTGAATTGGTTGGTATCTTTTTATACCATATTAATTTGTCATGACTCATGACATTATGACTATTTGACCTTTGATTGATGATGACAGGAATTGTGTTGTCCTATATTGTTGCCGTTTCACCTTGCATATTTTTTATGTAGTTCTACTGTTCTTGCTGCAGGACGACTATTTTGAGGTTGATAATTCTGCAATCAAACATGATGGATTCTTTGTAAATAGGGGGAAATTGGAACGCATGTAAGTGTTTTTTATTTGAATATTTTCGGAGTATGGCAATTTCTTTTCTTTGTGAGGGCTAGCCTTTGTTCAACACTAAGGCTGATGCCTTTCGGCCTGGAGGTCACCAGTTTGAATCCTGGAAATAGCCTCTTCTCTTGTGGGGCCAAGTCTGTGTGCATCTTCCTTCCTCAAATCTCATTTGGTGGGAGTAGGGGTGTTCAAAAACTGGTCAGGGGAAAAAACCAAACTGAACTGATTCCGAATTTGAAACCAAATTGGTTTAAATGGTTTTGAATTTGAAACCAAATTTGAGAAGTGATTTTTAAAACCAGTTCAGAACCAAATTGGTTTTAAAAAACTAGTTCAGAACCAAACTAGTTTCAAAAACTAGTTCCAGGACTGAACTGGTTTTGAACCAATTGTAAACCAGTTTTAAGAACCTAACTGGTTTTAAAACCAGTTTGGTTCGAACCAAACTTATTTGGAAAAAAAAAACAATTGAGTTTTATTTAACCAAACTGGTTTGGTTAAAAAACCAGTGCAGTTTGGAAACGGTTTGGTTCGAACCAGTTTATATGCCCACCTCTAGGTGCGAGCCTCATGCACTAGGTTGCGCTCTTTATGTCTATCTCTTTTCTTTGTAAACCACTTAATTTTGGAAGCCTTTGCACTTTACTCTTTAGTTGATGGATATAATACGAAATTCAGTGGAATATATATGCTTGTGTTGTTATATGAACATGAAATGAGATCATGTATCATTCACTGCCATAGTTTGAGTAGTGACAACAACTAATATTAGTGTTCCTGTAACTTGTTAATTTTATGCTTGAAATGTTGGTCTTGTTTCATTGCTGATTGTTGGTCTATTGCACTATTGTTCTAAACTTTGAATTTACTTTTCTTTAATTTAAACTAACCTATCACTTTGTTTGACTTAAACTTTTCATCAGTTATAACTTAAGGCCTTTATTAGTATTTGATGTTGTGAAGTTCTTTCTTCCTGTTCCTGATAACATTTTTTCTTGGCTTATGGTTGAATATTCTTTCCTGTGACACCTGTTTACATATGTTGTGCCAACATTTTGAATCTATGAAATTGTAGTTTGGAGTAGATAATTTTTTCACACAAATTCCTGATTTTATTGATTTTCTGTTTCTTTCTATATTACCAGAAATGAACCTCCAGTATTACCTATCCAGCAAGCAAAGAAAAGGCGCCGAAAAGATATACCGAAGAATCCTGGAGAAAATATTGATAGTCATGTATCAAATAAACATGTAAAAGTTGGCAAGACTGCTGCTGGAAAGACTGCATCATTACTTGTGAAAAATACAATTAGTTCCTCCCATAATTTGGGTGTACCCGGTGAACATTATGAAGACATGAGATTTCGGAGTCAATTAGATGTGTCTGGAATTAGTTTGAAAAGGAAAACTGCTGACACTAGACCAACATCAGATCCTCCTGTTTGTTCGAAAGTATCAAATGATGATGCTCCTGCTGCTGCAGAAGATGCTGAAAAACAGAAGACCAAAGTACTTCAATCTAAGAACACATGTGATAAATATAAAGATGGAAGTGGTTTGCTTGATACTTCTCATCAGAAGTACCATGAAAAAAGTGGATCTGCACATTCCAAATCCCAGCCTGGAAAAACCTCAAGTAGTGTTGACAATCTAGAAAAGACTGGTCGGTCGAAAGATAAAAATGGCATCAATGAACTGCCAGATCTTAACTTGTCCGTGGGAAAATCTGCTATACAAACACCAGTAAGTTTACGTAGCTGCTTTTCTGTTGTCTTTATTTTATCTCTATGTTACACACGGTCCCTTTTTAATTCTTACCCTCTTCATTTCCCCCTCCTTCTTTCACCCTTCTTTTATTTTATCTTATTTTATTTTCTTGTCTTATTTTCTCTTTATCTTCCCCTCCCGCTTCCTCCTTTTTCTTTTTCTTTTTTTTTTTTAATTTCCTCATCTATCATTGAGGGCGAGCCCTGACACAGCGGTAAAGTTGTGTCTTGATGACTTGTGGGTTCGAATCCAAATACAACCTCTTTGCATATCTAAGGGTAAGGTTGCGTACAATTTCCCTCCTCCTTACCTGCACATAGCATGGAGCCTCCGGGCAATGGGTACGTAGTTTTAGTTTGTTTTAGTTTTTTTCCTCGTATCTATCATTGGGTTCATCTACCACCGATCCTAATTAACTTGGGTTAAAGGTGTTGTTTATGTTGATGTTGAAGAAGGTTCGCTACTGCACTTATATCAATTCATTCTTGCTATTCAGATTTAAAGTAATGGATTCTCCATTCTAAACCATAGCTACCATATGAAGCATGGAACTGCCCACCAAATAAGCACTTATAGTAGATCAACTTCCATTGTGATTAATAGATTACATTGAAGCATGACATGTTGTGTGCCAGGAAAAGTGTGTGATAAGAACCTTGGGAGAATCATATTACAAAAACTAGCAGTTGTAGCAAAGAGCTCAAAGTCTTATAAACGCAACACCAGAATCCCATACTTCCAACATGAGACTCAAGTCTCATACCTTGCAATTGGATCCTATCATCTCACCATGCTTGGCAGCCCCGACGCCCATTCAGGTTGGCTACGCCCTAGTTCTTTGACTAGTCCCGAGCAAATACTGCAATGGTGTCATCACCATCCACATCGTTTGTTTGCAATTAAGAGACACAGTGAAAAGCTTTAATGCGAATAGATAAGAATCCTGAGAGAAATACACCACCAAAGCTAACTATTGTAGTGGGAGAGCCAAGGTTTCTTACTTTGTTTTTGGGTGGGAGTGGGTGTTGTATCTGCACCCTAAATTGGGCTACTCTCAAAGCCAAGTAGTCCTACAATTGAGGAGGTTTTCTTTTGCCTTTTATTTTTATTTTTACTATAAATTATTCTATAATGAAAACTAAAAAACCAACGTACCCCAAGGTTTCTTACTTTGTTTTTGGGTGGGAGTGGGTGTTGTATTTGCACCCTAAATCGGGTTACTCTCCAACCCAAGCAGTCCTACAATTGTGGAGGTTTTCTTTTGCCATTTATTTTTATTTTTATAATTAATCATATATTATACTATAAATTATATAATAAAAACTAAAAAACTAACGTACCCCAGTGTCCAAAGGCTCCTTGCTATGTGAAGGTAGGGGAGAGGGTCATTATACAAAATCTTATTCTTGCATATGGAAATAGGTTGTTTCCAAATTTGAATCAATGACCAACTGGTCATCAAGGCACTACTTTATCCTTGTGCTAGGGCTCACCTTGATAAAGTATTCTATAATAATAGAGTGGAATATAAATTGGCGGACGGTATGTTTTAGGACGGAATGTAGAAAAGCTATAAGTTTAGTGGAGGGTTAAACCCATTAGTATTTTTATGTTCCAGTCGTTTCCTTTTTTAGTTCTTTTCTTCTTCATTTCTCCCCTCCTCCTTTCACCCCTCTTTTATTTTAGCTTATTTTTCTCTTTTTTGTCTTATTTCCACTTTTTCTTCCCCTTTCCCTTTCTCTTGCTTTGTCTTATTTCCGATCTATCATTGGGTTCATCTACCACCGATTCCAATTAACTTGGGTTAAAGATGCTGTTGATGTTGTTGTTGATATACATATATTAAAAATAGCAGTCATCCCACTATTGTTTTTGGGAGTGATCCCGTGACGCTATCCACTATGGACTATTATTGTGGGATTAAGTCTCATACCTTGTGATCGGATCTTAACAGTGTAGCATTATTGCTTCAATTTACTCCATTGACTTGTTACCTTGGCTGTTGCGGGTCATCCTTTTCCATTCAAAATAATTTCTATTTAAGGGATATTGGTATACATGGTTGGTTTTTCTTTAAGATTTTGGCAAACTATACTATCCATGTAGCGTGCACTTGGTGAGATAACATGTTCTTATTACCATGACTTCTGACAACAAAAGTTGTGAAAGTAGACTGTTATGTGTTTAACATATACTGTGTTGATCAAGATCTTGTTTGAAGCTTATGCAGAAATCTGAAAATGTGCTCAAGAAAGATGGTTCTAGTGCTAGGCCTAAAATGACAACACTTGAGAAAGCTATTCGAGAGTTGGAGAAGATAGTTGCAGAATGTAAGTTTGGAAAATGTTTTGAAGCTCACATTATAGGCAATGTGGGAAGTTTGTTACTAATGCTAAGTTTTTATTTTAAATATTATTACAGCAAGGCCACCAACTATGGAAAACCAGGAGGCTGATTCCACACCTCAGGGTGTCAAACGGAGATTGCCTAGAGAAATAAAGCTGAAAGTTGCTAAAGTTGCTAGATTAGCGGTATTGGCAAACTTTGTTTTCTTGTTATGCTAAATGCTTCTAGATATATGCACAATTTTGTATTATTTTTTTCTCAAAAGTCTTCTCAGTTTGAACATTGTATTATCATATTGTAATATTGACTGTATGTTTTTGTTGCAGCAGGCAAGCCAAGGGAAAGTATCAAAGGAGTTACTTAACCGTCTTATGAGTATTCTTGGGCATCTGATTCAGCTCAGAACACTAAAGGTATTTAAGCTTGATAAACATAACAGATACTCCTTTAGTATGTATTTTTCAGTCTCCGGTTATAATCCCCCAATGCTTAGCAGGAGCTATATAGCACTAGGCTGCCTTTTTGTTGTTGAACCCGAAATTTATACAAAATTTAAAAATTGAAACTAATTATTGCATCTCTCAAATTACCTATCTTGCTGTCCAGTCCACTATCCTGAACTTTTGTACAATTTGTAGTTTGTTTAGTGATTAGGTTATGATTTAACAATACCATATTCTAGGCTTTGAATACATTTTGTGACCTAATCACATTGTGGTTTGACTGAGTGATTTACTTTTGTGACCTTCTTAAAGATTGATTCTCTTTTCTTCCTCTTTTTTTTCCTTTACCCTTTTTATGGTGATTTCAATGTCATATGTCTGAGCCTCTGAGGGCTCAAGCTAGGGTGGGCAATCCTCATTGGTCTCCCACGGTGGTAGATGATTTTTTCACCATTAGATTTATTACTTCTAAAATAAAGGATACATTTTTTCCTTCTTTTTTCCCAATCTGTCCCTGCCCCCTTCTCTCTCACTCCATCTTGTTGCTTCACCGCTGCTGCAATGACACAAGCCACTGTCGATACCTCTACCATAGACCACCCTAGGATGGCAGAATGTCTACTGCAACCACCATAAACTACCATTACAAACCAGGAATGAAAACAATCACCTAAAACCAAAACAAATCACAACCCACCGTAAACAATAAAGAAAACCAGTGTCAATGGCCTTCGCCAAGTCCACCAGCACTGACTCAGGCTTCCCCATGCACACTACCAGATTGAAGCTGTTTGCTTAGAGGCTCTGGCGCAGGTCAGAGACGGACTCAACCAGGGCTGTGTGGCAGCATTGGAGGCAGACTCAGTGTAGTTAGCCTGGTTGAAGCAGTAGACGGGGAGGAAGGCTAGGGCTTTTTGTTGGTAGTAATGAGGCAGTTGTTGCAAAACCAGACGAGGACGGCGCAACAGCATTGGAGGGTTCGCATTGTGGTGGTGATGGGAGCCTAGGGAGAGCTGGTCGTGGAGAGGAGAGCGATAACAGGGCAGAGGGGATCTTGGGTTGGATGAAGGGGGAACTGATGGGGAAAGTGAGGCTACTGCAAATGGAGGTTTTGCAGTGGAAAATGGCGAGGGTGTCAAGGGCAAACCAGGAAAGATAATTATCAATTATAAAAATGAAAAAGAAAAATGTAGACCTTTGATTTAAAAGATAATAAATCCAACGGTGAAAAAATCATCTCTCACTGTGGGAGACCTATGAGGGTTGCCCACCCTAGCCTAAGCCATGTCTGAGTCTATGAAATTCTTATTTCTAATTGATTGTTTGCCCACTTCCATTTTAATAAAAACTGGTTTTCCTTCAGGAATGAAGGACCTGTTTGCTTTAGACTTTGGTGACTCCACAGTGACAGATGGCCTTCCTGAACTGATTCTAAGTGCAAGATCAGTATAGATTATTTTGGGAGAAATACTAGCTTATTTCCTAAAAATTCTCTCATGAAGCAGGCAAAAATAAGTAATTATCCTTCAAATAAATTGAACCAAACATACACTAATTGTAATTGATCAAGTTTCTCAAGTTCACATTTTTAATGCTATAGAAATAGTTTTAGGAAAAGTAAAGCTTTGTTGCCTTGGTGAGTAGAACTTGCGTGTGTTCTATACCCATGCTCTTTGTTTATAATCATGGATTAGGGTAGAAAGAATCAATCATGGATACGAAAAATCAATCTAAATCCTTAATTTGTGGTAATGGATACACTCTTTACATAATAAATTTTTTTCTTCTAACACTAACAGTAGAAGCTGGTGATTTTCCAAACAAAAAAAACTCACTGTTCCTTTCACTACAAAATTAATTTTATGTCAAGTGGACTCTAATTATATTTCAGAAGTTATTCTTCAGTATAAAAATCAAACAAACTCAACCATGAACTCCGTTCTTTTACAATTCAATTCAAAAAAAGGTGATTTCCCACCTATTATTATTGTTTATGCTGTCAATGAATTTTTGCAACTATTTTTCTCTTTGTTTATAATTTATATTTATATTTATATTCATCGTTAGATAGGTAATTTTAAATTATCATTTATGCTTGAATTGAAACTTATCTTCTCATTCAATGTCTCCCTGCTACAGAGTAACTTAAAAAATATGATCAGTATGGGTTTGTCTGCGAAGCAGGAGAAAGATGTTAGGTTTCAACAGATAAAGAAAGAATTTATTGAGATGATTAAGATGCAGGCCCCAACTATGGAATCCAAGGTTTATTATAGTTACATTTTCTATTTCATTCCACATCCAAATCAAATATTCAGTACTTTTTGCTTGTTTTAGCTGGTTCATGTAGCTTCTTTCTGATTCCCCCTACTATAGTTATAATTCATAGTATACTTATTTTCACTCTTTCTTATGGATGCTTCTTTATATCGATTCAATGCAATTTTGAGTTTTATATCAAATCCATATTTTGGCATGTTTACTTATGGAATAACTTTTACCTGGAAAGGGATTTCCTTAGTTGTAGTTATGTAACTCAATCTAGTTTTGTTGATATATTTCCTGATGTTTGCATTGTATCTTGATTAATGAAGATTTTGGTTATTTAATATGGGATGCTTTTTCATGTTTTCCTGCATTTCAGCCACAGCAGCAAGCTGGAGCATCTGGGGAACAAGAATTAGGTCCTGATGGGAAACCAATAACTAAAAGGAATTTTAGTGTGGACACTGCATTGGAAGACAAGATTTGTGATCTCTATGACCTTTTTGTTGATGTACAGAAGTTTGAACCTTAAGTATTTATTTTATAGATCCTGTGCGGTTTGAAGTTTGCTCTTAATGAATCTTATTTGCAATTGTTCCAGGGGTTAGATGAAAATGCTGGTCCGCAAATCAGAAAGTTGTATGCTGAGGTGGTTCAAATTTTCTATGCCTTCCTCTCGATATTTGTTTTTAAATTTCAGACTTTCATTACCTTCTTCCTTTGGGTTTGGTTTGGTTTATTTTCTTTTCTATATCTCCTAGTTTAAGTTAAAATTACTAAATTAGTACTATCTAAAATCTCTTCTATCCTTTCTTTTCAATACCATAGTTATCAATAGTGCTCAATTGCGGTGCAATTGCAGAGGTGCAGGGCAGAATGTCATTCAGATGTGACAAAACTGCCTTAGGTGGGGTGTTTTTGCTTCACAGCTGTTGTAGCCTCTTTTGCTGAGAAGCCGGTGAAAGTCCTTTTCTGCCTTTAAAGTGAAAAGCATTTTTGAGGGTTCTTTAAGTGTAAAATTGACTTCCCTCCATTTTCAGAAAACGTATATAACCCTAACCCTCAATCTTCCTATGTTTCCTCTTCTCCTTTTCTGTGGTTGATAACCCCTTTCTTCTCTCTACTGTCTTTGTTCTGCTGCGCAACCAAACCTGTGGAGCCTCCCATCTATGGCGATTTTTACAGCAACACCCATCTCTGTTCTCATCTCTATTCTCTGAATTAATAGATATTTTTCTTCCTTCATTTTTGTTTTTATGTAATTGTATGTTTTTCTTAAGACCTATGACTTTTTATTGATAGTTGGGAATAAGCCAAGAAATATTAAATATAAATATTTGTTTAGCATATATAATTATGCACATAATGATGGATCATATATCTGTATAATAATCTTTAAAATAGCAATCATGCTATTCACTATCCCGCTATAACTTTTGAGATTTGGCTGCTAAGCATTGCTATCTAGGATTGATAACTATGTTGAAGACATTGAAAAGAAAACGATTCTCAAGTATATTTTCACACATGTAAATTTTTTTGATTGCCATTTTTTCCTTCTTTTGAGCCCTCATGAGTGATTCTCTTATTTCAGAAGCTTGTGTTACTTTTTGTGTGTGACTGGGTGTATTGCATATGCATTGCAGTTTCTGGTGTCTAAATTAATATGTTTGCTTTTTCTAAACATATTTTTTCTCACTTTCAAGTGCATTGTCCTCTTCAGCTTGCGGAATTATGGCCAAATGGTTACATGGACAACCATGGGATCAAGCGTGCAATTTGCAGGTCAAAAGAGAGGCGCAGAGCACTGTACAGCAGACATAAGGTATGCCTTTGCAATAAATAATAGCATATAACTTTGGTGTAGTAATATTCTAAAATCTCTATTAAAACAAAGAAGCCTTTAAAAAGTTTACAACTTTACATGTTCTCAGTTTTGAAAATTTAAGAGGAGTTTTACGATAGTAATTTGTGGTCTAGCCTGCAAATACCTGTGGCATGACTAAGTTGGAAACTAAACAGGAGTCTTTTAATTTTTCTCTTCATCCTTACCTTAATTATGGCTTTAAATAGATAACTATGAATTATGAATCACTGAAAAAATTGTTAAAATGTTAATTTATTGAGCTATTATTTCCTGGATGTGTCAAATCTGATTCACCTTGGCTGAAAATGGAAATTCAGATTTTGCAATTTATGGATTCTTAGTTAGACATGGTTTTGCAATCTGACTGGGAGATTGATATTATTTGTTCAGTGGCTTTTGGCATTTTCTCTACCCTGCTCTGCCCCCTTAGTTGACTACTACTTGGGGAACCCTTTCTAGACCAAGCCCTAACCTTTGCATTGACGCTGCCATCGACCCTTCCTAGACCAAGCCCAAGCCCTGTTTCTTTTATACCTCAAAAGTTTGAACCAGTGCACTGCTTCTACTTGCATGCTGACAGATAAGTTGTATTACCATTATTGTCAGCTTTGTCTGGTGCACCTCAAGAAAACATCACCTAAGCAATCCACCCCTTCTAGCTGTTGCTATCAAAATTAGGTAATTCAACTTTTTTCGTCCATGTCAAAGGTCCATCAAAGATTGACAAAGAATTATCTGTGCCAAATGAGCATCCAGAGAATTAGAGAACATAATTGCACCCCATGCCCCATGGTGATTGATCATCTTCAAGAACTGCATCTTATTTGCCAGAGCTTCTATTATCAATTAATTCCATGTTCAGAGTTTTAATGGTTCTAAGCTGTTGGAGGATGCTATATTTTTTTTGTTGGTCTTGGCTAGCAAACTTAGAGAAAGGCTTCGACACTCCTTTCTACATCTGGTCTAGCCATATTAAAGATAGTTTTGTTTGTAGTGGAGGATGTAACTAGGATTTTTTGGCCTTCAAGTGGGGCTCTAGCTTGCTCTTTGGCACCCTAATTCAGTTCTTTCATGCATTAGGTCGCCAAAGCTTTGCTAGACTACTGTTGGTTTCTGTTTTCTTTAGTACCTCTTGTACTTTTATCATATATATAATTATTTTTGCCGATCAAAAAAAAAAAAAAATCAATTAATTCCATGTTGTCCATGGAAAAACAAGATTCGACAACTCAAACCAAATTGTTACAAACTCAACAAAAAGAACTGAGAAATCTAGAGAACAAAGAGAGCAAATACACAGTTTTGTAGAATCACAACAGAAAAAGGATTTTCCCTTCCACAGGTTTCCCCTTTTACAACTGAGTCGATGTGCTGTTTCCAAAACTAAAAAAAATCCGAATGCTCCTCTTCTGTTCCCTGTCCTACTATTTAAGCTAAAGTCCTTATTAAAAATTTTAACCACCTAAACAATTTACTATTCTACCTAATCACTCTTTGGGCCCTATCATAGTATGGTGTTGAATCTGTTAATATAGTTAAGGTTTTGTTTGGATAAATTTCTCCATAATTACTTGTAGAAGAAAATAAGAATGTAAAATGCATTTAATTTCTTCATAAGCTAAAATCAACTTATGCGTTTTAGCTTTTGGAGAAGTTAAATGGAAAGAGCTTTCATAAAAGTTAAATGTATTAGTTGATTTTAGCTCATGCAAGAAGCTCAATTCATTTTACCTTAGTTTTTTCTCCTATAAGTGTTTATGAAAAAGTTTATCCAAACCAAGTCTTAGTCTATTAGAGGGACTAATTCTTTTGCAAGTATGAATTCTAAAATTAATTCTCACAACCGATGCTGCCTTTAGTCTTTGGCCTTCCAACTCTTAAAGCAACGGAGCTTATCTAAGGTTTATCTTGGTATTTTTACTAGACATTTATTTATTAATAAACCATTTCTGTATGGCCATAAAAATGGGGAGGTGGGGTAGGAATTTATTTACATGTGGCATTTAATTTTTCATGATTTTAAATGCTACGAGTACATTTTGGCCATTGACGTCAGAAGAATTGGAGAATTTGCTTTCTGTTTTTTGTATGTACAGATGACAATCAGGATTTTATATTTGTGAGAAGGCTTAAATATGTTTTTGATTTTATATATCTCTTTTTCAGTTTACTGCCTAAATATATATTTTTATTTAGTTTCCTATCTGACATTTCCAAACTTTTGCTTTTGGTACCTTTCGTTAGTCTCGGTTCCTTGAGTGATGATATGATAAACTAACAGAGCATCGCATCATTGGTTAAGTGGTGATATGATAGGCTAACAAGGTGTCACGTCATCACCTAACGGACTTAGACTAAAGGTAGGTATCAAAAGTAAAATTTTGAAACTATTAGGTAGTAAAATAATAATCAAAATATTTAGGTAGTAAACTGAAAAAGAAGTATATTGCAGGTATGAAAAACATATTTAAGTCTTATGAGAATGATGGTTTTTGTTTTCTATCTCACTGGTTACTTATTGTTGGGATCAGGAGAAAATGCAGAGGAAAAAGTTATTGGCACCTCGACCAAAGGAGAATGTTCAATTTGATCCTAGTCCAATTACTTCCCAACAGCCCATGCGAGCAAGATTAGCTACAGACTCTAGCGGTCATACTCATGCTTCAGTAAACAAGACAGTTTCTAATGCAGTCACCGATGCACGGGTTCACAATCCTTCGGTGAATGGTCCTAAACAAGAAAAGGCAAAGGGAAGTTCAAGTGGTTCTTTGGATCATGTCAAGGGTGCAGACGGTGTTTTAATAAAGAAGGTAAAGAGAAAGTCGGAACAGGGTTTGGAAGGAACTCATTTTCGCCCCGAGAAGATGGCAGCTTCTCTGCAAGGAGAAGAAAAGCGAAGATCCCTAAAGCAGTCTGCAGGTGTTCCCCCCAAATCAAACCTTCAGCCAACTTCTTTACCTGGTCTGGAGCAGTCAAGCTAACATGAAATCAACTAGGATGTTACTCAACAAATGTATTTTACAGTTCCCCCCCCCCCCTCCTATTTTTTTTGGCTCAATTCTCCTCTCCCAATATCAATTCATATTCTACTTATTGTTATCATTTTTGTATATAGGTAGATTTGTTGGTTAAGTCATCACATATTTCTTGAGAAACGAAGTCATAGGCACGTAGGTTCAGGGTCAAACAGACTACTCCAAGAGCACTTATCTCACGAACAAACATGCCCCCCCAAAACCAATGTAGTATTTCTTTCTTTCCACTATGTTCAATTAAAAGCAGCTATCATTCCTTGACTCACCATTGATTTGTACAATTTGTCATCACGGTTGGTTGAAAAACCAGTTGTGCGAATTATCGTGTATTGGATTATGACATAGCACCTCTAAGTAAGAATATGGGTTGGAAGTGATGCTTGCGCTCGTTGTCTGTTTACCGATCAACAATAGGGGCATGGATCCCCTAAAGACACGTGTTGTTGGTGAACTTTGTGGGATGGATTAGTCCTGCGAGACATCTTGAAGTGCAATATCCATCGAGCGACGGAAATTTCTTTCTTGACTATATTCTAATGAAATTCTATAATTACTTAATTTTTTATTACAAATAGAAACTTGTTCCAAATATTAACAACATTATTGGCATTTTGAGTTTGGCCTCACCATACTTCTCATAGATGGTGTTTATGCAAAGAGCTTGAAATTTTGATGAACCAAACACAATTAATCTTAAATTATTAGTGTTTCATAGAAAAGTGTCATCAAATTAGTGATCCAAATATCTAAAGTGTCACCATGGTCATTATATAGGATTAAAGAAGCGAAAAAGGAATCTAAAGTTTAATTTAGTAACATATTAAATCTTTAAAAGAAATTTTTAAATATTAACATTTTTGTCTTTATGGATGATTAAAGTGGTGATAATATAATTTGGAAGGGACTAATTTAATGACTAATTAAATATTTGGGGATTAATTTAATGACAATTTTTTTTGGGTAACTAAATTTGTAGAATTTGATCACTGCACTTTTATTTAATCTCCATTTTTTTTATATTTTGTTTTATTATCTAAAAAAT
>PYAF01006068.1:2467323-2485917 GCA_007407185.1 Glycine tomentella | reverse complement strand
TAGGAATATTATCATTTAATAGATTTTTTTAAAAAGACTTGCGATAAAAAATTTGTAGTTTGAATTTTTATTTATATAATAAGAATTTAAAAGGATTTTATATCTAAGAAAAGAACTTTATATATTTATAAAATTTAAAAGGATTACATGATTTTTTACAAAAATATTTAAAATTACAAAAATCAATCAAAAATACTAAGAAATGATAAATTTTGAATAAAGAAATGTAAAATCCATACTTTTTTTCAAATAAATTAAATTTAAATTAGATAAATACATTGTAAAGTAATTATTTGAAATAATAATATATTACTCTGACAATGTTATCCAACTTTGAGCCACTTTCATATGCTAAATTCTGATTTAATCTTAATTTATGTCTTCTCTTTGTGGATAAATTCTTTAAAAATTGTTTTTTTTATGTCATTTTTCTTTTTTAAAATTCATTGATTCTAGTTGCATGTCTTCTTATATTAGTCCTTTATGTATTAAAATATTTTGTTCTTGCTCTTTGGTTTGAACAATAGGTTCAAAATTATGATCTTCATTATTTGTTAATGCTAAACATGAAGATTTGTCTATTTGTTCAATTGGAAATTCATTAGAACAATAACATTCTTTGTGAACAAAGTTACAAATGTATAAATATTGTCTTCAATGAAGAGAGAAGAGAATGAAGTGTGAAGAAAGAAAGTAAAGTCCAACAATTGAAAAGAAAAATAAGAAAGAAAGTCTACAATTTTTCCAAGAGTTGGATGAGATTGTTGCAATATTTATATATCTACTAAAAATCATATGAAATTCATTCTAAAAATTAATATATCAAAATTTGTATGCTTTTGAATATCAAAAAACTTTTATGATTTTTGGTAATTTTTAAATAAAAAAAAGTAGTTTTGTAATTTTTGGTGTGTTTGTTTAAACTTTTTTTTTCTTTTTAATATTTATTTAATATACAAGTCGTTCCCTTTTAAAAAATCACATTTTTTAAAAGCACTTCTTAATTTAAAACAAACGATTACGTTAATCTTATCAAAATTAATTGTGATTAACTTTAAGGTTTAATTGCAATTTTTATTCTCAACTTTTATATTTTGACAATTTTTGCCTCCAATAATATTTTGGTGCATTTTACTCTCAACTTTTAAAATCTTTCAATTTTGCTTTCATTCCAAATTTCACTAACATTTTTTTGGCCATTTTTAACTATCACTAAACACACCTATTTAAAATAAGTATCTTTAACATAGTAAATTAGTAATGACTAAACCACCATTATTTTTATTAAGTCAACCATATATCAAACAAAGACAAAAATCAGAGTCTAATGTACAACTCATTGGTGCTAAAAGGCTATCTTTCAATGATATACTAAATAAAAGGGTCGGCAAAAGAAGTTTCAAGTCGAATATCAGTTGACACAAGTGATAATGGTTTGCGTTGTTAACCAAGTAATCTAGGTTTGAATCTTGGTTGACCCTTGGGTATAGAATAAATATTGTTGAGAGAAGAATACCCACCTTGCGTGCGCTCATGGTTCTCAAAAAAAATTAGTCTTTGCTTTTGACGGGAACTAATTCGTACCAACACTATGGCTAACAACAACAAAAAGTCGAACGACGATTACTATTTATTGGCACAAATGTTACCAAATCCTAAGAACAAGAGGGATGAAGACACTGGTGAGGCCACTATGGATATCCAAGATTACTTTGTGACTCACATAGTGTCAAAGTTCTTATAGGGGACGATCATGGATAAAGGAGAAATTGGTTTTGCCTAACAATAAATTGATTTTCAGGTGATGAAATGAATATTGAGACTTAATTTTCGATCAAATTCTTCTTGCATAGCTCTGACCCATAATTCATCCATTAGTACTTCATCTAGATTTTTTTTGTTCTACTCCTTAAGTAATGTTATAGACATATAACTTCAATTTTTTTTTTCTAAAGTGAGTTGGAGTCCTTACTCCTCCAAAATTTTATCAAATGATTTCATAAGATGAATAGCTTCGAGCTTCTTCCATTTTCTCCAATCTTTTGCTCTCTATTGAGAAGTTAGATGATTCAAACTGTGAGATCCTAGATGCTAACAAGGGTGAGGAATGATGTTGATGCACAAGAGATGTGCTACAAACAAGAAACGGCTCCTGATAGGCTTCCAGCGGGAGGGATACATGAATGAATTGAATATATACTCAAATGAGAGATTTAGAGATTATGTAAGTATAAGACAGTACAATTAATGATGACTTAAAGAAATTAATTACTACTACCTATACCAACAAAATATATATACTTTTCAATAGTCTATAAATTAAGAACTCCATAATTAAATGTGTTTGATTTAAAATCATTATAAGATAAATGATAAAAAATCGTTTGATGACTCTATTTCTTTAAATCAAAATGATTAAGTTCTAGATCAAATTTTAAAATAAAGTTTTAACAATCAAATCACATATTTATTAATTTAATCATAAGTTAGTACTTTTTTATTTTTGGTGCGTAAGTTTATTGATTATTAGTTTTTTTTTTTTTTTTGGTTTTGGATATATTCGAAACAATCCGCTAATGGATTTTTCAATCCAAGAAGTCAAATGGATTAGTTTTATTTTTAAAATTTAAGATTAAAATGAAATTTAACTTTGTCTAACTCATTTGTTTTATCCTCATAAGTACTCTGACAAATAACTAGAACATTCCATGATTGATTGGAAATATAAAAAAAAAATGAAGAAAGGTTTGATTTATTTAATTAACAACAGATTATTTTATCAGTAAAAAGATATGAATTAAAATAGAAAGATTCGGACGTTGGAAACTACTAATTTCGAAAATATCATAAATTGATTTGATTGATAAAAATGCATTTTAAAAATTAAATTAGAGAAATCTAAATATTAATCAAGAAAACATAATATAATATTATTTTTTTCCAAATGTGAGGAAGAAAAATAATAATATTTAAAATTTGAAACACGCGATATTTGACCTGGAAAATAGTATTTTCAAGACAGTAACGAAAAGATAGGGAAATTAGACATAAGAAATTCAATTATAGAGAGCGAATATAATACTATTGTTCTTCAGAACTCTGTAGGCGGCGATCTCCTTTGTCTCCGTTCCATCGTCAACCCTACCCTTCCATTTGCGTTTGGCATTCAGGTTCGTCTCTCTTTCCCGAAAAAGTAGATTTTCTATTTTTTTCGCAGCGCAATTTCGCAAATCTGCATCTAGAACGGTTGAATTGGGAAAATACATCGCAATAGGTGTGTTGTTGTTGTTGTTGTTGTTGTTGTTGTTGTTGTTGTTGTTGTTTAGAAACGTAATGAATCCGAGACGTTATCTATGCAAGCATTTTCCGTTCAGTCTGATTTTTTTTTTTTTTATGGTTTTGTTGGTTGAATTTGTTATTTGTCAAATTAGGTTTGAAGTCCGAAGGACGAAGAAGAGATTTCTGACAGCGTAATCATGTTTGGTGTCGTAAGGCGAAGGGTTGCTTCTGGCAGCCCGTTTCCTCGGGTGAGAGCTCGGTCTTTTCTAAACGCTTATGAATCATGATGAATTTTCAATTTGAATGTGTTTGTGTTAATCCACGGATTGAAGTTTAAGTTTAAGTGATGTTTGATGCCTGTTCTGCATTTGTTTTAGTTACTTGGTCAGTCAGTTCAGAAGATTCGGTCTGGCCCATCAGTTTCTGCTAGAGCTTCTTCCATGGCGGAAAACGAGGTGTTTGTCTTTATTTTCTGCATATACTCTGTTGATATGTTTTTTCTTCTTATAAGATACTGATGGTTACCGGTTCTCAACTGTTAACACATATGGTTACTCAACTGTTTTGTTTAGGAGATAGGGTTATGTTGTTAGTATATGCAAATAAGGCAGTGCTCACTTTTAGTCCTTCAAAATAAAATCGTTGGTTTTTGTCGCTCATTCATGGAAATGTCACATGCGGTTCCTATTTCCATAAAAAAAGGACTGCCAAAAGGAGACTATTTTATTTTGAGGATGTAAGAGCGAATTATATTTATAGAAACTAAAACATATTAACCCTTTGGGATACATGTTAAATGTACTACCTGGAGTCCTGGACAAATAGAATGTGAAAATATTGGGCCGAGTCCTTGGTGGAAAATTCCTAATCTTGCTTAATTGTTGTAATTGTTTTTGATAAAATTTCTTTCATAACCTGAAAAGACTCTGATGCTCATCTTGTTTGACCTTGGTGGCAAGTTCCTAATCTGGTGCATTTCATTTTCTAACTTTTCTTTTTTGACGTTAAAACTATTTCCTACATCTATGGCTTCTGGATTTTTCAACGGCTTGAAAAGTAATTGGTCATCGTCATTTCTGTTTATGAGCTTTTTTCTCGTGTGTTGTTTATGACCTCATTATTTTTTTCCCACTGTTACTTATGGTCTTTGTTATAGAGGGTTAGATTTTGGAATTTATATGTCATTTGTATCCTTTGAAGTTTCTTACAACTATTGTTTTATTATGTTTAATTTAACAGATTGCATTTCCTTCAGGCGGATGTGGATTTGTCCAAAACTTCAGTCATATAACACTTGGTAATTTTGGGTACATTTTATTTTAAATATTTTAGACGCTATTGACTTAATTACTTGAATGATTTATGCAATTTTGCAATTTAAGTCATAAATTTTGTTGTTGTTGCAGGAAGCCGGATTAATTCAAAGCCTATGAGGTTAGTGGCACCATTTAATAGTCCTAAGCATTGATTTAGGATTCTATTTAATTTATGTAAAAAAGTTTGGCTCAGAAATAGGATAGATTGTAAGGGCGCCCTTGGTTAAGAATTTTGGTGTCTTTAATCTTTTCCTTAAAAATAACAAATACAATTGAAAACATGTTATAGTTATACAAAAGCTTAAAATTAGCTGGAGTCTGGAAACTTAAGATCAAGCTCTCCAACCAGACTTTCAAATGTTAGAATTAGGTTTGGAAGCTTCAACAACATTCTTATTGTTTAAATATAGTTAGTAGAAGTTAGAACAAAAATAAAGTAATGCAGAAATGTTTACTGACTTCAGGAGGAAAAAATGGATGGGTAATAAAAAATATAGTAAGAAAATGAGAATATGAAATTGTTTTCAAATCCTTAGCCAATCAAATGATTCGAATCCTTAATTTTAGTCATGACAAAATTTGGTTGTACTAATATTTCCTTGCCTTTTTCAGTATTATTTAGCTGCAAATTTTACACTTTTTCTTGTATGTTGCTCATGCTAGCTTATGCACATAAACATTCATATCATGTGGTCATCTTCTTATAAAAAACCAAGTATTTAAATTTATTGGTGTTATTAAGGGAATTGAATGTCCCGAGATGCAAGTTTGAAATGAATTTTTCTTCCAAGAAAAAAAGTAGAAACTAAGGCATTTTCTGTATTCTTCTGTAGTTTTATTTGTAGTCGATCAAATTCTGTTGATGATCTTTTCACATGGAGTTTTGGGGGTGCAATAATGACAAATCATTAATTAATAATCGGATGGAATAGAAAATAGTTACAATTTCTTATCCACAGTGATACTGTTCTGATATTGCTATTGCTCTGTAGGGTGGTCATTCATCCAGAGGCAACCATTCAAACATGGGTGCGTCTATTTTCTTCAGAAAGTGGTGAGCTATTGATGTGACACTATTGCCTTATTGCCCTATTGATGCGTCTATTAATGTACCATTCATTTTTCTGGCATTTACATTGTTTAATTAACCTGTTTTATTTTGGCTTTCGATTGCTAATATTTTTAAGATTGCTAATGTTATTTATATTTGTGATAAAGGAGATACGGTTGATGTTGTGGTTCCTCCTTTGGCTGAATCTATCTCTGATGGAACTCTGGCACAATTTTTGAAGAGTATGTTATCCTGTATATTTTTTTCGTCATCTATTTGAATTGTTAATTATGAATTATTGACGACTGATTGTCGTGTTTTGGTTTGTTATATGGGAGCAGGACCTGGTGACAGGGTTAATGCTGACGAGCCAATTGCTCAAATTGAAACAGACAAGGTGCTATGTCAAAGCAACATGCAAATTTTTGTGAAGGATTTTGATGGTTATTTAAACATTTAATTTTCTTGATTTCCAAATAATTAATGCTGTATTTTGTTTTTATTCCTTAATTAGGTGACAATTGATGTTTCAAGTCCTGAGTCAGGCGTGATTCTAAAGGTACAGTTTCATAGATTTAAATTGTTTTTTACTCTCCTCAAACCACCCTGAAATGATAGAAATTGTTACTCTCTTCTTTCTCGTGTCTCTTTTATTAAATTTGGCTTGTGTGATCTATTTAATGATTTGCAGCTTCTAGCCAACGAAGGTGATACTGTTGAGCCAGGTAACAAGATAGCAATCATTTCAAGGTCTGCTGATGCAACTCACGTTGCCCCATCTGAGACTACATCTGAGAAAGCTGCTCCTCAGCCAACCCAAAAGGTTAGCGAGGAGAAGAAAGCTCCCAAAGTTGAAACTGCTCCTGCTAAAGAGAAGCCCAAAGCACCTCCTGCCATTCTGAAGTCTCCCACCGAGCCCCAGCTTCCTCCTAAAGAAAGAGAAAGACGAGTGAGGCATTTTGATTTTTGGTCCTACCTGAATTATATTTAGCAACCATGAAAGTTGTTTTAACGTCTTCCATTGTTATCAAAGGTTCCTATGACAAGGCTTCGGAAACGAGTTGCTACACGGCTGAAAGATTCCCAAAACACGTTTGCTATGCTGACAACCTTCAATGAAGTTGATATGTAAGTTTTGTTGATTGTCAAATTGTATCATAAGATTTTAATATTGCTCAAACTGTGTTTTTACCCCATGTGTGTATAAAAATGCACTATTACATTATTTGGTGATGGTTCTAATGGAACACAGTTGTCTAAATTTAATGAAGTCCTCAACCCATGAGTCTGTCCTCTACAGCTATGATACATTGGAGAGTCATTACATATCAGTTAATTTTTCTTGGTCTTTGTCAGATCAACAAACCTGTTACGTATTCTCTCAATTTCTACTTGCCGTAGTTGGTGTACATTTCTTATTTTTTTGTTTAGAAGAAGATAGGGCAGGGATTGACTTATATGTGTTGGGGTTGAAGCCTTTTTCCCTTCTTGGATTTATGCTTAACTTTTTGCTCATCTATGTAATTTTACATTATGCCACTGTGTTAGTAGTTTCTATGCGATAACGCCTAGTATCGTGGGATATTCTGTTGATTAAATGAGGGGGAGGGGGAGGAATGTAATTCAGTTATTATGTAGACTTAATCAAACAGAGTGATTCCATGTGTTTAATTGTCAATTCTTGATGTTGTGTTTCCTGTCATATCCTTATATAGTGGATTACTACTATCATTCTCTTCCTTATTGCTCTGCTCTTAATGATAGGACTAATTTGATGAAGCTCCGTTCTGATTATAAGGATGCTTTTGTTGAAAAGCATGGAGTCAAATTGGGGCTTATGTCTGGCTTTGTCAAAGTATGTTTTCTAATTACTGAAGTATAGACTAGCTGGGTTTTCTCCTTTTGATTTCCTCATACACTTTTTATGGTTGCCATGTTAGGCTGCTGTTAATGCACTCCGACATCAGCCGATTGTCAATGCTGTCATTGATGGTGATGATATTATATACAGAGATTATATAGATATCAGCATAGCTGTTGGTACTCCGAAGGTTTTTATCAGCCACCTTTATCTTTTCTCATTTACTTTGTTTACATTGAGAAATTAATCAATCATTATACTGTCTTGATGAACTTAGCCATCTCTGTGATCAACTGATGTCAACTATTGTCATGGCTATGGAGCTAATTTACTAGTGATCTAGTATATATTGTCTAATTTTGCAATTTTTTGCATGGCCATGAAAATTATCAACATGCATGTTGTATTTGAACAAATATTGACCCTCCCTCAATCGCCATTCCAGGGCCTTGTTGTACCGGTTATCCGCAATGCTGATACCATGAACTTTGCTGATATAGAAAAGCAGATTAATGCTTTTGCAAAGAAGGCAAATGATGGAACTTTATCAATTGATGAGATGGCTGGAGGCACTCTTACAATATCCAATGGTGGTGTTTATGGAAGCCTTTTGAGTACCCCTATTATCAACCCTCCTCAGGTTTGGAAGTTATACTAAGATAAATATCATTATATTTTTTTCTTTAATTTGTAAGACATTCTTCGGTATGTTCTGAAGTTGTTTCTGTATGTATATGATTGTACATATTCATTGATTGCTTTCCTTCTATCTTGGTAGGTTCAGGCATTGTTTATCATTTAATGAAAATGGTCATTATTTTTGTCACCAGTAACTCTTCAATATGCAATTTGTTTTCACAGAAGGATCAGTTTAATTCTAAATATCAAGCCAAATATTCTGATCTATTCCCTTACTACATACTAGTTAAATATGTATAATTGTTTTTTTTTAATGATGCTAATTATTGCGAACAATAAAATATGAAATTAATTATTTAGAAAGAAAACTCATGCAGTTATTGTTTTTGGCAGTCTGCAATCTTGGGTATGCATTCCATAGTGAGCCGTCCAACGGTTGTTGGAGGAAATATTGTCCCAAGACCATTGATGTACGTGGCTCTAACATATGACCACAGAATTATTGATGGAAGAGAGGCAGTGTTCTTTCTGCGACGCATCAAAGATATTGTGGAGGATCCTCGCAGGCTTCTGCTCGACATATGAAGTGAACCTCTAATTTTAAATGGAGTAAATTAAACCTCAAAATTCAAATACCATAATGGGTACTCTTTTGTTTAGGTTTTGAATTGCGGCTGCCCGTAATTTATAATCTGTAATGAGCAAACTCTTTAGGATCATATCCCAATTTCCCTTCGATATTAATTCAGCATGGTTGTGTTTTTTCTACCCACTATTCCTCTCATTTAATATGAAGAGGGTCACAGTTTTTGGCTCCAAAATTGTATGAAACGACTATGAACTATACTGTAGGGTTTGCCCCTGGAGTAATAAGACGATTTCTTTTCATGGCACTTTATTCTTACACTATATTTTAGCGGATGAAAATTTTCAGATACATATCATCATAGGGTCCAAGAAAGCGGGGATGATATAATATGGCAATAATATACTGCCGTAATTAAATTCCTTCTGGAATTCCCGGGTTTTTATATACGCCACATCGAATGTAGCCTCTATAAGTTAATAATTCTCATGGGAAAAGTGCTTTTATTGATTTATTTATTTCTGTTAATTAAGAGCTTAATCCAAAAAAATATGCATAGACTTCAACATGCAAATTAGTTTGTTGTTTGCTGGGAACATGAAAAATGGTTTGACGAGAGATATGCATGGTGATAAATATATGAAGAGTGGTTTCATTCTATCATTCTAAATAATAATTGTATATCAATTATTGTTAGTTGTCTTCTCAACATTGCCAAGCTTCAACATACGTCCTCTGTATTGCACAGGTACTAAAAGTAGTATATATTGCATATAATATGCTTGGGTAAATTGCAAAAGAATCAGGGTAAAAAGTCTTTGGATGATCAAGGCAAGGTTTTATATTCTCAAGAAAAAGTGAAAAGAGAGGTAATTGATAATTGAATTGGGAAGGTAGAGATCACTCAAGCTTGCAGGCCATATTCAGTTTTATTCTCATCAAACGTGTTGGGACTGATTCCTCTTGTTCAAAGTTATTCTGTGCCTGCTGCGGGCTTGGAACGGAAAGCATGGCATAATTCTTTGCCTAACCTCACAAGTCTCCAAAAGCAGCTTATAAACACATGGTACTCAAAGTCAAAATAAAGAGTTTATTTTTCATCCAGGCTCTCATCTTACCTCCACCACAGAAATCAACATTCAAGAAGTTCTACAAAGATGATACAACTTTTATTCGATGAATATATATTTCTCTTTAGCACTTCTGATATACTAATATGTGCAGAACAAGAGTTTTAAATCCTATAAAATGATAATTATTGGGCAGGATTCTCTCTGTTCCTTGGATTGGTGATCGACAGCAACATTACTGTATTGGAGAGATTAATTTACTGAGGAAGAACCTGGAAACAGCCAAAAAACGAAATCACAAAGACTCCTTAAAGAGAATAGTGGAAACTGAGAAGTCCCAAGGTCAAGCTCAAGTAAGCGGAAAGTAAGACACAGTTTGCACATAACCAATGTCCTGAAAAGGAAAAAATCTGAAGGAGGAGAACTGTCTTAAAGCATGAAGATGTTGCATGTGCTTTGTATGAATGTGCAACGCTCAGAATTGAATTGAACTGAATATACGTACATAATTGTTCTAATTGTGTCTGTAGTTCATATAAATGATTTATTTTATTTTTATGTAACAATTACTGAATATAAATAAGTTTCAAATTTGAAGATGTGCGAGCATTCATGAATTACAAAACCATAACTGGTAGAAATTGGAATATCATGTTTGTTTTAAATGACCTCAGAGGACATCATATGTAAGAATTTGTCATTTTTATATTACAAATTTAAATGATCGATATAAGTACTTTAAAATGTCTTAATCTAATAATACTATTGAGGCAAATGCTAACCAGTGCTCTTAGATTATGTTGTCCATGACCTAGTTTACGCACTCGTGTGGTCTCCACAAGAAATACTTCTTTTAGTTTCTTCAACCACTGTCAGCCATCAATAACCAGGAAACTCTGTTATAATGTTCTTTCTCATATAAAATTAACATGTTTTGCTACTAACATAGAAAATATCAAACCAACATCATATGTAACTGCAACATCATATAATTCATACCAACATCTGCTTGACACAAACAGTTGCACATGAAAACCTTAATAAAGGCTTAAATACTTATTTTATAATGACAAAGATACGAACTTCAAAGCAGGGGAGAGGTAGCAATGAGACCCCATCCACAATCTATTAAAACAATACTTAATCCATTTCAGGTTGGTAATCCAGTGGCTGTGGTGACTTTGCTGGAGGCACGGGAGGGAACAATGGTGATGGTGATACTGATACTGGTGGTGGTGGTGGTGGTGATGGTGACACCGGTGGTGATGGCGACACTGGCGTTGGCGTTGGCGTTGGCACTGCTTGCTCAAAGGCACACAATCCAAATACACATAACCTCCCAAGGGGGCATACTCTTCCACACCTACCACAGTTGAAAATGTTCACATTTGTGTTTAAGCACAAACGGTTGCAGCATTGACGATTCAACGTGCACCTAACCCCACATAGCCCACAATTCTCTCTGTCTGTAGTCACATCCACACAACGGTCTCCACAGCATACAGACCCTGGTGGAAACTCTCCTCTGCTACATATCAGTGGTCTTCCCCTACATCCAATGATTTGGTTCTCATCTTTCTCCATCAATGATGTTGATGAAGATGAGGCATCAGTGCCATTCTCATGGGCTTCTTTTGGTGTTGAATTTCCCTCTATTTTGATCAGCAAGAGCACCACCACCAATGTTACAAGAGCTGAAGATTGTACTCTTAGACTCATCTTGAGGAAGTGCTTGAAGGGAAGCATTTTGGAACCATATATATATACATACCTACATACATACACACACACACACACACACATATATATACACACACACACACACACACACACACATACATACATACATACATGTTTATGTGAAGGTAAATTGCTTTTCTTACAAGCCAAAGGGGCATGTTTTTCTTGCATGAATAACAACCATGGTCTTGATCTCGTGTTATGGGCGGTGGACGTTGTCTATATATGTGTTCGAGTTACATATACACTAGAAGGAATGTTTTGTCAGCTAGCTCTGTGCTTTTTGCATAATGAGTTGAGAACATTTGTATGTTGATCCTCAAAACAAGGTTGCGTGATTTAGGATTGTAAAATATGATGATGAATGCAAAACCATGAACTGTTACGTTATTGAAGGGAACTAATTGACATGAAAATTGAAATGCCTTTTTGAAAAGATTGTAACTACCTCATGAATCTCCGTATGTTATTTATGATTTGTTAGCATTGAAAAACATGTGCATTGCACGATTTTAAAAAAAAAAAAAAAAAAAAAAAAGCAAGAAAGAGTATCAAATAAAAAAACAAAGTGAATAAAATAAACCTTTCCAGACGACGACATGTGACGACGATCGGACAGTTTTAATAATACTATTGATGAGCCTCAAGATTTCGAGTGCCTTTGATTTGATGTTAGATTAAATAGACACATTCCCATGCATATTTTATGAGAAGTAAAAATTCGAAACTTTTGATTCAACAGTCGTTTGAGACATTTTAACTTTGAGAAATTCCCATGCGTAGTTTTAATAATATTATTGAGGCACCTCAGGACTTCAAGCTTACGCAATTCTGTTTGTAGTCCATTGTAACACCTTATGTGATCAGCTGAATGTTGATACTTATTAGTTTTATCTTATTTTAAGATTATAAAATCTTAAGAGGAAAAAAAATAGTTTTAAACTTTAAGCTTTAGAAAGCTTAAAAGGAAATAATATAAATAGATCATATAGGATATAAGGTATTCTCTCTAATTTTAATCACCCATTTGTATCCTTTATGTACTGACTTAGAACGCCTGAGTCTTTACAAGTACGTCACCAGATTTTGCTTTGTGCTTGTTGAAGATATTCTGTACGAATATTCAAGATGCAAGAACCAGTGCTGAATACTACTAAATTGACGATGCAATGGGTAATTAAGCCTAAATTAAAATACTTCAGTGTTTTTTTGAGGAAGATACATATCAAATCATTAATTTGCTACATTATACATCATTAACTACTGAAAGCGTTTGAGTGGCAGATGTCCCTACATTAGATGAGTATGTGCCCTGTCCCAAAACTCAACAAACTTAACATGAATTAAAAATAAAAAATTAAAAAACTATGCACTGTCTGAGGACTATGCGCAACTTGAAGCATGTAATGATTTCTTTTTTATAAGCGACAGCATACAATAACTAAATGACAGAATCTAAAACAACATAGTACTTTGACAGCATCATGCAATCAATTTGAAGACCAACTCATTAAACAATTTATTGATAGCCTCTATGATTTACAACATTTATCCATTTCTTGTACTACAACACATTCTTAATCATATTAAACTATTCACAACCAATTCTAACAAAATCTGAAACAATCAACAATTCATAATCAATTCTATCAAAATCTAAAACAATCAAGCACTAATGCACAGCCAAGAGGCATTGAAAAAACATCAATAAAAATAAAATAAAGATTCTCGCTAAATTCTTAACCCATAACATAAAACATTTATTACAAAGGGAAACCAGAAATACAGCAACTGAAGATTTCATCCTTAAGAACTACTACATGGACAAACAGATAACTGAATTTATTATTTCTCACAGTCAAGTCAAGCATTATGATACATCATACCCAAAAACACCAACAACAGTACTCAGGTGAGCAGTTATTACATCGTACGTTCACATGAACGCGTCAAAAAGGCAGATAAAAGCAAATACATACAACACACACGACCTTAAGGCTCAAGCACAGCACAATACTATGTGACTTAAACGGTGACACAATTCAGCAATTATTCTTCAAGCACTGCGGATTTGCTGAATTTGTTCAAAATGTTAGAGCCTTGTTACTGTAGAACCACACATTCTTGTGAACCACCCACCACCACAGTAGGGTGTTCGCTTGTGCTGACTGCATCAACTTCTTTAACACTTTGAACATTGACATCCTCCGCTTCACCACAGCCAATGGCTTCAAAAATAAGATCATTGACTTCTTGAAATCTCTCTTGAGAGAGGGACACCTCTGCAAGAAGCCTCCAAGCATTGCCTTCAGATGCCTCATCATAATCCTTCTTCCTCTTTAGAACCATGTGCCCACTAATTTCCCACACAGCAGGATTCACTTGGGTGTCAAGAAGCTCAGCATCCACTTCTCCAAGAGCTTGTTTCTCTGCATAACACTGTTCATCCATTTGGTAAATACCCCCACACAACTAATGAAAATAGATTAGGCAAATTCACTTGCTTCAAGAATTAGTTTACCTGTGGTAACAGATAGACTTGCTTTCCACAGTCAGAGATAAGAACATTGAAAGGTATGTTGTTGTTCTGAAGACATATACAGGCATCTGAAACAACATTTGATAAATCTTCCAGCGTATCACCACCCTCGAAGACGAGACCTCTAACTGGATAATTCAACAGTTCAGATATCTTCACCCCACCATTTAAACTTGCAATTTTCTTAGTGGGGGCCTTCTCAATTGGGAAGGGCAGAGCCAAATAATAAGCCTGCATATATATTCATGCCAAAATCACCAAATTGCAATCAGATTTGTGGAATTAAACAACGGAACCATCAACACGAACTATTAAGTGGTATAATTCAGCTTCCAGTACCTGGAAGTGAAGATGGTTAATGGTTGCAAAAGCACCCAAGCTGTTGTAACCCAATCGGAAGTATGGATTATCAGCTTCCACTGCCATGTGAAGTGCCAGAAGGAAGCTCTCACGGTCAATCCTTTGGGGCAAACACTCGAAAATGCGCGGAATCAGCAAAACATGCCCATACTCAATAGGACTGACCTGTTAAGAAAATCGATAAACAAACAAATATCATCATCAGTTATCACATAAAACGCCTAACAATGAACCCACAAGAACAAAAGCTAGTGTCTATACATTGATGGCAACAAAGCTGGGAGAATTGTCAACATCAACTGGAGCATTTGGAAAGAACTGGACTTGTCCATCCTCGCTAGCTTCAAATTGAAAGAGGACCTCTTCTTGCCCAACTTTGGTAAAGTTGAATTTGTTTTCATCAAAGGGTTGAAGGACCTTGTCCACTCGGAACTCAGTTGGTCTCTTCTTGAGGTGACGACCCTCATTAAGCTGGGCAACGAAACCATATTCACCAGGAATCACCTACAACAGAATCACCACAAAACACATCAAACTCAGAAATCATTCCATCCATATATCTATGCATAGGAAGACAAAAACAAAACAAAAACAGACCTTGGTTTCACAGGCGGTAACATCATAGCGAAAAAGTCCTCTCTGCATGCGATCTTCCCACTGCCATGAAAGGGTAAAAAAATTTAGAAACTTCAACACAAAGGGTAACAAGAAAAGATGGTGTTGACCGTTCTCGATGAGCAAAATTCCATATCTACCTCTCCAAGAAGAAGTGAGTCGAGGAATGTGAGGGGAGGCTCTCCGGCGCATGCATGCAGGGCCAAATCCTTTCCATTAGCCTTCTTGAAAGCATACAAAGGAAGCTTTGCATCTGTTAACAAAGCAAAAAACACAAATAACTAAAAAAAAAAAAAAAGAGCCATGTATAATGGATCCAACTCAACTTTAGAGAGTTATTGATGACAAAATAAACCGTGAATGTTACATGCACATGCATATATGAGTTGGAGAAAGAAAGAAAGAAAGAAGTACCTGGAATGCAACAAGCTTTGAGGCAATTCCGACCACAACCTCCGACGGGACGAGGAGATTCTGCAGCGTCGTCTTTTTGGTAGTTGGAAACGACAGTGGGAACCCTCTTGAGTCTGAGCATCATTTTGTGAACGAAAAGTAGAAGAAGAAGAAGAAGAAGAAGAAGAAGAAGAAGAAGAATAAACGGTGATCTTAACTACTCACAAAGTCTCTGTTGTTGTTTTTTTTTTCTTATTTAAAAACTATGTAGGCTAAAAGTAATAAAAAGAGTGAAGAAACTAGAAGACACCACCACCAGCGAGGAAGAGCAAGTCTGAAGGGCTACCACCTTCAGAAGGCAAAGCACCACGCCCACCGTGCGGCGAAGGGTTGGCGGAAGTTACGCAACTACCCGTCCTCCGTCGTACAGTTGGGGCATGAATGAGGGAGCGAGACACTCTTAGAATAGCCGTGATGTCTGCAACGCTTCAACCCGGGATTCAACCCAACCAAAATAATGACTAATCTTGTTTTGCTTCTGTTTTTGGCGGAGGAGTCGTTGTTGAGAGAACCAACATGCAGAAAAGTGTGACTAACTAAACTAGCTCTGCTTGCTTTGGTGGATGTGGTGTGAGAGGATGAGTTGCCTTTGTTTCTTGTTTTATAGATAAGAGAAGAGAGATGTGGTTTAAATGTGGCCGTGAAAAATGCGTACGTAGTGAAATGAATGAAATTGCCTTGGTGGAAAAATAATCAGAGTACGAGAGAAGAGACAATAATTGAAAGAGAGAGGTGCCTTCACTTTTTTGTTCGCCTCGCTAGACGCTAGTGGACCACTGTGCTGTGCTGTGGGCAACGACTATTGGGCGTAACCAATGGGCGATATATAAGGTATTTAGGTTCCAGAATCTTCTCTCAGTATATTCATTCCACTCATATTTTACAAATTTATTTCTTATATTATATAATACTTCATCTTACAAGTGTTTAAGAATATTATTCATTTTAGATTGCTGCACATGATTAATTACATGTTCAAATATGGCTATTTTTCCCCCTCATAAGTAGTTAAGAGTGAAGGAACACAATTATATAGTATTGTTATTAAGTTATTAAAATATCTAATCATGATTAAAAGTAGTTAATAGAGGATTGCTTCTAGGGTGGACTAGTTTTTACAGTGGTATGAAATTACAATTAATCCTTGTGACTTAATTCTATGCCTTTGCTTTTTTATTCATCCCTCATCATTGGTCTCTACTGTTCTCACCATCTGCAACCTCAAGGAAGGACTCACTGGTCTCACCATCGGAAACACTGTCGTTGTCAATCTCATCTTCCTCCACGAAAACGACATCAAAACACTTTTGAGAGTCCAGATTTGGGGGAAAGAACGACTGAAGAGGGAGAAGGGGTAACGTGTGTGTTCGAAAATGACCTAGGTTTTTTTACTAGTTTTTTCACTATTTTTGGATGTCATAATGCTTGAGTGATAATGATATCTTCATATTTTAGATGGTTATGGATCTGCAAGTTTCTCTCAGTCCTATAGATGATGGCGAATGCAGCAAATTGAAGAGAGGGAAAGAAGGGATGAAGAGGAAGAGTGGGTGTCGCACAACTGCGAGCTACAACGGTGTCGAAGTAGGAAGGGAAGGAGATGAGGGAAAGAAGAAGGACAAATAAAACAAGGTAGTGATGACGCCGGCAATGACGGCGCACAGAGAACGAGAGAGGAAAAGGACCAAGGAACAAGAAAAAAGGATGGTGTGATAAAAGACAATATGAAATATAAATTGACAAAAATACTTCATTTTAACCGTTTAATATTTTATTAATAAATCTATTAGTGAAAAATTAATTGTCAACCTTAAACCACCTACCTCACTTGATCACCTAAGACATTGTGATTAATAGAGCCATAAAGTTATTAAAATGTTTAATAGTGGTTGATTTTTTTACCTTATATGTTAATAAAAAAAATTGTACTTACGAAATTGTATGAATTATTCATAAGAATCAAATATGAACTCTTATTCAAAGGAATAAAATTTAATATTATTAAAACTAATAACTTATTAGTTTATAAAAAATTAATAATAATTATATAACATAATTGTATACAATACTTAAACACCTATCAACATCTCTTATTTTATTTTTACATTTCTCTTTTGATTACATCATAAAATTTACAATACCTCTTTTTATCTTTTTTTCACTAATTGTCTAATTTTACTCAAATTATATATATTCATATCATTTACTTTAAACTATTTATAAAGCAAAAATAATCATATTGCATACAATTAACCAAGTTTTTGGGTTGAACGCTAGACGTCTAAAAACCATATGTACGTTCATCATTATTCATCTTTTCTCCACCAGAAGTACGTTCATCATTATTCATTTTTTCTCCACTGGTACCCCGTTAAATTTTCTTCCTTGATGGGGTATTTTTATTAGAATATAATGGTTGACCTGTTTGTTTAAGTTTTTTAAAGTATTTTTTAATAAAAAATCACTTTTTTTTTTAAGTTTAAGCAAACTATCTATATGTAATTTTTTTGACACCTTAATAATTAATAAATTAAAAGTTATTGTCATGAGTTTTAACATAATTATTCAATGGTAAATTTATTATATATTATAATTTGTGATTGAAAGGCATAAAATTTTTATGGTATAAATGATATTTAATATTTTTATATTACACCAAATTAATCTTTCTTCCACTTCCATTGTCGGCCTATATAATTTGTTTGCTCTTTTAACTAATGAACGGTTGACATTACATAAATGGTCACACTACTTCATTAAAAATAAATTTATAGACTACTTCTTAAATTAAGTGCTCATCATGAGTCAAGTTGACCGATAAATAAATTACTATAAATTAATAAATATTATATCAAAAATAAAATTATTAAAAAATTCTTCTACATTCATATAAGAATTAAAAATCACAATTAATATTTTAAATTTCATGAATGTTATCATGTAATTATTTTTTATATATTCTGTCTTTTATATTATTAGATTTTTGCTTTGTATATTTTTTATTTTCTCATTTTACAATAAATGATTAAATATATAATACAAAATTTAATATTTTATTAATATTGTAAAATCACAATCAAAATGG
>PYAF01006068.1:2440988-2467223 GCA_007407185.1 Glycine tomentella | reverse complement strand
GATGTGTCAACCAACCATTAGTATTGATTTAGATGGATAGGATTAAAAGAAATACTAATAATACACCTTTTCGAATATAATTTTTTTAGTAGTTCAAATTTTATATTTTCAAAAAATCCTTTTTAACTTATTTTTATTAATTAAAATTTATTTAAGTTACAAAATCATAATTATTTTTCATTAAATAAAGAATATGATAAATTTATAATTTTTGATAAATTTCATTTAATAACAAAAATACTGCATTTAAACGAATATTTTGGAACAATGTTAGTAGCATTTCTTTTATCTAGATTCATAATTACCCACCACTGAAGTAAGATTTGGGATGCTAATAAAACTTTCTTTTTGTTTAAAAAATTAGAAGTAGTAAGATAACATTCCACCAATCGAAGTGTTTGCAGGTACTCAATGAATAACGAATCCCAATTATGCTGGGTTAAAATAATATTTAAATAATGATTAATAAGATAATAATTTATACAAGTTGGGTGATTTTTTTATTCAGTTTTTTTCTTTTGATGCTTTCTTTATTATTAAATTTGATTTAAACAAAGAAATTTCTCGTTTGATTTTGAATTAAAGATATAACTACAATAAATTCTTCTGAAAATTAAAAAGGGTAGCATTATGTTATTTGGTTAGTAATTTTTCTAACAAAAATTCATTTTTACAAGAGACATAATTTATTTCGAAGTCACTAGAAATAAAATCAACAAAAAAAAAGTGAAATCCAAACACAATTTGAAAAATTCTCCAAAAAAACACAACACATCAATCATATTCGATATGCAGCACCATCACCTGAAGAGAAAAGAGCTTAACATAAACATCATTTATTTTTCTAGATCTAAGACCCGCTCCTCCTCTTTAATCTTCAACAATTACAGCATGGACTTCTCTTTTTTTTTATAGAAAATGACTTTTTTAATTCAAATGAAAATAAAATCATTAATAATAATTGCAAAAAAAAAAAACAAAATTATATTTAAAAAAATACTCAATTAATAATCGATTATTAATCTAAATCGTCTATTATTTTAATAATATATAGTAAGATATTAAAGATTGTTTCAACAATCTATAAAAAATCAACTTCATATTAAAATTCCCCTTATTCTTGGTACCAATTCCAACCCCACGTCCCCACCACAATTCTCTTTTTGCGTCAATATTTTTCTATGAAATATTGTCAAGGGTTTTCTTAATCAATGTTTGCTTTTTTGGAATTAGTCAAGGAAAATGTATTTAAAAAATATATTAAAAGTTATATAAAAATATATTTAAAAATGGTAGAAAAATGTATTTTATGTATTATGATAATCATAAAAATATCCTCTTTTACTTTCTCAAGTCACTTGTTAGTTCATTTACCTATTGGCTGAACCAGTACCACATGAACTTTCGCAACAAGTAACTCATTTATCCCCATGAACATGCCAATCACATATTCACGGCTTCACGCATGACGTAACTCATTCTCGCGGATTTAAAATTTATACTCAAAAACGTGGAAATCTTGCTTTCCGTGGATGAAAAGACTAAAAGAAGTACAATAACTAGATAATATAAATAATAAATAATTATTTTTATTAGAGTATGAATAAATTTATCTCTAAAAAATGAATATTTAAATTTTAATTTTTAAAAATAAAAAATACGATAAATTTATTCATTCTTTAACTTTTATCCGTTATCATTATTGAAAGAGTCTAAGTTGCATATTCAAAGACAAATTTATATGCGTTTTACAGGACGAAAATAACTATTTATCCAAAGTATTTATCTTTCTTTTTTTTTAATCGATACAAACATAATATTACAACAAATACTTAAAAAATAGGAAAGAAAACATAAGTTATAACAAAATAATAATAAATATAATATTGATTAATAAACATAATCTATCTTTGAAATTTTTATTTTGACAATATTAGTTAATAACAAAATAAAGTTTAGTCTCATTTTTTGTAAAGATTAATTTAATGACGGTACATTTTTTATTTGAGTCTCATATTTTGTGTAAGATAATGTCATATTAGAAATTTTAAATCAATAAACAGATTATGCTTATTAATATGTTTATTCTATCTTATGCTTATTTTTCTATTTTTTAAAGTGTTTATTATAATATTATGTTTGTAACGATTAAAAAGTGAAAGATAAAAATTAAATTATATTTTGGATAAGTAGTAATTTTCTTCTTTAAATGTGTAGAGTGCTGACAAATTTGTCTCATAAATTCATCTCTACATGTGTCACATAAGCTCTTTCATTAACTAACGGATGAAAGTTAAAGGATAGATGAATTTGTCACATTTTTTTTTATTTTTAAGGACTAAAATTTAAATTTAAATTTTTATCTAAAAATAAATAAAGTTATAGCGCTTTATATATTCAGGAATAAAAATATGATTTACAGTGTACGTGAAGTTCCGTCAAGCTCACATCGATCATGTTAGCTTTGTTAGGTTTTTTCCCCTCTAACTTTGTTTATAAATTACTTACAATGATTTTTTATGATGTTATTTTTATGTTTTTCGTAAATAAACATTTCAATCTTTAACGTTATCCCAAATATTTCACAAACTTCAGTTATCGTTCATTTTTGTGTTTTTCTTGAACTTTTATTAATTTTCCTGGCCATATATCTATTTGAATATGAGAATTAGCATAAATTAATTCTAAGATTAAGACATCAAATGTTTTAAATAATCATCACTTAAATCAAATTGATAAATGCCACCAGTAAATAGAAAAAGTTGTACGTTCATAATTTTTACATAGTTCTGTATTAGAGTCTCCATCAAAACTTTTTTTCAACCAATCCAAAAACATACCTTTAACTTGAGAAAGAAGAAAAGAATGACGCGTTAAAATAAATACACGTAAATCTTCTCTCACGCACGAATATAAATTAGTTTTGTATATAAAAATTATAACATTTTGTGGACTTGAAGAAGTCTTGCTGTGTGTGTATACATATATATCTTGTCTATATTGAATTTTGATGACGAATTTGTGGCAACCTAAAATGCGTATGGGAAGAAGCTCTGAAATTTCTCTATCTCTACCAACAAACAGAAAACTCCAGTCCATGAAACTTCGAGGGTGAATTGAATGGCCACCAAAATATCTCTTTTAATTAATTTCTGCTGGTCCTCTCTGAGCCCACAAACACAATCCTCCAATCCTCAACCCATGTCTCCACATGATGCATGTGTGCACCACTGAAAAGCACAAAGTTATATGCTCACGTGAGAGGACGTTTGGGTGTTTAAAATTAATAATAGACCAAATTAATTCTCCTATTTATGATGTTAAATTAAAACAGACATGAAATGGAAGTCAAATAAGTGTACGAGCAGAAAAAATAATATCAAGGTAAAAAGTTTTCTCCATGTATATGTAAAGAAGAAATCACAAGACCTAGTTTATTAAAATATTTTCATGTTTTTCTTTTGATAGTAGAATATCTTTTAATCTTATCTAATAAGAATGATTTACCATATTTCTCAATTCGATCTCAACAATACTCTACTATCTTGGGTGGATGGGATATGAGATATCAAGCTCTAATCCTCAAAGTTTTATTTTATATAAATAGCAATACCAGTATATAAATCACAATTATGACAAAAAATGAGTTGAGCTTACTTGAGTTTAATTCGATTCATTAATATTTAGTTTAGTTTGAATCTCGATTTGAGTTTTTATTAGTTTGAATTCGATTTAGTTTAAACTCACAAACAACTCGATTAAGCTAGTTAATTCAAATAATATGAATAATAGTCCAAATTTTAAAATTTTATATGTTTTAAAATTTTAAATTATTAGTAGATTTTAGATAAAATAATTGTTTATTTTTTTAAAGAAGAAAAATTGAACGTATTTTATTAGTTATATAGAACTATAAGATAAAACAATAAAAAATCATAATTACAACCAAAATCAATATAAATAAAACTATTTCATCATGCATACATAAAATAATAGAAAAATCATTCAATTATATAAATTTAATATATATATATATATGTATGTGTGTATGTGTATGTGGAGTCAATTTATGAACCAGACGAATAAAACTATATGCAACTTAAATTCGATTCATTTATTTGACGAGCTTAAATTTTAGCTCAAGTTCAACTCGTTTAATTTATGAATTAAGTTTAATGAACTGATTATCAAATTTAATTTCAAATTATTTTTGAGTTGATTCGTTTTATTGGTACCACTAATAACAATTAAGGATAAATGTATTTTTTTTAAAAAAAAATTGATAAACTTATAACTCTTTATAACTTCTCATATCCTTATTATATTAATAAGATTACTTGAATATGATATAGCATTAAATATAGAGAAATGTCCAACCATTTTTAAGGGATGGTAAAACAAACTTATCCATTGACTGAAAATAGTCAACCCATTTATTTTGGTAGGTTGAATTGCAATGTTAAGCCTCTTGACCCATTTAACATGCCTTGTCTAACACATTTAGAAAGAAATTTTACTTAATGTCTTTTTTTGGGTCTTACTAGAAAATAATATTTTCCATCAATCCTTTGTTTTTTTTTTTTTTCCTTTTGAAGCTTAATTCATAAATTTACATTATAATTTGAATATAATTCACGTTTGACCATATTGAATTTAGCCCTGCTATATGTCTCAACTTTCGTGTTTGTCAACAACGGCAAACTCCTAGATCACAACTTGGGTCGATTACTAGCTAGCCTCATATTCCAATCTTGACTGACTCAAGTGTCCCTCATGCACGAGTCTTGTATGTAAAACGATACTAATGTTATGTGGATCACACTCTCCCATAACATGACTCTTCTTATTGTAGATGCATTATCGATGTTTATAGACTACCTAACATATCATCTCTTAGCCTCCGTTTGGTAAGAGGGAAATAGAGAATTTCAAATAGTGAATTTCAATTTTTTTATACTATATTTTAATTTAAATTAATATTTTTTTCATCTCCTTCACTAAACAAAGCATTAGACTTCTACATATATACTAGCTTAAAATAGTAAGTGTTTGTGAAAATAAAATCTATATAAATATATTTGTTCATTATATATTATAAATAAATTTAGAATGTCATCAGTTATTGGCATAGAATACAAGTGAAAATTCACTCATAAAATTGTCTCCTATTTTATTTCCCTACTGTGATATGGATTTGAATGAATGATGTGGGAGGGAGGGAGATAATAACAGAAGAAGGCAGAAAAATAACGTGCAAGATTACGCATCTATGAAGGGATCATTTTTATTTCTTAAGACTAAGAAACACTCTTTTTTTTCCGCTCCCAGACTCGGGGACCAAAACAAAGGGTCTGTTTGGATAAGAAGTACTTCGAAGAAGAAAATAAGAAGAAAAAAATGAGATGAATTTTTCCATAAATAAAAATAAGTTCTCCTGTTAACTAATTTTTAGAAGTTCACCAATATAATTTCTCTAAAAGATGAGATGACATCTATAAATTAACTAATGAAAATTCATTTTATCTTATGAAGAAACTCATTTCATTTTTTTCTTCTTTTAGAAATACTTCTAAAAAAATTTATATTCAAAGAGAATCAAACATTGTCATCTTTTGGAGGCTTAACCTTAACGAGTACACTTTTCTTAACTTGCAATTAATATTAATATAAGGTACTCTTCGTGAGAAATCCAACTTTGGAATTGAGTATTCAAACCATAGTTGTTACATTCGAATTTTAATCATCTTATCTGGTGAATATTTTGAAATTAGAACTAGATTTCTTGGTCGTACGATACACTGGTTGATAAAAATGTAATGCTATTTTTATATTATTAATTATATACAAATTATTAATAATGATATGACTTTAATTTTCATATATTGTCAATGCAAAATAACACTAAAAAAATGACAACTTTTTAGTTATTTGATTTATTTCATTTAAATTTTATTATTTTACTGTATAAAATAATTTACCCTCCATTAAATAATTAAGGAAAAAACTACTTATTTAGTCCTTATACTTGTACAAATTTTATCTTCTAGACGAAACACTTAAAAATCGTCACTTTTAGTCCTTGTATATATAAGCACTTTTTATATCTTTTTTAGTTCCTACTTTTACGGTTATACCAAATTTACCTTTTAATGGCCTTATTATTTTTTAAAGGTAGGGACTAAAAATAATCCAAAAGTGATTGTACACAAACTAAAAGATAAAGTTTGTGTAATTACATGGATCAAATGAGTAGTTTTTTTTTTCTTCAAAAAAATTAAACAAAAAACTATCTCATTATACTACACAAGAGATCTCTATTTTAAAAAAAATGTTAAGTATTGATAAGATATTCTTGTTTCTTTTGTTAATAAGATTAGTTTAAACAAACCTCAAGTTTAGTACCAATGAAGCATACAAAAGGTAGAATTAAATTAAATAATTATTTATTTTTATTGGCTTTGGCAAGAATTAGACTCACCTTATGTTAATATTATGCTTATAAATAAAAAATGAATATTATCAAAGAAATATATAAAAATTAAGTTAAGTAAATGTTATTTTAATTTTATTAAAACTTGTGAGGTTATTAACATTCTAAGTAAAAAAATTATATTAATGACTATTATATTTATATTTATACTTATATATATATATATATAAAACTTTCCTCTATATAATATGTATATATAATAAAAAATATTATGTGAAAAAATTACTATGATCTCATTGTTATTTGTTTTTTTAAAATAATTACAAGGATTAAAAAATGTACTTAAAAGAAATGAAAAGTTAATAGAAATAAAATGAAACAATAAACTAAAAATATTACAAAATAAAATTAGAAAGAAATCAAAATTAGTATTATATATTGATTATAAGGGAAATGTAATATTACTAATTTATATTACATATATTTTAATTCTGAACATGAAATTTAATAACTGTGGTGTTTTTTTTACCAATAACAATTATGGTGTTAAATGTTAAAGATGAAAAGTTAAAATTAAAATTTACCATTGTTGCTTTTATAATTTTAACGTCATTGTTATGACATTTTCCAATAACCATGATGATTAATATTAGCCACATTCTTATATACGTTACTTATCACAGTTGTCGAGGTTCTTTGATCACTGTTAGCATCATCATATCGCTATCGTCATTTGTCATTGACATTGACCACCACTGTCGCTGGAATTGTAGGAAAATTGGTTTTTTTCTTCTTCTACGTAAAGGTGATAACTCATTTTCTAAATAAAAAGCCAAACAATCGATGGATTTGAGTATTAAAATTCAACGATTCAGCTGAAACGAAAAGAAAATCAAAATTTATGCGGGCCATAGAATTTTATTCAAACATTTGAATGGTTAGGGAGATCCTAATATCGTCAATACCACTTATTAAATAGGAATATTTTACAGTGCTAATTTGAACTCTGTTTAATCTTGCTTCTATTAAAAAAAATTGTTTCAATTTTTACATTATTATTTAGGAACAGCTAATTAAAACGTTTTCTTTTTATTAGAAATTAAATTCCTTTTAGAAACTAAATTCTGAAAATGATAACCTTTGAAAGATAACTGCTTCACTCATATCCTCATCATTCTCTTTCCAAAGAATTTTTTTATTATTGGGGAGTGACCAGCAAGGAGCAAGCACGTTATCTTTTATCAAAATTTTCTCCCTATATACAAAAAGACTTATAAAAGCTAACCAACAGTTCTCTTTATAACAAGCCGAAAGACTTCAAAGACATGTACGAAGAGAAGAAAAAGGGCAGAACTTTAGACTTTTCACTTTGTAAGAGCTAACCAACGGTTTCAATAGGATGCCTATGATTGGACAAGGCCACAACGGGGTTTTGAGAGTGTATATCAATTATCCTCAAAAGGCAAAACTTAATGCTTCTGGAATTTATGTTATGGACGCATAAATAACATTTAGATGCTTCAAGTTGGACGTGAATCCCAAATGCCAAAAGCTAAATGAAACATACACGGAACTATGCACAATTTTGTTACTTCAATTATGGATTCAACTACAGATATAGTGTTATGGAATATGAAAAGGTAAAACACTGGCAGACTTTCATTAATGATATGAACAAATAGTTCAAGTAAACTTAACATTACATCTAAGTCAAAAGCTTAAAACATTAAATCGGTGGATCCTTCTCACTTTATATGTTATTCAACATGTCAATTTATATTCACCCATAGATATACTTACACTTGTCACTCTAACAATTTTCAGATAAAAGTATGTGGGTCTCTTTCACATTATATATTCTCCTTCTCAAATGAAAGTCTTTCCATTTTTTTCTTGATAACATGCTCCATCCTATTCTCATTCTTTAGCTTGTCCATGTCTCTCTTATAGGGTGTATTACAAGTTTCATTATCATTATTGTACACAAAAAAAAAAAAAAAAACTCATCAATTAATAAACTTTGGACACTTCTGCTGGCTTAAGAATAAATGACTCTGGTTAATGTGCATACAACACTGTTCATAATATCCTTGATCTAACCTTTCACTTCTAAAATCCTTGATATCAGGATGTTTACCTTAAAGAAAAGCCTTTGAACTATCCAACCGTACATTATTAAACCTTTGTTTTGACCCACCAAAACCATGATTAAATAGGGTTAATCAGGATTTAACTTTGGGCTTCTTACGTGTAAAATGGCCCAAATTTTAGTCAGTCCATAACAGCAAAGAGGAAAGTTGGGCTTTTCGGTGATTCTTAGGGGGTCCAAAATCAAAATGTCCTAATCCTACCCTTTAATTAACAGTTCTCTGGGGTGGAATCACATAGGATCAGAACCGTGGGACCCACCACTCCGACGGCTTTTAAGAACACGACCAAGAGTTCAAAGAGAGGTTACCTTCTTCCCTTAAAATTATATCAACGACCACAAAAAAAAGTGAAAACCTTATTGGAGGAATATGCTTTCATAGGCCTTATCACACAACATCCAAATAATCCAAATTAATTTCTCTCTTGTATGGTTCCCTTGTCCCTTGTTTTTGTTTCTCGTCTAATCACTGTGTAACAAGTTTAACTCCTAGGCTATAATCTCATCTTGTCACAATTTTATGCCAAAGCTCAACTTAATATTTTGTTCCTAATGTGGTCATTCGGATAAAATACATAATCAACTAAACGACAGAGTAAAGATAGGAAAAAGAAAATGCTCCAAGTGGTTGTGTTGTGTAACTTTCATGTGCCGACATTGATAACGCTTTTAACAGTTCACAACATCATGCAATTGGTTTGCAAGTAGTAAATCACTAAACTAGATCTATCTGGCTTTAATTTCCACCCGAATTGGATTAAATATTTCATTAACATCAATATTGGTGGACAATGTAGAATTGAACTACTTTTATCAACGAAAGATAAAATATTGAGTGAATTTATTTAAATTTTAAAAACAATTTTAAAATGTTTTTTTAAGAAATAGATACGATTTTTTAAAATAAACAGAAAATTAATTTTATTTAAATAAATACACAAAAAATAGAATGATATTTATTTTATTAAAATAAATACTTATTTCAATAAATAAGTTGAAACAAACTGATTCATTATTACTTGTTTATGTTATCCATTTAAATAAAGAGTTTTTATTAAAATAAATACTTATTTTAATAAATAAATTTAATTAAACTGATCCATTATTACTTGATTATGTTATTCGTTTAAATAAAGAAGAAAGAATAATTATAATCAAAGGGTATTACACCACATTTAACAAATATTGCATCATAATGGTACAAAAATTTCACTACATTCGTATGTAAAGAATAATATATACGCCTCATTTCACAAGTAGGGTTAATCTTTTAAATATTGGATTAAAAAATAACTGTGTTCTCTCCACTAAAATAATATTGCACTGTAATATGTATATATATATATATATATATATATAGCCAATGATTTTTTATTGATCATGTGTGAGAATTTTGTTGGAATTTTCAGCCCCCACAAATATTTTTGTTGTTTTGTTGACTGACACTGGCAACAACTCATACACTGATGCAAGTGACTCCTTCCACTGTTTGTCTGTCTCTCCCTCACCTCTATTTATATGTCCAGAACCCCATACACTTATTCCTACGTATTACTTCCTGCTACCCCTAATTATTCATTTATTCTGTCCATCTTTTTTATCATTTATTTCATTCTTGCCTCTTGGCCACTTTAACTTCCTCACTCGCATTCACCGAAGTCATGAACAAATTCAACAAATCTGAACTTCTAGTGCTCTTTGTCCTTGCTCTTCTCCTTGGGATCACACCCTTGTTACCTTCCTCTCTGAGACCAACCTACCTTTACTTCATCTTTAACGTTCTCATCATTGCACTTGGAGCTGAAGCTGGTCTTCTCTCAGTTTTTTCTAAGCCTTTAGAAGACAAAAAGCAACATGTTTCTGTCACCCAGAAACCTGTAATGCCCCCAGAAGTGTATGAGCCTGAGGAAAGGGTGGAAGTGGGTGCCTCAGAATATGATGAAAAGAAGCCTAAGGTTGTTGAAAAGCCTGCTTCTGATGAGAAGATTGTTGGTGTCACTGAGGTGAAAAAATGTCCTTCAATGCCAAATCTTTTGCTAATAGGAGGTGGAGAAAGTGAAGGAGAAGTCATGGATGAGGAGATTGAAGCTGAAGATGAGGTTGGGGGAGTTAATGGACAAGAGCTGTTTGCAAAAGCTGAGGCCTTCATTGGGAACTTCTACAACCAGTTAAAGATGCAGAGAGAGAATTCTTGGCTTTATCAGGAAGCCTTTTAGGAACGCATTAGCTTCTTTTTTTTTTTTCTTTAATCTCTTGAATAAATTATTTCCAGGGTGTTAAGTTTAGAAACACTGGTTCTGAGGGTCTCTTAGTTTTTAACAACCCACTGGGTTTGTACAGATTCTAATTTGGAATTAGGGGTCAGGTCTGTTTACTAATTTCAATTTGTATTATCATCTTCTAAGTTCCTGTTAAAAGAATTTTACTGCATCCATTTTCATGCTCCAACAATTAAAAAGTTGCATGTCATTAAAACATAGCATTTTTTATTGAAAATAAACTGTGGTGTTTTTTTTTCCTGCTTAAATTAATGGGAGACGACTGAAGAGAATAAGACTGGGGGAGGCTGGAAAAGTAATTGGAGTTCACTGTCGGTAAGACATGACATATATAATTGTATATTTGTAACTGGATTTCTGCATGACTATCAATAATTGACTGGGGTCTGCATATTTGATTATGATGTATGCTTCATATCTATCGTGTTTTATAAAGTACAAGATGCAGTATGCAGATTCTGTGATATCAATTAATGCATCTTGCACTCCTAACCAAATGTATGTATTACTAATCAAACTTTGATGCTGTGTAACTCATCAAACTTTAAGTCTACTTTAACCTCTTAATAGCAATGGTTTGCACAAACTATAATTAAGTAGTTAACTAGTAATTATCAGTTTTATTAATAATTGTTTATAGTATTATGCTTAAGGAATCAAAAGTAGATGAATTTTTTTTAATGTTATTAATATATTATTTTTGTAATTTTTAATAAAGAATTATATTAATTTAACCATTACTCATGGTTAGTAAAACCAATTATAAATTACTAGTTTTAAAGAGTTCTTGGAAATGTATCCTCACTAACCATTTATGAGTTGAATGCAACTACTTACTTTTAACATGTTAAAATAGACTAGCTTTTAGTTAATTAAGCACAAAATTGATCTATTAGAGTTACCTAGTAAAAATAAAAAATATATAAGAATATTAATTCTTTAGCTCTATTTGAGTCGGTTTCCGTTTTTCTCAAGTCATGTGATGACTGATGACGTGACCAGCTTATTGGATATCTTATTAAAAACAGCATGTTGGATATTTTTCTATGCAATTGGACGATTTTTTTTCCAAACAGTGCAGAACTCTGAAAGTGTTACTTCATGCCCAAAATAAGTGCCAGGTAATGTTTGATAGTGCCAGCTGCATATAAAAAAAAAAAAAAAAAAAAGACGACGAGTGTTCAATTTGACAAAGATCAAGCCTAGCTTATTTTGATTATACATCTGTCAGGATTCTGTCTAATCCATCTTATCAACAATATATATACAGAAAAATATATGATCCAACATGTTAATACCCGTTGCTCAAACTAAACAGTGGACAGGGTCTTAATCTAATTTGGGGTATCATGTTTCTGTCCCCGTAAGAATTTTACAAAAGAAAATATAAAAAAAAATGGCACACTGAGAAAAGCATTTTTATTTGCACGATTTTTGTTAATATTTAAGGTTGCTGAATGCTAATGGCAATGCACTCATCCTATGCATTTACTCGCTGTGTGATGTGTCCAATTGTCGTCTGAAAGATCACAAATATTTTTCTTAACATCAATAACATTAATTGTTAGATAGATTTATAGACCCGTGTCTATTTCACATGAGGTAAACATGTTATGAGATCTCTATTATTCTTTTATTATATTGTACTATAAAATATTTATCGATATTAGTAATAATTAATTTTTGTTAATAAAATATTCTCTCGTTCATATTTTATCTATTTATTATAAAGTTTAAACTCAAGACCAACACAATGTTGGTAAAGACCCATATCATTATTTATATGATAGTGAGTCATAAATTTAAAATATACTAGATGTTAGAGACACAGTGGACGTGTTGTGTATCATCTTGTTGCATAAAACTTCTTATATATATATATATATATATATATATATATATATATATATATATCAATCAAAGGAATCTAGGTTTACCATCTCTTCTGAAATGGTTGGTTGGTTACCTTGGACGCGGCCTTTTAGATAAATAAGAATATATCTATTAACACATTATCTCTTCTTTTTTTTATGTGCAAAGAATCAAAGAATAGACAGCCAAATTTGTCCAATGATAGGCACTGCAGCAGTATTAGAATAGCACTAAATTTCAATATCTTACAGCGGCAGTATTAATATGCAGCTTAATCAAGAGGTTGACAAATACAACACTCAGCGGAGTGTGGAGATATTTTTACACTATTAGTAATCCACAAAAACATTAAATTTAGAAATTCAACATTTTTATACTCTACTTTATTTTTGACAAAAAGAAAAACCAAATTACAATAGTAAAATTATATTAGTGCATGTGCACAGATGCGCATGTCATTTCATTGAGGTTGGTGACAACCAAAACCTTACTAGGTCGTAAGTTCTTCTTTGGGGCCCTTTTAAAGCAAATAATAAGTTGTAATCTTTCACAACTATTTTTTTTACAGAAATCTTTGACAACTAATAAGAATACAAAATTTTGTCTCTTTATCTAGCTCTCTAAAAATAAAGGCATTGCGTAGACATTATATTTTGGTATTTCCTGTGGGGTCAATTTACCTTGGAATGTTGCTTGAGAATCTCTTTTTTCTGTAAGATGTTATCTTTTAGATTTTATGTTTTATCTTAATAATAGGGAATTGGAAATAAGTTTGATTTTATTTATTATCTAATATTTATTTGTGTAATAATAGGGAATTGGAATTTGATTGCCTATGGTCCAAATACAAACTACTGCATGCTGCAATTTGAATTTGAACGGTTTTGATTTGTTTAAATACATTTAAAATTATTTTTAATTATAAAATTAAATAACTTGGATGAATGAGATATAGTGTGTATTCTCCTTAAAAGAACAAAACAAAAAAGAAAATAGGTTATGCATTAATTACAAAACTAAAGATGAGGTATTAGACATAATTCAAATATTTGTTAACTGATAAGTTATGGGATAACTTTTTCTTTCACATAATAGTAAAATTATTTAAATATGTTTTTGATTTTTGATATATATTTGAATTTTGTGTTTGATTCTTGATAATTTTATTTTTTCATTGTTTTTATATATTTGAAAAATTTTATTTTAGACCCATCATAATAATATATTAGTTAAATATTTGATAACATAATTTGTGATGACTCAAAAATCATCCATATTTATTTTAAAATCAAATTTAAAACAAATCTCAAATTTTTTTAAATAAAAATAAACAGATCTCATATTTTTTTAATTTCTTTCCTTCTCCCTCCTCTTCCATGACCAGTTCCTCCTCTACACTGCCACCTTCAACCACTATTGTGTCCTATGTGTCTCCACTGACATCGATCCGTAGTGGGCCCTCACTCCGTCACTACCGTGGGCTTCTGCCATCATAGTCGCATGTCCCATATCTCTCTAGTGTCAGATTCCCACACACACCTTCCCCCACCGAGACAACCATCGAGGGAGATGCGATTTGAACATTGTGTTGTAATAAAAATGATTCATGTTCTCACAAATGGAATTGGTTTGAAGAACAAATGGCAGCTTGCCCTTTCAATTTGGACAGTCACGAATTCTGGCAATGACTTCAACTAGGTGTTCAAGAAGGGGTTCCTTGTTTGCAGCAAAATTGAGCTTCATAGAATGATGTGTTGCGCGTGCTGGCTTGATGCCAATGAAGGGGTAAGAACCAGATATGTATTTATGGCACGACATAACAGAACTCCAACAACAACGCAACAATGACCACTCATCCTTCTACCCTTTCATCATCCTTCACAACGACAGACGAAAGTTGCGACAAATCTGGATTCGTGTGGTGCAACATGGTAGATATTCGCCAATGCCGCAACAGTGACCGATCCCCCTTCAACCCTGTCATTGTCCTCCGCTACAACAGACAAAAGTTGCTCTAGATCTAGATTTTTGTGGTTCCCACCATGTTATTGTTGTTGCGGTGGTGGAACTGGTTCGGCACCGACGCCAATGGTGAGGACCAAATTATTGTTATTAGATTTATTTTTTTTTTACTTTAATTATCATGAAGGCTATTAGCAGCTAGAAAATTTTAATTTGATTTTAAAAGGTGATTTTTGATTTGTTACAAATGGCGTTATTAAATATTTAATAGACACCTTATTATTTAACTAACGTTGCAGATCTAAAATAAAATTTTTCAAATACCAAGGAATAAATATAATTTTTTTATTAAAAATCAAACACAAAATTTGAATGTATATTAAGAATAAAAATATATTTAAACCTAATAAAAAATACCCATCAATTTTGACAAACTCCTGAAAACAACCAACATTGTCGAGTCCATGCTCTAGCTATAAAATTGTGTGTTGTAAGTGGAAGTGTGTGGAACCAATCAATATTATAATAAAATATTGTAATGTGATTTAATTTTCTTATACTGTGCTATTCGTCTTCTTTTATATGCATCAAATGCACCTAAATCCAATCTCAATTTTGAAAAACCATATCTTCTACTATGTATTTCTTAAGACAACGATTTAAATGTTTAGATTTGTTTACCATTTTTTTTGGTAATAGAATAAAACAATTTCAATAGTGAGATTGTATACAGTACGTTTTTTAAATATTAATTATAGATAATGATGAAGTCATCTTTATCAATTAAAATGCAAATATTCTTTCGTTCCTTCGAGCTAGAAATACCATGTCTGTTTGATATGTGTGGCATTTGATGGTTTATTTTCACCAATATTCTTCAACTCCCTTGCATCTTCAAAGACAACCAAAATTTCATATTAATCTCATTCATTCATGGTCCCATCTCAAAAACATTGGCAGATATGACAAAACTAAATTCCAAAGTAAAGATTAACCTTAGCTTCTAAAGTCTGAACAATAAATGAAGGTAAAAACTTACAACTAAGATTTAGATTTCGACCTTCCATTCGCATCCCTAAGGTCCACACTCACATCAAGTTGGCAGTATTTGAAGAAATAATAGAAAACCAAATGTATACAATAATCACGTACGATCATAGCGTTTTGGTGAGGAAAAGGGTGTTAGGAGCCCATATATAAAACTGCAAACTAAACTGAATAAAATAACAGAACTAGATATATCAACAAAAAACTAAATTGAAATAAATGAAGAAAGACAATTCTCACATCAAAGATTTGTCTTTTTCTTTTCTGAAGTGTGGAGTACAAGAATAGAATTGATAATTGAGTTCATCATGCATTATTTAAAATATATATAACAATGGAGACCGAGCACAATCGAAGAACCCATCCATTCTTACTCAAAGTGTGAGCAAGCATATATATATATATATATATGAGTCTAAATTAAGTAACTGCAAAAGATTTGTCTTGTGTGCAAGCAAAAGAGACAAGTCTTGTGTGTGCAAGCAAAATCCATTGAATGATCTTGTGTATATTTTTAGCATGCAGATCATTTGTAGCCTGCTGCACAATGAACAAAACTTCTGTTTTTCGATTTAACAACATATGAACCCATTGAATGGAAGAATCTACACTAACCAGAGATAAGAGATGACTTGATGTTCGGTTGAGATTTTGGATGAAAAAAATTGTGCAGGAAATCCGGGAGAGTTGGAGACCATCCGAACTACATATATATTATCCAACCACTTATAACATACTACTATATTGAAAGTTTATTAAAAAATTCTTAATCCTAGGCTAGAAATTTTAATCTTTGTTTACAACATATAAATTCTAATATTTAAATTAATTAAAATAATAATATTAACAAGTGAGAATAAAAAATCATTATTAATACAGTTGTTTGTCCTATTTCCATAAAATAAATTAAAAATTATTCCTAATTTTTTCAATATTTTGGATTTAACTGTGCAGTCAGAATTTAAAATTCTAACCCTGACATTAAAACTATACTAACATTAAAAAATACTAATGTACTCTTTTAATTACTATATTTTTAGGAAAAAGAGTATTTGGGCACCTTAAATTTTATCTCTTCTACAAATAGACATATTAAATTTTAATTTTATCCTAGTTGATTCCTAAACTTTATTTACCATGAATTTAAATTATATTTAATCTTTTTTTGTGTGTTACTATTTAAACATGGATTTGTCTATGGTGGGAGGCCTTTGAATGTCTCTAATTTTTATAATCCTTAAGTTTACCGAACATCTTATTTGAGTGAAAGTGAAAATAAAATAATTAATATTATTAGAACATATCTAAAGCTAAGTTAATGACCAAAGTTTAGAGGAGGGGGAACATGACCAAATTAATTAATGATTAACATATAGACTTAACTGAGGATGAATGTGGTTACTAAAGTGAATTGGAGGATCAAGAAAGTTCTTGAACATTCCTGTGTATGTTTCACAATCAATTGCTTAAAAGTATGACATATATATATATATATATATATATATAAATAGAATAGTTTCTTTATATTAATTTAAAAAAAAAGGAAAAAAATATCCACCTCATACCTGAACTTTTGGGCATTGAACCAGCCAACATAGAGAAGGATAAGATACCCTGTCGAATGAAGTTTAGTTGTTTTAAGTATGATTCATGTATATATATACTTGTTCTCTCATGGCCTTAGAAGCCATGCATGTAATATTTAGAACAACTTCAACTTCTTTATTTAGGTTCTAAATATTTCAAACCTTAAATTTACATTAATATCTTAATTTACCTCTACTTGATTTGCCCTCGTTAAGATATCTTATTTTGGAGCTTGATTATAATTATCTATCAGCAGGTATCTTAAAGTCGTAGAGGCACATCGCTTGTTTTATGTAGCCATTGAACTATTGGTTTGTTTGATTAATTAAGCATATTTATTTTTATATAAATAATTGCGTATTTAGATTTCCAGCGGCATATATTCATTTATTTTTTATTATATGTTATTGCCCTACTAAGCCACAGATATTTCTTTTAAATGAAATTTTATTCATGTTTTTTATAACTAAACAATTTTTTTTCTCTTTTAAAGACGAAAATTTTATAACTAAACAATGTTATTATTCACGTTTTTTGAGATAAGTTTCCAATGATTAAGTCGTAACATAAGTTTCCAATGATTAAGTTGTAACTCCGACTTGGCATGTCCTTGCAAAGGTGGAACACATGTCAAATGATAAAGCACATGTAAATAAAGCAATAGATCGACCACAAAATAAAAGCTAGGAACTTCACATGTAATTAAAACAGTGGACCACAAAATAAAAGTCATAAATGTCACTCGTGTTTTAAGAATAAAAACTACATTATAAAGTTCCTTAAATGTACATTGTTTCTAAGTTAAATAGATAAAGATTATCCGCCTTTATACTCAAAAGCCATTTTGGGCATGCTTGGATTCCAAATAAAATTGATTTTAGTCCCAAAAATTATGGTGAATAATTAAAAATGAAGAAACAATCAAAAATTGCTTTGCTTGTGAGTTGTGACAATGGAAAAACAAGTAAGTTGTGGTGATCCTGCCTAACCAAACTCGCACTGTTATCGGTGTACGTAAGGGTATATTATATTTTTTTAATGTTTTTATGATAGAGTAATTTATATCAATACTTTCTGAAATTTCATAAATTTATTTTACTATATGACCGTTAATATTTATTTATATATAATATATATACCTATTCTGAATATTGTATTATTATCCATTTGACTTTTTTTGAAAATATATTTTTATAGAATATTAATTAAATATCAAATTTATGTCATAAAATATATGAAAAATATATTTATTTATGTATTTATATTAATATTATACTGATAATATTAAATTTTATATCAGTATTGCTTGTCAAATATACTTTATTCATATAAATTATAAATTAATATATTTAAAGTCAATATATATATATATATATATTCTCTTAATATACATTTAATTTTTTTTTTGTTCAAGCTAGTTTTATAAAGTAATTTTATAAAATATCAATTGATTATAAAAAAATATTTCGCCTTTTTATAGTAATTTTATACTACTACACTTAGGTCGTGTCTTATTTCAGGAAAAAATCAAAATATGCTCAGGTAATTATAAAAATAAAAATGATAAGTAGTAAAGTTTATCTATAAAAATGTTTGGCATTGATAAATTAATTTTTAAAATATAAAAATTTAAATTTAATTTATAAATATATAAAAAAATATGTAAATTAATCTTAATAGATAATGTGATGATAAATCAATTCTTAAATTTTATAATTTAATATTAAACTAATCTTAAAAAAATATAATTTATTATAAACTATCCTTAGAATTTAAAGATTAATTTATAATATTTTTATATATTTAAAAGTTAAATTCATACCGTATCTTTTATCGCACTTCTAAAATGAAATTGACTTGGTTATTAAAAAAAAAAATCTGGAAGGACTTGAAAAAAAGCTAGTAGGTGAGTTGAATTGAGAGAGGGTGAGAGTGAGTGTTGCTGAGATGGAAGTGTGTCTGTTGGAGGAAGTAGAGTAGAGAACATCCCAAGGTACCGATTTCGAAACAAGAAGATTCGAGAAGAAGCTGAAGCCCTGACTCACTCCTCTTAGCGTGAAAGATGTCTCCTAAGAGCGTCTTCGTGGGAGACCCAGTTCTGATTCTCGCAATCAGCAATCACTGGTTTCTCGCTTACCCGGAGCTCTCTCTCCTCCGCGCCGTCAATATTAGCACCGAGAGGCGGCTCGCCCGTGCTGCCGTCCGCAGCGGCCTCCACCGCTACGTTCGCCACAGCGCCAATCCCCTCGTCGACCAGGTCGAACGCTTCATCGACGCCATCAAGCTCGAGAATCACCCCGTCGCTCACAACGGATCCGTCAAGGCCCCCAAGGTCTTCGCCGACATCGTCGAGTCCTTCGCCGCCGCAGTTTTCGTCGACGTCAATTTCGACCTTCAGAACTATGGGTGGTACCGTACCTTTTATCAATTCATCATCACGTTTATGTTAGTTTTTCTTTCCTTCCGCGTCCTCCCTTTTTCTTTCACCACCAAGCTATTCTTATATCTCCTCGTCATCACGTTTCTTTCACCATCTGCGTCGTGAGCGACGGGGTGATTCTCGAGCTTGACAGCGTCGAGGAACCGCTCGACCTGGTCGACGAGGGGAGGGGCGCTGTGACGAACGTAACAGTGGAGGCCGGTGCGGACGGCGACACGGACGAGCTTCTCGGTGCTGATGTTTGCGGCGCGGAGTAGGGAGAGCTGGTAGGGGTGGAGATGAGGGTAAGTGAGAAACAAGTGACTTTTTCCAAGTCCGGTCCTTCCAGATTTTTTTTTTTTATAACCAATTCAACTTCCTTCTAGAAGTGCGTGTTTGGGTAGGTAGGTCAGTAGGCGGGTCACAACATCTTGCTCTCGTTGAATAGGTGGGACACGACATCTTGCTCTCATTGAATGTAACTACTGAAGACATCTTTTTGTAGCAAAGGCGTTAAAATAAAAAATAATAGAACAATCTAAAGAAAAAAATGATAAAATAATCAAGGATAACAAGATTAAAAATTATCAATAATATTTTTAGAAAGAATATTTGTTTCTCAAATCCTCTCTGCCATGGTTGGTGTTTCTGAATTTTCTTACGACTTTGGATACTAGCCTACACTACCTCCAATTATATTATATGCAAAATAAACCCCTTTTTCATCAAACCACTGCATGCATCCTGTGTCAATCAATTCTGAGTTGGATCGAGAACCGGTTATGTTTCTTCCATAGCAACAACATAATCTGATTCCGTTGAAAACTTAATAAGTGAACCAATTAAAAGATAACATAACACCCACCAAAAGTCAAAAACTAAAAAAGAAACCAAAAGAACCAAAATAATAATTTTTTTAAAACTTAATAATATTTTTTTAAAAAATTATTTACCAAAATTCAAGCTTTGCAAGATCCTTTTGAGAAGAGGAGGCAACAAGCACCTTAGCAACACTTGCATGTCCTTCCCTTGATTGTTTTATATCAACCTGCTTCCCCTTCTTTTGGCACATCTCATACAACATAGTCACTGGTTGAGGCTGTTTTTCCAAAGCATCCGGTGTCACTATTGGCTCCAAAACAACCCTCATTATCTGCCACAATCACAATTATTTTCACAAACCAATTTTTCATCATCTTGGATTATAAAGCAACTCCAATGCAAAAGTAAAAGCTTATTCTAAAATTCATTTATAATAGTTGTCATTCATTTTCATCATAATGAATTGATTCAGCACTGCAAATGAAATTAAAAACCTTGCCTGATAATCACTTATAATACTTATCATTCATTATCATCATAATGAATTGGTTACCACAAAATCGCAATCACAATTCTTTTTGTCTACACCACATGCAGACCTACGTTCAATATTTGGGGGCAGCACTCCCTTAAATTTTTGTTGACAGCAACTCTTCTTGATAAGAAGCCGTGTTTCTCTTATTTGGGCCTAATTTTCTTTTTATACCCCTTTTCTTCTTCTCGCAGTTTCATATTATATTTTCAAAATGAACTTTTAAATTTTAATTTAGATAGTTACTATTTATAGTCTTGTGTATTATTAATACACTTTACTTATATTATCAAATTTAATTGTTATTTTGGATTTTTCAACTATAGAATTATGGATAAATTTTTTTAATCAAATAATTTTAATTATATACATATATATAATATAATTTTAAGCGAATTATAACCTTATACATAAAACCTTAATTTAAACTTTTTTACAAATTTTTTTTTTGAGGTTGCTAAAAATATTTTCTGAAAGGTTTGAGTGACCCCTTAATTTATTTTCTAGATCCGTCCTTAACCACAAGTATCTCTATCGGACTGCAATCACAATTTAAAACCTTATCAAATAATCAAATAATAATTTACATTCATTCATCAATAGAGAGCTGGTCGGGGTATGCATTTCGAACCTGCCAGCTGAGTCCCGCAATCAGCAACCACTTGTTTCTCGCTTACCCTCATCATAATGTAAATTATTATTTGATTATTTGATAAAGTTTTAAATTGTGATTGCAGTCCGATAGAGGATACTTGTGGTCTAGACAAAAAGAATTGTGATTGCGATTTTGTGGTAACCACTTGCCTTCCACCGATAAGAAGTCTGCCACTAACATGAAGCTAAACTTTACTGCTGATGAAAATGGTACCTTGGTTGTTGAAGCACCCATCCGTTAAAAAATGGCCTGTACCAGAGTACATGTACTGTTCTTTAACATAATTTTCTTTCAGTTCAGTTGCATGCGTGAGTGAAACTTTTAATATTCCTTATTGACTAACTTGTTGCATCTCTCTGCAATGGCTCACAGCATTTAAAAGGATTCAGGTCCCTCTCATGAAAAGAAATTTGTCTGCACAGTTCAGATTCCAACTGTTGATGGTATTCTTCAAATGTCAGGGGATGAAAAATCTCGGGTGAAGGATGCAGAAAACTCTGCTGCTTCCTTGATGATTGTATAATTATCTGTAGAAGAGAATGGTGTCGTAATTTAAGGGTGTCTTCCATCTTCTGTTGTAATTGGCTTATTGTTTAGACCATAGCGCAGCTCGGCATATGAAATCAAGGTTTTTTTTTTTTACTTTGACAATTTTTCGAATCCATATGAAATCAATTTTGAACCTTCTTGCGACATCTGTCAATTTGTGAAGGGTTGACTTTTCCCATGTGTTGCTTTCTGATCAAGTAAAGGTTCCTATTCTTTAATGATTTAAAATCTAAAGGCTCAAATTTATGTTTAGATGTAGAGTGAATCTGGACCACTCATTGGTACCTAAGATCCTAAAACCTCAATCTATTTTCTCATTTTTATCTCTGTTCTTTACTGACTCTGCCACAATTCCATAAACCTCTTGACTTCTCTCAGTTTTCACCAAACACTAGCTCGCTGGTTTATACGATTTTCGTTCATCGGAGTTATTATTCTCAAACCAGTTCGATTAACGCTTCCCCCTTTTCTTCCACGTCAATATTCAATGCTTTGGGCATTAGTTGCAAATTTGCCATCTTTGTCGCTAGCGACACCACCATGAGATGAGTTCCTTTTTTTTTCTTTCTTTTTTTCTCTCTCCCTCACACATTTAGTTCATGATTGGCTGTGTGTATGTTCTTGGATGTTTTATATTGTGTGTTTAGGTGTGATTTGATCAACGAGGTTTCAATGGGTTTGGATTGAGATGCTTCTGTTGGTCAACTGAATGATCGAATTGGTTCCTTACTCTTATCTTGGTGAGTTTTGGACTTGTTTGGATTGATGAAAAGAAATAGAATGAGATAAAGTGGAATACAATGGAATACATTCTATTATTTAAAAGAAAAAAATGAATAATTATTTTATTCTCATATTATCTTAATTTTAAGAAAAATTGAAATATTATATTTAATCTCTAACAATCTCCTTTACCCATAGATGAAGAGAAGTTTTTTATTTTTGAAATATATGGCTCATTATGATTTTAATATTTGCATTCAATTAAGATGTGACTATACTTCACTCTTAACATCAAACGGAAAGATAGTTCCCTTCCCATTAAATTCTTCATTCTCTCCATACATGCCCAACCGAAAATCCTATTTTATGTCTTTGTTCTCACGACCCCGTCATATCATCGGATTCTCCTCCACCTTGTAGTGCAGGAACCGGATTGGCTCCAATATTATGAAGCAACTGCTGTAGCCAACTCCTAGCTGTTGGGTGTTCCTGAATAAATAAAACCAAAACCATAAAAAAATGTAAACATCCTAAAACCATGAATAATCTCTTCATGAGAAGAGGAGAAAAATCTCTAGCTCAGAAATTTGAACAGAGCCAGCTTTACTAGTTAATGCTCTATTGTTAATCTTCAATGTACTTAATCAACTCACTTCAATCTTATTGATTAAATCAAATTTTTATACTAATAATATCACTTACACGAAGGCAACTACCGAATGTAGCATCTCTTAATCAGTGACGGATTTAGGACCCAGTGGGAACAATTTATTTAAAAAATAAAATTGATAATTATCATTATCATATAGGATAGTTGAATTCAATCACGAAGATAAGAGGTATAAAATTTAAAGTTTAAAATAAATATTTGTATTTTATTAAAATAAGAGAGTGCATTTAATTAATCTTAAATGTGAATTGTTAAAGAGATTCAAATACATAAAATTAGGAGGATAAAAAATAAAATTATAGGATACAAAATATAATATTTTTTATATTTTATTAAAATAAGATGGTATATTTAATTACTGAATTGGTAAGAAGATTTAAATATATAAAATTATAAAATGCAAAATATAAAATTATAAATATAAAGTATAATATTTTAAGATAAATACTAATTTATTAAAACAAGGTGCACCTGTCCACTGTATAGATCCGCCAGTGCTCTTAACACGTCTGGAAGACAGGTTCTTAATGCCTGACAAGATCTGTTTTGAAATGACCAAAGTTTTATTAGAAACTAGGGAAGAACGTAAAGGGCATGGGCAGAAGCACTCATAAAACTGGAGTTACTATCTACTTAACAAACCTCTGATTTTCTGACAGACGAAGATAACAACGAATAATGTGCTTCAAAAGACGACATGAAGGTTGCTGAACAATGTTTCCCAAAACTAGACCTACTGAATAAAACCGCTCTGCTGTAGTACAAATATGTTTCAAACCATACTGCTGTGATCCTTGCCGGTGGCAGAAGGAGCTCCAGACGACGCGCCGCTTGTGGAGGTGGATTGGGGTAAATTCGCCATTGACTCTCTAACAAATTGTATTATTATGTGCATTGAATGAGTATATATATATATATATATATATATAAATGTGAGTGAGTGAGTGGGGTTTAGTTCTTGTTCTTGTAATGCAAACTTCCTAATTACTATTATCTATCTTGCGACGAAATGGTTCGTAGTGGAAGGAGCCTGCGACACATATATGATATGCTTTGCATGTTGGTTTTCTGTTTCCGTAAAAATAGGACTGAGCCGTTTCCATAAAAAATAAGAAGAGAGATTTAGATATGTTCTATTTTTACACTTTCTTATTTTTGGGAAAATCATTTCAGTATGTGATGTATTTACATTGCCTGAGTTTGAAATTTATTTTTTCTTTTTTGCTTTTTCTATTTTATCTGAATACATCCTTTATGTTTATTAACATGTTCATTTCAATATATATTTGTTTTACATTGCATGCAAACTAAAACGCCAATTTCTATCAGCGTCGTGTCCCTCCTAATTCTTTCAACTTTATCATTATTAATTATATGGAAAATGTCTATTAGCCTTCTCTTATGAAATTAAAAGTGAAAAGTTTTTATTGAGAAATTTAACAATATATCTTCTCATAATTTTCAATACAACTTCAATGATAATAAAAAAAATCTATTTTTTATTCTTTATGAATTTCTCCAAGTAACTTAATTTATGTTACTTCAATCTTAAGTAATTCAATTAATTTTCTCTCTAATAGTATTTATATTAATAACTTGTTTAATTAACAAATATTTTACTTATATCTCCTATATCTATTACAAAGTTAAGCAATTCATGAGTAATAATTACTTGTATAAATAACTCTCTAATTTTAAGTCATTCAATATCACATTAAACACATTAAAATAATATTTTTTTAAAGCAATTTTCATTGTAGATGCTTTCATTATTATATAGATTAAAATCAAATTTTTAATCCTTATGAAATAGTTTACTGGTAAGAGTGAGTATTTATTTTATTTTAACATCTTTGACTGTCAATCTTTCCAATAAGAATTACTTAATGTTTATTTTAAAATAATTTAAAATACTTGACAAGGTGTATTTAATATTTTTAACCAATACTCATGAAACGACATAATATATATGTTAATAAATATCAATCAATTGTTGGTCCGAGTGATATTGGGGCAATACCTTCATCCTCTTAAACATGTCTTGAATTCAAATATTGTAATGTAAAAAATAAAAGTGATAACAAAGAAAGATACACTAGTTAATCAAGTTTTTCAATAAAATTAATTAATCACTGACCAAATTGGTAATTCTATGTACAAATAACATGGTATTAAAAAAATATGTTAATAAATATACATCAAATATGGAAAAAGATAACTTAAAAAGGAAATCAATAATTGTTTTATTAATGAAATAATTATCAATAATAAATATAATAAAAAATACATATGTTTGAAATTTTTAATTTTGGTAAATTTTAAACATGATCGAATTTAATTAATAAAATATTAATTTTTATATAAGTATACATAAAATGTGAAAATATAAATTAAAAAGTAAAGAATGGTTGTTTTATTAGTAATAAATATAAAATAAATTATTAAATATATGTTTAAAATTTGTAATTTTGAAATAAAAACATTTAATGTTAATTGAAAAAATAAATATTGATATGGATAGATAAGGAAATTAAAAAAA
>PYAF01006068.1:2423932-2434879 GCA_007407185.1 Glycine tomentella | reverse complement strand
AATGTTTTTTGTTCAAGCTAGTTTTATAAAATAATTTTATAAAATATCAATTGATTATAAAAAATATTTCGTCTTTTTATAGTAAATTTTTTACTACTGCAATTATGTCTTTCCTATTTTAGAAAAAAATCAAAAATATAATCAGGTAATTATAAAAATAAAAATGATAAAAAGTGTGAAATTAATTTTATAAATAAGTGATGATAAATCAATTCTTAAATTTTATAATTTAATATTAAATTAAATTTAAAAAAATATAATTTACTATTAAATTGATCCTAAATATTAGAACTTAATAACAACAAAATATTCTTATAAGTTTAGGAGAGTAATTTATCATATATTTTATATATTCAAAAATTAAATTGATATTTTTATCTTTCATCACACTTAAAAATGAATTAGACTTAGGTTATAAAAAAATAAAAAATAAAAAAAAATCTGGAAAGACTTGTATAAAAGCTTGTTGGTGAGTGGAAGTGAGACGGTCTGAGGGCGAGTGTTGCGGAGATGGAAGTGTGTTTGCTGGAGGAAGTAGAGAATATCCTAAGTTACGAATTTCGAAACAAGAAGATTCTGGAAGAAGCCCTGACTCACTCCTCCTTCGTGGACGCTGTCTCCTACGAGCGTCTTGAATTCGTGGGAGACCCCGTTCTGAGTCTCGCTATCAGCAACCACTTGTTTCTCGCTTACCCTCATCTCGACCCCGGCCAGCTCTCCCTCCTCCGCGCCGCCAACATCAGCACCGAGAAGCTCGCCCGTGTCGCCGTCCGCACCGGCCTCCACCGGTACGTCCGCCACAGCGCCCTTCCCCTCTTCGACCAGGTTGAGCGATTCGTCGACGCCGTCAAGCTCGAGAATCAACCCGTCGCCCACGGCGGATCCGTCAAGGCCCCCAAGGTCCTCGCCGACATCGTCGAGTCCGTCGCCGCCGCGGTTTACGTCGACGTCAATTTCGACCTTCAGAAACTATGGGTGGTACCGTACCTTTTATCAATTCCTCATCACGTTTATGTTAGTTGTATGTTAGTTTTTCTTTCCTTCCGCCCTCCCTTTTTCTTTCACCGCCAAGCTATTCTTATATCTCCTCGTCATCACGTTTATAACAAATCAGGTAAGGTTTTAAGTTGTGTGCTTGTGCTCTCGATGAATGAATGTGTTCTGTTAATTTAGAAATATCTGTGTACACTGTGGTGTGTGGTGTGTGATGGAAAGAGAGAGAATATCAGTGTATATCTTTTTCGTGTGCTTCTATCTTATATTTATACTGCACATACCTCTTTACTGGTTGTTAATCGTGTCCGAGATTCACGGACGAGATCTCTAACTGCTTTGGTGCCATGATCTTCGACCAAGTCCACGTTCAATCTTTAGTCCAAATCTCCAAACCACGATCCCTTAATGGACCTAACACTCGGCCCAATTATTGTTGTCAATCATGTTCGAGATTCACGGACGAGATCTCTAAATGCTTTGGTGCCATGATCTTCGTGACTGATGTGATTGACCAAGTCCAAGTTCTACCTTTAGTCCAAATCTCCAAACCACGATCCCTTAATGGGCCTAACACTCGGCCCAATTATTGTTGTTAATCGTGTCCGAGATTCACGTACGAGATCTCTAAATACTTTGGTGCCATGATCTTCATGATTGACGTGACTGACCAAGCCCACGTTCTACCTTTAGTCCAAATCTCCAAACCACGATTCCTTAATGGCCCTAACACTCGGCCCAATTATTGTTGTTAGTCGAGTCCGAGATTCACGGACGAGATCTCTAAATGCTTTGGTGCCATGATCTTCGTGATTGACGTGACTGACCAAGTCCACGTTCTACCTTTAGTCCAAATCTCCAAACCACGATCCCTTAATGGGCCTAACACTTGGCCCAATTATTTATCCATAACATAATGTAAATTATTATTTGATAAGGTTTTAAATTGTGATTGCAGTCCGATAGAGGATACTTGTGGTCTAGACAAAAAGAATTGTGATTGCGATTTTGTGGTAACCAATTCATTATGATGGTAACGAATGATAAGTATTATAAGTGATTATCAGGAAAGGTTTTTAATTTTATTTGCAGTGCTGAATCAATTCATTATATGATGACAATGAATGAAACCTATTATAAATGATTTTTAGAATAAGCTTTTACTTTTACAATGAAGTTGCTGTATAATTCAAGACGATGAAAATTTGGTTTGTGAAAATAATTGTGATTGTGGCAGATAATGAGAGGTGTATTGGAGCCAATAGTGACACCGGATGCTTTGGAGAAACAGCCTCAACCAGTGACTATGTTGTATGAGATGTGCCAAAAGAATGGGAAGAAGGTTGATATAAAACAGTCAAGGGAAGGAGATGTAAGTGTTGCTGAGGTGTTTGTTGGTGGAGAGTTTGTTGCCTCTGCTTCCTCTTCTCAAAAGGATCACGCAAAGCTTGAAGCTGCCAAGATTTCCTTGAGTAAACTCGCACATTTGGTGCCTTCCACCGATAAGAAGTCTGCCGCTAACATGAATCTCAACTTTACTGCTGATGAAAATGGTACCTTGGTTGTTGAAGCACCCAAAAATAAACTTCGTGAGATTTGTGCGGTTAAAAAATGGCCTATACCAGAGTACATGTACTGTTCTTTAACATGATTTTCTTTCATTTTAGTTGCATGCGTGAGTGAAACTTTTAATATTCCTTGTTGACTAACTTGTTGCATCTCTCCAATGGCTCACAGCATTGAAAAGGATTCAGGTCCCTCTCATGAAAAGAAATTTGTCTGCGCAGTTCAGATTCCAACTGCTGATGGTATTCTTCAAATGTCAGGGGATGAAAAATCTCGGGTGAAGGATGCAGAAAACTCTGCTGCTTCCTTGATGATTCGGGCCTTACAGCAGTATAATTATCTGTAGAAGAGAATGGTGTTGTAATTTAAGGGTGTCTTTCATCTTCTGTTGTAATTGGCTTATTGTTTAGACCATAGCGCAGCTTGGCATATGAAATCAAGGTTTTTTTCTTTTCTTTTTTTACTTTGACAAATTTTTCCGATCCATATGAAATCAACTTTTGAACCTGCTTGTAACATCTGTGAATTTGTGAAGGATTGACTTTTCCCATGTGTTGCTTTCTGATCAAGTAGAGCTTCCTATTCTTTAATTATTTAAAATCTAAAGACTCGAATTTATGTTTAGATGGAGAGTGAATCTGGACCACTCATTGGTACCTAAGATCCTAAAACCTCAATCTATTTTCTCATTTTTATCTCTCTTCTTTCCTGACTCTGCCATAATTCCATAAACCTCTTTAACTTCTCTCAGTTTTCACCAAACACTAGCTCGCTGGTTTATACGACTTTCGTTCATCGGAGTTATTCTCAAACCAGTTCGATTAACGCTTCCCCCTTATCTTCCACGTCAATATCCAATGCTTTGGGCATTAGTTGCAAATTTGCCATCTTTGTCGCTGACCACCATCATGAGATGAGTTCCTTTTTTTCTCTCTCCCTGACACATTTAGTTCATGATTGGCGGTGTGAATGTTCTTGGATGTTTTATATTGTGTGTTTAGGTGTGATTTGATCAAGGAGGCTTCAATGGGTTTTGATTGAGGAGATTCTTCTATTGGTCAACTGAATGATCGAATTGGTTCTTCACTCTTATCTTGGTGAGTTTTGGACTTGTTTGGATTGATGAAAAAGAAATAGAATGAGATAAAGTGGAATATAATGGAACAAAATTTCCAGTCTATTGGTTGCATATATTACAATAGAATGGAACAAAATTTTCATACTATTATTTAGAAGAAAAAAATGAATAATTATTTTATTCTCATATTATCTTAATTTTAAGAAAAATTGAAATATTATCTTTAATCTCTAACAATCTCCTTTACCCATAGATGAAGAGAAGTTTTTTATTTTAGAAAAAAAAAAATAAACGTCCATTCTTCAAAATCTCATCTATTTATCTTTATTTCCTGTGTTTACTGGAGTTGCTCAATCACTCTTTAAACATCATCTTTGATTGCTTGCAACCCATGTCAAGGTATCAAATTTTCATATTAAATCTACGTAATTTCCATGATATTTGGTAGTTGAGTGTGTGCGGCAAGTTAGAAAGGAATGGAAGGAAGAATAAGAACGCTACTGAAATATACCTGTCATGAATTTGAGGACAAGCCACAACGTGGAGCAAAACCATTATAATCATGATGTTGAGAGTGAAAAATATTTACCGTTCCATTGCATACACCCCAATTTGGTGAGGAAGGAAAACGGCTAAAAAATGAAGGGATTGGATGGACTAGGTTCCATCACTTTCCTAGTCTATTCCATTGTTTATTTTTCAATACAAACAATGGACCTTAATCCCACTCTTCCATCTCCTCCCACCAATCCAAACAAACATAGTCTTTTGGAAGTGTATGTCTGTTTTGCTTTGGGTTTTTACGCCATCAAGTGTGTCATTATGGATTAAAAGAGTTCTTTCATATTTTTTATTAGCCGTGTGGGGGTTTAAATTTGAATCTGAATTTTCCCTTATTGTTGTTGTTTTGCCAATGTTGGTACTGAAATACAATTGGATCCTTTTTGATTTTATGAATCTGAATATTTTATTTTATCTAACATAGAAGTTGTAAGTAAAATATAAGAAACGTGATAGATGTTTTCCATGGAATGTGAAGAGAAATTTAAACTTCACTCATAGGACAAATAATTTATCTTAAATCACATTAAAATTTAAATTGGAAAAAAATCATGCTTTATTATAATTTTAGATTTCTAATAATTGTTATCATAATTTTTTAATATAAATTTATTTTTCATTTGCTTACTATTTCTTGACTTAATTAATTTAAAGAATGTTTTTTTATCTAAACAAATTTTAATTTTCACTTGCTTACATTTAATTAAATGGCATAAAAAATTCAATTAAGAAATGTGTTTCAATTTTTTACATGGTACTTAAAATCTTTAAAAAATGTAGAAAAATAAGAATTCTTTTATTTTTTATAGGTTAAATTTTATATGTAAATAAATAGTATAAAAAATATGAAATAAATTATTAAAAGATGAAATATAGGTTATTATACTTGAAGTCATATTAATATCTAAATTATTAAAAGATGAAATATGTTTTTTTAAAGTTACTTCAATTTGTTGCGAACAAATGATCCACCTAGACTTTAAATTATTTAATTACTAAATAATAAGAAATTATAAATACTGTGGTGGAGTTTAAAATATATGGCTCATTATGATTTTAATATTTGCATTCAATTAAGAGGTGACTATTCTCATGTATACTTCACTCTTAACATCAAACGGAAAGATGGTTTCCTTTCCATTAAATTCTTCATTCTCTCTATACATGCCCAACTGAAAATCCTATTTTATGTATGTAGAAACCCCAGAAAGTCTTTGTTCTCACGACCCCGTCATATCATCGGATTCTCCTCCACCTTGTAGTGAAGGAACCGGATTGACTCCAATATTATGAAGCAACTGCTGTAGCCAACTCCTAGCTGTTGGGTATTCCTGAATAAATAAAACCAAAACCATAAAAAAAATGTAAACATTCTAAAACCATGAATAATCTCTTCATAAGAAAGAGGAGAAAAACCTCTAGCTCAGAAATTTGAACAGAGCCTGCTTTACTAGTTAATGCCCTATTGTTAATCTTCAATTTACTTAATCAACTCACTTCAATCTTATTGATTAAATCAAATTTTTATACTAATAATATCACTTACACGAAGGCAACTACTGAATGTAGCATCTCTTAACACGTCTGGAAGACTGGTTCTTAATGCCTGACAAGCTCTGTTTTGAAATGACTAAAGTTTTATTAGAAACTTTGGAAGAACGTAAAGGGCATGGGCAGAAGCACTTACAAAACTGGAGTTACTATCTACTTAACAAACCTCTGATTTTCTGACAGACGAAGATAACAACGAATAATGTGCTGCAAAAGACGATATGAAGGTTGCTGAACAAGAGTTGCCACCATGTTTCCCAAAACTAGACCTACTGAATGCAAGCGCTCTGTTGTAGTACAAATATGTTTCAAACCATTTTCATCCAACAGAATTTTTTGAACTATAAAGGTTCCAACCTGCAGTTGGTGGAACTTCCATTAGATTACACACAAATTTTCCCATTACAATTATTTTGATAGGCATAAAAAGAGGATCACGAGATAGTGGCAAAAACAAACACGTGGCTTAGCATTTACAATGCACCACCAAGTGCAATGCAAGAGTTAAACAAACGTGCTATTTAAAGATTTAGATCTCAAGTATCAAGGACGCTATTTCAACCCATGTAACTACAAATACTGGTGTCCAGTTGCATTTTGATACAACCAAGAGGAGTGTTTGCAACACTCAAAATTCTTTTTATTTTTTATTAGTTGAAATTTATTGAAAATTATAATATAGTGGTTCTTACTTCTCGTTTGATGAGTCTCTCTCTTAATTTAGAAGTTAAACTTATCCAAATTTATGATTTTCAACAAATTTCAACCAATAATAGACTGTTAAAAGGAGTATTAAGGAGTATTACTAGCACTCTTCTACAACCAAATATGTCAAGAAGAGTTTCAACAGTTCTGTGATAACCACTAAAAAAACTTATATTAAGACCAACAGTTCAAAAGATGAAAAAAAGAGAGTTCTTAAATGATATCTCTCCCCAAGTTCACATAGTATCCATTTATCTTATGCCAAGACCACTCTCCTCAGTGGTAATCTCATTGATCAGATAAATGGTATGCTAATTGCCTTACACCTCTTATGTAGCATTGTGTTGGAACATGCTTCACATGCATACATGTTCATCATGCATACCCAAAAATAGTAGCTCAGAAAAATGAAGCAAATAAAAATCAAGTTTCATTCATCCAAATAAAATATTTTATCGAACCAAATTGGTTTAAAACAAGATCAGTAAACTTACAGTTTTTGACAATTCACCGCCTATTTCCATACTGCGCAGGCACAGCGGAAGAATCTCTGTTGAAATAAGGAAACTTATAGCTGCTGTATTATCAACCTGGTGTAATATCAACAGAAAGGAAATTAAACACATGACAAAACTCAAGTATAAATGTACATGTGACAAACAACAAAAAAAAAAAACAATAGCTTCATCCCACTAGGAAAAAAAATCAACAATATCTTGAAGGGCATAAAATAGTTCGGAAAATTTTGTTCCCTGATACTAGCGATGAACTAATCCTAACAAATTGAGTTGTATGTACCTGTTACATCATAGAAAATTATTACAGGAATGAATTTGAAACTTAACAAATAGTTGAAAATCTACATGAACATTATAAGATTATAACAAGACTAATTATTTGTGGCAACTAAAATATTTACACGTCTACCTGTGTGCCATAGATTTATAATAATCAATAATCAGTTATTACTGTTTTTTAAATGACATATTAGTTGAGGTTATTGCAGTATTTAGTTTTTTAAGGCAAGGTTTATTGTGACAATAATTTACTAATTGAAATTATTCTCTGTTCAGCATAAATGTTGTATAAAAAATTATTCTTCTCATAGTCTAGTGTATTCAATAACAGAATCAGCAAGGACGTAGTACCTTCACTAAGGTACCAATGACTCCAAGACTGGTAAGCCTCAAATGCTCAAATGGCTTGGCCTCACTGGTTGTATTAAGGAACGGATACAGATATAGAGGTATATGAGCTGCAGATGAGAAAAAAGTAAGTGTAAAGAGTGAACAGAGTAATATCTTTTTCCTTTAAGTGTTAGTTTCAATGACCAAAAACCCTACTGAAGCGGATATAGTAATGTCAAAGCAATCTCCTTAATTTTATATTAACATTAATATGCCTTTCAATTTTATAGTTTAACAAATTATTTCTTACTTTTTAATTGTTAGCAATTGGTTGCTTTTACAATATTTTATAACAACATCAGCCGTACTTTTAACCCAAGTTAATTAGAATTGGTGGTAGATGAATCTAATAATAGATGAAAAAAAGATAAAGAAAGAGAAAGGGAGATGGGAAGAAAAAAGAAAAATAAGACATAAGAAAGAAAAAATAAGTTAAAATAAAATAAGGGTGAAAGGAGAAGGAGAGAAACGAAGAGGAAAAGAACTAAAAAAAAAGGAACTATTGTAACATAAACATACTAATGGGTTTAGTCCTCCACCAATCTTATAGTTTTTCTCTATTATGTCCTAAGACATATTGTTTGCCAATCTATATCTCATTTTATTAGGTCTTGTTTAACTACATTTCCTAGGTGGGTTTAGGTCGACCTTTATCTCTCTTTGTATCGAATTCTTGGTAACAAACTTTTTTTCTAACGAGATCATCCAATGGTCGTCTCATAACGTACCCAAACCATCTTAATCTATACTCCCTCATTTTTTCAAACACCAGAACGAACTACTACTATCTTTCGTCGAATATCCTCATTTTTTATCTTATCCATCCTCATATAGTCACACATCCTCATTTCTGTTATCCATATTTTGTGCTTATGTTGTCTATGTGTTGGTCAGCTCTCCACTCCATATAACATTGTCGGTCTTACAGCTGTTTTATAGAATTTTCCTATTACTTAAGGGGAATATTGCGGTCACACAAAAATCCAAATACACTCATTTTATATTTTATAACAATTTTAAATAAATGCAAAAGAAAATTTATTAGTGAGAAAAAAAAGGAAAAATATAGCTAGGAGATGATAAGATATCAACAATCATTTTATATTTATTGAACATATACCGTACGTACAAAAGCAAAGTTTGGGAACAACATTAACCACAAAAAATCCCACTTACATGAATCACGCAATGCCATTTGACTCAGTCGAAGACCAAATTTTCAAAGATACTATTTATCATAAGTAATATTATTTAGCAAACAGAAGTTCACGGTCCTTCAGATGAATAAGAAAAAATATCATTACCATGGAGGAATATCATCCTTGTATCAAGGTGAGATGCCACACACTGTAAGAAATCCATGAGACAAAAGATATGTATTAGTAAGAATGCATTGAAGAAAAGGAGAAAAAGACCCGACAAAGTATATGTGACTGGACCATGGTTCTAAATTGCACCCGAAATATTGCTGTTGCAGTGCTGTCCGCAACCGCAACAGTCCGCAATTGCACTGTGAATTTCAATCACATGATATAAAACTTGATAGGACAAGGTCATATCAATTCTCACCTGAAGAAGAGCAAGAGCTTTGCACACTCGAGTTGATTGTGCTTGAGTCATGTTTGGAGGTGAAATAACAGAGTATACTGAAACTATTTCCTGGAAGAAAAAAAACCCTAATGAGTGGTGGGCAACAAAGGTCAAAGAAGCACCTCTTCATTGAGAAAAAAAAAACTAAAAATGAATAAATTAGGAGCATGTTTAATTCTCTCTTTTTATAATAAAAAAATTACACTACTCAACAATGAATATATCATCTAAAATCTATTAAGTTTTGAAAATTGTTTCTGAAACAAACCCAAATGCGTCAAAGTACAACCAAATTTTCAAGACTATACATAAAAGTCAAGGATTTGAAACAAACAAGGTATTCAAGAAACAAAATATTAGTCAGTATTTATGGGGCTATTCATTCATAAAAAATATAAAAGACAAGAAAGAATAAAAAAAGCAAAAGAAAGCCAAGAATGATAAAAGGAATAGGCAATAATACCAGTAAAAGTGCTGCAATGGTACCAAAAGAATTCGACAACAATGGAGCAAGATCCTCAAATAATAACTCTCTCATCTAAAATATATAAAATATTAACCGTGTGAGCCTTGAAACGACGACGCATGAGATATAGCATATGGAATAATAATATATGGGGCGTTGTAAATGGGGTGTTACACAGTAGTTAATTGGACTATTAAAACGACGGAAGGTAAGTACTACCTTGGAGAGCTCATCGAGAGAGTTTGCTCGGAGAGAAGGATTGCTGAGTTCGACAACGAGGTTTTCCACATTCGCCATCCTGCTGCGATCCTTGCCGGTGGCAGAAGGAGCTACAAACGACGCGTCGCTTGTGGAGGTGGATTCGGGTAAATTCGCCATTCACTATCTTAAGAAATTGTATTATTATGTGCATTGAATATATATATAAATGTGAGTGAGGAGTGGGGTTTAGTTCTTGTTCTTGTTCTTGTAATGCCAACTTCCTAATTACTATTATCTATCATGCGACGAAATGGTGCGTAGTGGAAGGAGCCTGCGACACATGATATGATATGCTTTGCATGCAAACTAAAACGCCCGTTTCTATCACTGTGCGTGTCCCTCCTAATTCTTTCAACTTTATAATTATTAATTATATGGAAAATGTTTATTAATTAGCCATCTCTTATGAATTTAAAAGTCTAAAGTTTTTATTTAGAAATTTGTTCTTACCACTCAAACTCTACACTTCAGACGATGGGTAGAAGTGAGTATGAGATTAATATTAAATGAATGTGAGATTAAGTAAAGGTTTAGAAATAACTTGCATTAATTTATAGTGAAGCATGGATCATATGTATATGTTGTTAGTTGTATATAATTAACAACTTATAGATGATAATCTCGAGAGATAGTTGGAGATATTTTTAGAAAAGATATAATAGTTATGTTTATTTTAATAAGTGTAACATATAAGTTGTTATTGTGCAATATAATATCCTTTCATAATTTTCAATACAACTTCAATGATAATAAAATTTCTATTTTTTATTCTTTATGAATTTTTGTAAGTATCTTAATTTATGTTACTTCAATCTTAAGTAATTCAATTAATTTTATCTCTAATAGTATTTATATTAATAAGCCGTTTAACTCACAAATATTTTACTTATATCTCCTATATTTAATATAAAGTTAAGTAAGTGGTGAGTAATAATTACTTGTATAAATAACTCTCTAATTTTAAGTAATTCAATATCACATTAGACACA
>PYAF01006068.1:2360722-2423832 GCA_007407185.1 Glycine tomentella | reverse complement strand
ATTAGTAGTCACATGATGATTTTAATTTCTAAATAAATTATCTTTATTTGTCTTTTAACAATTATCATTTAGATATTAGCTGATAATTTACATTTGTTAGGACAAATGATAAAACGGATCTTTCAAATGTTTTGATTTATGTGAAGGAGTTTAGTTCATTTGATTAATCAGAGTCTTTGAGTTATCGTACATTTTTTTATACTGTTTTATCAATTTTTATGAATAAAAAGCATATTTTGAATGATCCTATGTTAAGAGTTAAATTGGCTAAGAAAATAAGTTATAATTATTATGGAGAACATACATGATGTAATAATCTTTTATATTTTGTAATTATAGATAGTATTGTCATGGATTTAACGATTCTATAATCATCCATGATTGGAGAACTCATGGATCTATTTGCAACTCCTTAGAAATATTATCTGAATAGTATTTCTTTTTTATACTTCAAATACTTTGTAGAGTGTTCAATAAGGTGTTCTTTTAATAGTTTTGATATCTATGAGATTATTAACGTATCTTTTTAGGTAATGTTAATAAATTTCAACACTCATTTTGTCCTCCAAGGACCACTATCTTTACTATTGATAATGTAGTTGTCATTTGGTTAAGTATTGAAACAATATTAGTTATTGAGAAATTCCTAACTTTAGGTCTTTTTTAAACTTATAAAATTGATTCAATTTTAAAATAAAATAAAATGTGATGTGTATTGTATATTTAGGGAGAATTCTTTAAAAACAACTAATTTCTAAATACATCTATTTCATTTTAGATCTATTCTAAACATATGAATTTGTTCTAAGTATTTAAATTACATATTTTCTTATTGTAAGTTTATCAAAAGAAAGAAATAATTTCTTTCAAAAGATCATGTGATACACTTGTTACAAAGACTAGTGGTGAAAGATTTGGATAATACACATAAGGTCATAGCCGTAACTAGGTTCGAACTTTAATATGATACACGCACAAAAACTCATTACGAAGAAATGATATAATTTCTTAAACAAGGAGATAGCAAAACGCTTTTTCTTTTAAATTGATTATAATTTCATGTAACATCTTCATACTGATTTTCTAGTTTTTTTTATTGAATATTTTTTCTATTTTGAAATATTAAATAAATTTATTATTTATAAAATATTTGGAAGACTAATTAAAAATATCATAAGAAATATATCATTTCTTATAAAAGAGTGAAAAAAAAATTAATAAAATAACAGATAAAAAACATAAATAAATTAAGTAGTGATTTTAATATAAATAAAAAGATATTAATAAGGACATATATGAAGAGGTCTATATATATATATATATATATATATATATATATATATATATATATATATATATACTTAACTCGTCTTCTTTGTTCGATATAATAATGAAACAACCTAAAAGGAAAATAAATTACTATCCCACAAGCACAAGTGAATGTCTACTTCATTTTTTCAATTAAAAAATTCAATCATATTATTATTGTATCCAAAACAAATCAAAAAACACATTATGGAGGCAATATATATATTCGACGCGTGCTGTAATGCTCATGCATAGATACCCACATACACATATATAATATACATATATATTAGGGTTTTGCTTTTGCTTCTGGCTCTGGTTTGCTCTTGGCTTTGTTTCCCTGCTTGTGCTTCTCCATGAAGAATTTAATCCACGTGAAAACCTCCAAACCAAATGCGATGGTACCCAACAAAGCAAGATTTCCAATATATCCCCACTTCCATGCATCTCCTCCTTCCAAAATGTTTATTCCTTTGAATATGTTTATGAATATGATAGCCAGCAATCCATAACCAAGAAAATGATGGTACATATTCCAATATTTCCGGTAATCATCCGTCTGCTTCGGCTTCAAGCGAAAAGCCAACATCTGAAAACAAAACACATATCTTTCATCAATGTATATCCTAATAGAGATTAATTAATGCAATTAATAAGAACGAAATTAAATCAGTTTCTTTATTTTTCCCCGTTAAATCTATATATGAATAGGATTTAGCGATGTAAATTCGTAAATACTATAGAATTATAATTGTTTGTTAGAAAATTAATAGTGGGTGGCTAATTTTTTTTAACAGATAATTCAGACTTTATATTATTTTGGTAATATAATGGTAGAACTATCGAATCTTCAATAATAAAAATTTTCTTATACTAAATGCATTTTAGAAAGCAAGAAAATTAACTACGTATTTTAAACTTTTAAAAAGATGTGGAGCATATATTAATTAAATATTCAAAAGCTAAACCTAATTACTAAGGAATGGATCTACAACTTAACCAAGGGTGAAAGTACATGCTTCTGAGGGATATATAATTTAAAAAATTAATTATTAAATCTAAATAGGTTCCTTTTAGTTTATTTTTTTCTTTAAAAGTATTTTTTAATCTATTATGATTTTCTCTTATAAAACATAGACCTTTCATCACCATTTAAAAGTATGCCTCTTATATTAATTAACTTAAAAAAAATCTTAATACTTTTTAGATCTATTTATATATTGATCCCACATGTACCCTAAACGGGACTATCCATCTACAATCTCCTTTATATATCTATATAATCTATATTCGCTTTATTAGATAATTAAATAGTTTTTTATGATGATATTTGATATTGTAAAGGTACATGATATATATAGAAAGAGAGAAATATTAATTAATTACCTGGACTGTGCTAAGGGTGAAAATGAGAATGCCATAGTTTCGATGAGTGTGGAAGGTGTAATATCTTGAAGAATGACCGAGACTTAACCCAATAGCCCATCCAGTGGTGCCAACGAGAAAACCAGTTAATTGGCAACCAATGTGCAGGTTAAACCACATTGGCTCCCATTGGAAAGGAAACACCCGAAAGTACCTTGCAGTAATAATTCCAATCGGCAACAGTGTTCCCCACCCAATAATGTTCAGGACTCCATGTACCTAAATTAATTTCATGCACAACCATAAGAATAAATTAAATGTGCCTCTACAACACACAGCTGGAAAGTAATCATTCTCGTACAAGACTAATCCTGTTGTTTATTTGTTATTTGTGTAACAATGATCACCTCGATTGTATAGGTATATTTACCAGAGTGATTCTATATTACGAAAAGAAAAATGTATATCAATCTAATACCTAATTAATTAGTAGTTAGACATGTGAGAAGTTGAATCTGCCATTCTTCTATAAACAGAAAAAATTCAATATTCTTGAAAATATCCAGCTATCTTTAAAGTTTTTTTAATTTTCCCAGTTTCACATGCCAAATTTTCATTGGAATCCTAGTGAATCTTTGAATAGTTAATAGTAACATGTTGATCCAAATTCAATTCAAACTTCTAAAATCAGGTTCAAATTTGATAAAAACCAGACCTGTTTTTTAGCCTACATTAGATCATGATCGAATTACATTAAAGGATATCAATTTTAATTTAGATTCAAAATTTAAAGGTCTCCCTACAATTTATTGGGTGAATTCGGCCTAACCAAGTTGAGTCATTCCATTTTGCCACTCTATGTGTAATGAAGACTTACCATACACAAACACTTCCAAAACGTTAATTTACCAATAAAATAAAATATAAAATTGGATCAAAGAAAAGTTAGATTGGTAAATTTACTATTGAAATGATGACATATGTTCATGGTCATTTTTTTTTTAATCAGGTATCCCTTTGTCAAAAGTCAAAGACCATGACCATCTTTACCTAAGCACTATTAATCAAAGAATTAAAAAAAAAAAATAGTTCTCGCATACCGATCTAAGATAACTCCGGTACTGTCCAGTGCTGCGACCGTTTTTGTCAGTCAAGTCTATGACCTCTGTGCTGTCGACATTCCGAAGAGTTGTTGGATGTTTCAGGGGATGTCCATCTTCAATGTCATTCCCAACTTGCCACACATGGTTCAGCTTCGTAACGTTGTACACATGAGAAGGAAGGACCAATGTAGCATACATGGTGTTCATATTAGCGACCTTTTGCTCAACTGATTTGTTGGTCACAAACGCGATTTTCGACGGAAGAAGGCTGCAACCGTGTCTGGTCTCCTTGGTGACGTTGTATGTGTCTACTTGCCACGTTCCGTCGCCATGTTTAATGGCTATGATGGCTTTGGTTCCAATCATCTCAGGCCTTTCTCCCGGGTTCACACCCCACGCCATCCACCCTTGTGAGTTGGGGAGTGTGGCACCGAACATAATTTCTAGTTCTATGGATTCATTCGTGACACTGTGGTAAGACCAAGCAAACTGTGCCCCCAGAGTGCGCAGTGTCTTGCAGTCTGAGATGTTCTTTTGTTGCGCTAGTTTGTGGAACGCTTCACTGCAGGGTTGAGCATGGTGGCCAAGGGCGAAGGACAGAAAAGACAGTACTGTCAAAATGGTTAATGGTAAGGTGAGTGAAGATGGCATGTTTTTTTGTTGTCTCTTCATGTGTTTCTTTGTGTTGGGAAAATGTGATGCATAGAGAGATCTTATGAAGTGGTTTTCTTTCTTCTGGATGGTGTTTCATACAGTACAGCCAGTTGCGTCATGTTTTTAACTTGCTGTTGCTGCAGAGTCCCTTTTGCTCTTTTTTAGTCTCTCAAAGGGATTGATTAGTACTGGCATACTTCCCAAAGAGGATAAGAATTTAAAAACTTCAAACTCACGTTCAGGCCGCAAGTGCGTTTTTGTTGCTCACACGCTTTCTTTTTGAGAAAGTGTGCTAAATTTAACAAAGGTGCTAATTAATTACTAACTGTGCGAATCAATTGTTGCAAAATTATTTTAGCTTAAGTAGTTTTGAATTTGAGGGGGAATCCTGATACAACGGTAAAATTGTATCTTGATGACTTGTTGATCATGTATTCGAATCCGGAAACAATCCATTTGCATAAATAAAAATAAGATTACGTATAATATGTCTCTCTCTTATTTGTGCATAAAGTGAAACCTCGAACAATGGGATACTTAATTTAAGTAATTTTGAATTTGAGACACGTATGTCCAGTTAGTTAAATGCTTAGATAGAGACTTTGTTGTTCATTATCCGGCTCAAGTATTATTACCTGTAGTTTCTAACAAAAACAATTAATTACTTTGCATAAACAGGTAATATTAGAGGAATGTGAAAAGAGCTGTGCTCAGGACCGGGATTAGAGAAATGCTTTGTTTCAACTTTGGAATTTCTCGGATTTTCTTTTTATTCAGGCATCTAATAAAAAATTAGCTATTAAAAGTGGTAACATGTTAAAATCCCCATATATAAATATAGTATACATTTGATCTGAAACTCAGAACAATCTCAGCTGACACAAACATACTCCCGCTACTGTTTTTTTCTTCTGTAAATTTAGAATAAAACTACCAACATGGCATTATACTAATGTAATTATGGAATTTCTTACTGCTGTCATATATCTTCGACTTCTCGCTTGTATTCTTTAATAGGTAATTGTAAGTTTTTTATTAGTGGTTTTTTGGACTCTATACTTAACTAAGACACCATTTCCTCTCCTTATCATGTATAAAAAGTATATAAATCATAGACTCTGCCTATATACTAAAAGGTAAAGAGAGTGTAACAACTAACTTCAAGGGATTACTCGAGTAATGTAAGATAGGGTTTCACCTAACGTGAATCACGTTTAATAAGTCACAAGTGAGTCTACAATAAGATCCTAAAAGTGTTAGCCACCATTCGGAAGAGAGCTCGACAACTCGTGTATTCTGCTTTAAAAAAGGATAAACTAAATTTACACAAGTTGGAAAATTATGCTTACGTGACCTGTAGGAAATTCCCTTCACTTTTTGCTATTTTACGTAAGTTCTCCAAAGCAATAACAGCAAAGTTGTTGGTACTTAGTTTGTCGCTCTTATGTTCATTACTTTATGACGCAGTCACATTTGTTTCATACTTCCGTCGAAAGTTTGTGTTGCAATACACTGAAGTAACCCATTATTAGTCCCTGTGAACACATTATATATCCATTAATTCTTAATGAACCATTTTTCATCAATTTTACTATATAAATAATTATAGAAAGATGGGTAATATGTAAATGAAATTTACCATGATCGTGACAAAATGTAAAAAGACTAATATATATGGCAAAAGGGAGATTAGGAGAGGACACTTTAGGAACCAATGGTATAACTTATGCAAAAATTCTGACCAGAAAATTGAGATGATGTAGTGATGGATTCAACAATAAAATGAGCAAATGAAACTTATATTACACCACTTCAATATTATGAATCTGCACTCTATCATTTATTATGTTTTGGTATACATTTTATCAATTTCATAACTGCACTTGACATATCTTTTTTATTATAATATGAATGTGCACTTTTGTCATACATTAATGTATGGAATTTGAACTTTATTATACTTTTTTTTAGGGAAATGTTATATATCTTACTGGTTTGATTGTAATAAATAATTATTTTATTATTATTAAGCAGTTTAAAAATTTATTAATTACCAAAATTGTTAAAGTCATCGGAATATAATTTAGAAACCGAAATTTGGTCGCAAATCTGAAAAACAGATGTTGCCATTTAGAGACCAAAATACCGATCACCCTGCAATTCAGATATTAAAGTATTTTAATTAATTTTTTCAGCGACCAAAACTTCTGTTGCTGTGTAGTTACCGAAACGGCAACCAATAGTATTTTCTAGAATTGAAATTCAAAATAATTTAAATGAAATTTGGAAACTGAATTAGACTTGATCGATGTATTAGTCCTAAGACAAGAAAGGCGACTAAACAACAACAGACTAATTTATAATAGTGACTGATAAATATTTGATCGGTAATGGCACAATGGTTGGATTTTTGGGAATGTATCTTTTCAGTAGATATTTTAGTCACTGAAATAAATAGCGGCCGTTTATCTTATCTGTCGCTAAATATCGTTTTTCTTCTTGTGATTTATAATTAATCATTATATTTTGTTAATTATATCATTTTTTAATCATTATGTTTTTGGGTAATTAAATCAATCGATTGAATATGTTTACTATTCCTATAAATATAACGAATTTTAATTTTCTTCATAGATTTTTTATGGTTTCAATCTTCATAAATTTATTTTTTTTAAGTGCTCCTTAATGATATCATTAACTGTTTAAATTAATATATAGTTATCATTAAATAACAATAGGAATAATTTTAAAAAAAATTAGACTTAAATATAATTTTGGTTCATCTATTTAAAAACAGAGACATTTGTTTCTCTTATTTTAGAAAATCTATAATTTTGGTCTCCTTATTTAAGAATAGAGATATTTGATCCTCATATTTTAAAAAAAAATCTAAAATTTTAATCTTCATATTTTAACAAAACTACATTAGTCCAATTGGTGGCAACTAAGACATTAAGCCAATACTTGCAAAGCAAAATATTATATAACGCCTTTTTTGAGAATTACATTAAAGGAAAAAATGTATTAGTCATGCACCAATGAAGATGACACTATCTACAAGTAGTAAAACTATCAAATTGGTCAACCCACACCCCAATTCGGCTAGCCTGTGAGTTAAGGCAAAAAGGCCTCTAAGGCTCAAATAAATTTAACAGTCGAGTTGAACATGTTTTAATCGAGGGTGAGGTGAAAATGTTTTGGCTAAGGTTGAGGTAAAAAATACTTTGATAGAGAAAGACGTGAAAATGCTTTGGTTGAGGCTAAGTTGAATTTTTTTGCTTAAGTTTAAGGTAAAATCAGTATGATCAAAGTTGAGTTGAAATTATTGGTAGTATTCAAGTTGAAATCAATTTGAAGAAGTCAAGATGAAATTACTTTAGTAAATATCAAGTTAAAAATGCTTTGGCTTAAGCCAAGTTGAGGGTACTCTGGTTGACAGCAAGTTGAATATGCTATGGTTGAATTCGAGCTATAAGATGCTTTTACTAAACTCGGGCAAAAATTGTATTGGAAGTTGGAGATGAGTTAGTTGAGGTTGAGATGAAGGTTGGCAAGTCAAGGCTAAATTGAAGATGCCTTGATCAAGTCTTAGCCCAAGGTGCACTAAATCAAAGATGCACTAGTCGAGGTTGAGTCAAATATGATATGGCTAAGACTAAGCATAAGATGTCCTGATCGAAGCTAGGCTAAAGATGCCTCAAACCTCAAGTGAGACCTAGGTGAATATACTTTAGTCATGGTCGAGATGAATGTGCTTTGGTCAAGGTTGAGATGGAGATACTTTAGACAAGAATCATATAAATATACTCTGACTTAGATAAGTTAAAATTAATTTGGTCAAAGTTGAATCGAAATTACTTTAATTGAGACTAAGTTAAAGATAATTTGATAAAGGTAGAGTAGAAATTTACTCTAACCAAGACCAATTTAAAAATACTCTAATCAATGTTGAATTGAAAATATTTTTATGAATAATTAAAAGTAAATAATTTTAAAATAGTAATACCTTATGGGTCGACTTTCCTCTTTAAATCTTGAGTCAAATCCTTTATTAGGAGGACTTAATTTGTGGTATTTTCCGTCAACAATTTTCAAACATCTCACATGTTAACTTTGATTAGCTCATTTTGTCTTTTATCTATTTTTGACTTTTTTAACCAAATCCAATTAGTAATCACTGGTAACTTCTTTACTATTAGCTCAGTATTCTCACTTATTAGTAAAATGACATGCGAAACTAAAGCTTGGATTCTGCGTTGTTGTTGTTGTTGTTTTTTTTTTATTTTTTTTATTGGTGGATTCTGTAGTTTGTTTCCATGAATCCTAGACCATATGCTTTTTGTGTAAGAATAAATTTTCTTTTAATTTTAGTCACCCAGGTTTTATTGATAATAGTAATCCAAAAATAGGTTCTACTGATAATAATATTTCAATACAATATTATTTTAATAATTAAATAACTTAGTTAATTGAATTAAAAAAAATTAACTCAGTTAATTGAGTCGCGAGCCACACAGGCATGCAATGGGAGTAGCTGATTTCAAACCTTTATTTCATTAATCTTATTGACAACTAATTTTGAATATCTTATTATTTATTTTAAGATTTTAGATGATAAAATGGATTTTTTTAAACCATGATACTATTGATTTTTGAATTTTAATTCACGTTTTAAAGTCTAAACTTATGCAGCCGAAAACTTAAAATAAAACAAAAAGCAACATTTTTCATTTTGTAAATGTCCATGACCGAAAAAACAATAATGATATTTATATATCTTAATATATAAATATAAAATTGTATAAAAATAATAATTAATTTGATAGCCAGCTTCTTCTCACACTGATCCTGCATTTTCCTTGTCCAAGTCACTGTAAAAAAAAAAAAAAAAGACCAAACCCCGAATCCCTCCCTCTCGCTCTCGTGGCTGAATGCTTTCATGGAGTTCAGACATCGAAATTACAGTGCCGAGCTTGAATCTCACGCGCTCCCTCGCCTACGCGCCGGAGCTCATCCTCTCTCTGCTCCACCTCCACCTCCACCTCTCTCCCAGGTCTTTTTCGTATCACAATTTCTCTCGCAATTGTTTTTTCTTCTTTTAACAATTACGCTACCTTGCTTGATCAGTGCTTGTGACTATGTAGAATCGGTGTTGCATTCACGGTTTCGGATGCACCACGAAATATATCAGTTTTTTTTCTTATTGCGTAGAGTTAGGATTCAGTTCTATCATCCTGAAATAAGAAAACGCCTAGGATTTTAATCATTCGGTTAAATTAACTTCTATCGATCTTTCCCTGTGTAGATACCTTTATCCTGTTTGATATAGTCTAATGATTCGATATTGTTGAAACTAGTAATGTGAGTGTAATTAGTTCTGTAAAATTTGAAAGCATAAGGATGAGCCTTGGGCCCCCTTTCCCAAGAGCAGAAGGAGCGTTTAGATACTGTACCTACCTTTAGGTGCGTGCATGGAAGCCATTTACTCGGTTCAAGTGTCACCCGTAGTATAAGCACCTTGGCTGGTACAACCACTCTATTGTCCACTTCTAATTAACGTGATTGACCCAATTCTAATCTGGATAATTATTCAAACAATCATAGTCATGAATTGCATGCCAGTAGTTTATGTAACACTGAAATAGTGCACTAAGAGCTGAGGAAAGGAGGGCAGGTCGGGAACCAGGAAGGATTTCATAAGTAACTACAATTTAGGACTTACTAATTTCTGTTGACTTGCGTAATGAAAATATTTGTTGACTTGCTTAATGAAAATATATATAAAAAACTGTGGTTGTGTTTTTTAGGTGGATTTGTGACGGTAAAATTTTACATATCTTGCGCTTTTGACAGTATTCATTTATTTGTTGATGTGTTTGTTTTAGGTTGATGTCGTAGATGGTGGGAACACTAATTTCTATGATCCACTGAGAGGAACTAATAATAATGCAAATGCTGCCCCTCCTGATCATGACAACTTGAATGAAGCTGCTGATCATCAGCCAACAAAGGAGTGGACCTCTTTCAGGAGATTACTAACGCAGAGGTTTCCTGTCTCCAAAATGGTTTCCGTTGCTTCAGTAAGTTTTACAGTATTTTCCTTTTCTGGTTTATATAAATTTTAAAGATATACTGCATATAAAAATAAATAAAAATATTGTGGTATCTAAGATGGCTAAGGGCAAATACTGTATGCTGCATATGATGAAAGCATGCATTGTGATGACACTGTAGATTGGCTTTGAACATTCTTAATTGTCAGTAGTGGTAGATCAGTTTAGATCATAGATGTGAATTTAGATACTGCTGGTAAGTTAGTTTCAACCAGTGTGAATTTGGACATTACCTCCTTCTGCAAGGGTTATTCATTGTTTCTGTGTCTTTGTTTTAGCTGGCTAGGGAAACGCTGGACATTTTTCTGTTTGAAAAACAGTCTGATACTGTTTTATTGGTTTCCATGTGATTAAAACATATTTTAATTGGCTGCATTAACGGATATCAATCGTTAAACATTTTTAAGGAAGAGGTGTATTATCTGGCAGGAGCAGACTTGGGAAAGTTGTGAATGCGTGTTGTGCTTAAAAATAAATATTGACTAAGATATTTCTAAATATTCAACCATTTATTAATACATCTCATATTTCACCTTAGGTTCCTTCATTATTCTTTTTTCCACCTCTCAGCTATAAAGATAATGAATCGAGCTTGGGTATGGGCATTGTTGTTTATGATTTTGCATTTTAAGGGCCCTATGCTAGTCGCCAGATAACACTGCTCATATGAGCTAACCTTCTGTTGAAAAAAGTTCACAAACTTTGAGGTATTCTTATGAAGTGTAAGATATAGCAGTTAATTACTATATAGTATATACTAATATACATCTGTAATTTCTATTGTGCAATGTTGATTGGTAGAGGATAGGTCTTAAAGTAAGATAGGTAAATAATCCCTTATATTCTTAAACCAGTTTTGATCCTTTATCTCTACCCTTTCAGTTTTTATTATATTTATCTAATTATTTATTCTTTAAATTACAGATGCCCGATGTTTTAATGAGAAGTGGAAAATGTATGCCAATATCTTTTTCATTGTTTTTCCTTTTGTTTTATCCTTTATTTATCTTCACTTAGTTATGTGACCTCCCAATTTTCAGTACTTGAGAAATCTTCGACAAATATGCACTTGGAGGAATTGGACGATCCACAAAAATTCGCTGATGAGGGTGTCAAGACGATTACTTGGCAGGAGTATGTTTCTCGACTACATGAACTCAAAGATGAAATTACTCGTTCCTGGCTTGCTGAAGATCGAGTGACATCCTTAAAGTTATCAATAAAGGTGAATTTTGATGTATTTAATGATTTCTTTTCAACATTATGGTTTGTATGAGTGAAATCACCTTTTGGCTTTTTAAATGAAAAAAGTGTTATTTTTGTTTTAGTTATTTCATTTAGCTGGAGAGAGAGATGGAAACAATTGTGAAGGTGGGGGGTTGAGAGGGTGTCGAGTAAATTGTTGAATGAATATTGAGTGGGCTGATTGAAGAAGCTCTTCATCAGAAAAGTGGGAGAGACCTGGGATAATCCCTTTTTCTGGGATAATATATTTTCCCCTTTATCAGATAGTGTAGGGATTGACAAGCCCTTTAAAATGGATATGCCATTTTGTATTTTCTTTTCCTCCTGTACTTTCTTTACTCTTCGTAATATTTATATGACAGAATACAAATGTTGTTTAATTTTGTTTAACAAGATTTTAAAATACTAGGGACTTAGAGAGATGGGCCTACCCATTTAAAATATAACTCATTTTTATACTTAGTTTCGGAGTGGGAGATGAAATCATACTGATTTATTTTCATTTCTTGTCTAAGTTTGTCTTGATTTTGATTGATTATGAGGGTCTGAAACTGATTATTCTGTTTGCAGGTTGCTAAGCTTCTGATGGATACGTCAGTATTTGAGTTTTATCCTACGCTTTTTGTTCTTGTCACAGATATCATGGATATGCTTGGGAACCTGGTTTGGCAACGCATAAAGCGGAAAGCTGAGTTTTCCGAAGATGGAGCTTTACACTGTAACTTAGCAGGTCCTTTGTCAATTTGAAACTCATCACAAAATGTTGTTTACTTCCATAATATGTAGTTATGTATTTTAGTCAGGTTAAGCTTGTGGCTTGTCTGAGGGCACTAATAGTTTTTCAACATTAAATCTTTTTCATGCTAATGTTTTGAAGACAAAGGATTCTGTGTTTTAACTGCAAAAAGTTTCTCAGTATCTAAAACATCAGAAGCCACCAAATATGTTTCATTTTGTATCTTGTATCTTGTTTATTGGAACTAATTTGTACATGTCATACAAGCTTGATGGTCTGCATGAGATAAATGGACCTCCTTTAGAAGTCACATCTTTTTTCTTAAATGTTTTATTTGAATCTTGTAGAAAACTTTCAAGCAAGGGATATTTGTGCTGATGCAAAAGAAACTTGCTATAACTGGTTCAACAAAATTGGTGCTGTGCAAGAGCTTCTTCCACGCATGTGAAGTCCTTATCCTATGCCCTGTATTTAATTTATTCTGTACATGCTTTTTCCCCTGAATTTATTTTTCTTCTCTCTGCTTGTGTTGGTTCGAGACTTTCTGATGCCATTTTAATGTGATGTGACAACTGATAAGCATTTTTTTCTGTCAATATTGCTTGAAAAGTTGCTACAATATAGACATATTTTCAGAAAAGTTTGAAAGATTTTGTCAATAACATTTTGAATTTTGACAAGCTGTTGCACTAAAGATTGTTTCTCACTGACTGTTTATCTGAAATTGTACTAGTTACTTGGAGCTGGCAATATTGCCTTGCTGGCGGTTTTTGCTTGACCAGCCTTTAGACAGCCTCCGACGCTTGGTAATGATGATAAGAGGATTAGGAGATCCAGTAGCATCTGCATATTGCCGTCTTTATATGGCTCACTGTGCTCAGAATCTGCCTTCACATGATATAGGTATTTTTGTTGATATTATATATCTATCCTTAGGGTGTGTAAAAATGTAAACAAGAAGCAGATGGACCCCTTTTAATTGTTAAAATACGATCTGTATGTATTTAGATATATTTTGGTCTAACCTTTACATATGCAATTGTTTATCATAATGCTCTAACACCCTTACGAACTGTAATCCAAGACCTTAGTGTGAAATATTATATACTCTTTGGTGTCAGTACAGTCACAAATACTCTGGTTTAAAGTTCTTGTATTTCTTCCATAAATTGCCAAATTTAAAAAGTTGTTTAGAATGCGAAAAGTCGGCTGGTTAACACATTATTGTACCAGTTATTCAGATAAAACAGAATCAATGAATCTAGATTATTGCTTCATACTCTTTCCTATATGAAATTTTGTGCTCTATAGCAGTGCTTAGTTGCCTCTGATTAATTTTCTCTTGCTCCTTTTCTGAAATGGGATGCAAAGGTCACTGACTTTGCTCATTCTGAATTTAATATATCAGATTGCTGTTACATACTTCTTTCTCATGTTTATTTTCGTAAAACTTATTTCATAAATTGTGCAACTGGAACAGGCTATCTTGTTACATGTGTCAATGACATCAGAGTTGTTTTGATGCAAATCTTGTCAGCCAATGAAAGAACTCAGAAAAATGTTAAACTCAACAAAAAATTGCAAGTCAGTCTGATGGAACCAACCATTGAGTATATTATGAAGTGTATATTTACTGGGTTGTCTCAGGTATGTGATGAAGTTTCACTTCAAAAGTATACTTGTTTTGGATGTATTATATATGATCATATTTCCATATATCTTGTTATACAAAAGTGTATAATTGAAATTTCATTGATTAGTATGTTTGCTCTTCTATTTTGAATTTTCCATGAGCATTTCAAGGGAGTGGAATTGCAGGTTGAAATTTCATGAAACAGTTGTATGCACATATAATTAGCTAAATGGTTGGGGTTCTTCTCATTATTATAATGAAAACTCAATTCTTATATCTTAATCTTCATGAAGAATTATTGTCGTTGTTATCTTTCAAAAACTGGACAGTTGGAAAAAGAAAGTCAGTTTGCTAATGTTTTCCCTGCTTTTCTCCCCTCTATATCCTATGTTTTATGCTGATCTAAGTATGTCTAACTGTGCTAAAGAGACAAGTCAATGAAGTTTTATCAGAGTTTGGATTGATGAAGAATCAACAGGATTTGGGGAGTGTTTCAATCATTCTTCATCATTTACTGAAAGAACTCCCTATAGAAGTAGTTAGTTCTAATGTCGTGCAGATCCTTCATCTCATTGAATTTAGCAAGGATAATTCCTTTGATCAGGTATAATTTTGCAATTTCTATCATACCTGGATACATTATAAAGTATTTACCATTTTACCTTATTATAGAGGCATCTTCGTTTAAGTTTTTCCAATTTGCGGTTTTAATGTTCTTTTTTGTGATACAGCATATGAATTACAGATTACTTGGATTCAGGCTGTACGAAAGAAAATCCCCTGTTGATATTGTCAATGCTGTGTTAGATAAAGTTATTCAGGTATTTGTAAAATTCTAGTCCATCTTGCATCTTTTCAGAGTTACATTATTAGGTTCTTTGCAATTGCATATATTCTTCTTAAATCTTCATCTCTTCATCCATCTACACCTTGGGGGAAATTGTGTATTTTCTTTGTTGTTTCCTCTCGTGGTAAGGTGATAATTGGGGGTTGATTCTAGCCTTCTATGTAATTAATTGAAAGCTAAACAATCATATACTCTTCCCCTTAGCATATTATAAATAATATATACCTTGACTTGTTTATACATAAATCTCCCCAATTTTAATTTTTAACATACCAGTAATCCCTCTTATTTATATCAAGATATTTTTTTTGGTAATTTATCCAACATTTATGCTCACCACTCCTGGTCAATTTGAGTATATGATACTTTTTACCTCTACAAAAAATGTGTGCGATTTAGTACGGACTTCATTTGTAAGCATGTTTTCAACTGTCATTATTTCCTTCAGGTATTTCATTTGTTCTCTAATTTGGCTGCAACTTTAGGTTATTGCTCTGTATGATGATAGCCTTGACAAATACCTGAAGGTTGTAGATGCTTATACTGATCTTATTCTTCAGAATCAGATGGTAAGTTCAAGTGAGTGAGTAGAATCAGACTGTTATTAGTTCTCCATGTCTTCTGAAAAAGGTTTCTTATGTCATTATGTATGTTCTTTGTTGGGTCACTTGGGTGCACTAAACTGTTGACCATTTTACATGGTATAGATGATTTTGACTGAAATTTATGCATTTGTAGTAATCACCTTTTTATTTCTATGACTATTAAAATATTAAATGTTAAGGTTTAGATATTTTATAACTAACAATATTGCTTAAGGAACAGTGGCACTAATTATTCTTGTAAAGCTGTGATAAACAGGTGTTAAATGTTACCATGGCACTGAAATTTGTATCTGCTTAAGGCATTGGTTTTATGGTGCACGTTTGATTAATTTAGTGAGCTCAATAGGATTCATGTTCTAAGCTACACAACTTTATTTTCTGGCTATCTATGCAATTTTAAATCTACATCAATATTAAAACTTCTTCAAAGGTTAAGCTAGGCTTTAATGCAGTTCTTATCCTTTTGTTGCTAATTTGATAATCACAGTTGCTTGATATTCTATAATGTAAATGTAAATTTGATGCAGGAATAAAAAATTAAATAGACAGAAAGAACAATTCTTCTGTATCACATCCTTTCTTCTCACAATAAATTCTTTTAATAAAATTAAATTAAAAAAAAGAGATACAAAAGGAAGTAGGAGTAATTGTAAGTCTTCAGCAAGGAGAGGTTTGAGGTTTGAAACTCTTTAGGAGCAACTAATGCTTGTCTTGACTAGGCAGTTAACATTATATTACCCAAATGTTTTCTACAAGGCCAATGTTGGGTATTTGTGTCTTCATCATCTAGATCTACACAGTATATCGGCATATTATAGTTTTGTAGGTTGAGTGGGTGTGCTGGCAAGCTTTGTTGCTTCCCAGTAACTCCTATTTGCTAAATCTCAGGCTTTGAACTTTTTAATGTACAACTTGCTTGATTCCAATCTCCTAGAGATTGAACGTGCTCCTTCTGAATGAAGCTTGATGTCCCATATTGGAACAAATTAATGGCAAAGTGTTTTTAGCAAGAAGGTAGTGAATTTGATTCCTTAGTGCTGAATGAATTACCAATAATACTTGTCTTGATTAAATAGTCAATATGGTACGGGTACCTGTGAACTGAAATGATAAGGAAACTAAGTACAAGCCAATCCCCCAAAAGTAACAAGAGATCTATAACTAAAAATTCTGGAACTAAGTTTCTAAGCTTTTTTGTGCAAGGACAATAGCCTATCCTCCTTTCTTTGCATTCTTTCTTTCTATCTATTGGTATGTTCTTTAAGTAGACAATCGTCAGTCAAACATGTAAATGACAATTTAAAGAAATTCCATAGAAAATATTGATATTTAAACTCTGGTCCTTGATGGATTAATTGTTATCCAATTACAAAGTTTAGTTGCAAATTGATAGACCTGTTACTTTCAAATGACTAGAATAATATTTGATATTTTCTTTTGTAATCTTTCCTCTAAATACAATTGTTTATGCCAGGATAACCATTTGAAAATCATTTTGGAAGGCATTTCAAAGCGTACTTGGAATAAAGGAGTTACAGAGGATGAAATGCCGAGCTTGCAATCTCTTGTGGTGAAGCTTCTGTCTCATTTTAAGCATCTGGAAGATGTGTTTTCTCTGGTATGTTCCTAATCATATTTTGTTGTACTTGATCATCTTTCTTTTTACGTCTTTCTTTATCATTCATTCTTCAATACATGTGCTATAAATACTAGTGGTGATTTGGGTTTTTGTTGTTATTATTTTGTAGGATCATTTTCCTGAAATCTTAGATGTAATGTATGGCAAGTCACAGGCTGTTGTCTTTTTGCATATCCTTAATATGGCGACAAGGTACCATTTATCACAAACATTTTGTTTTACTCTACTCTTTTCATTCCATATCACCCTTATTGACTCTCCCATGTGACATACCTTGGTTCTCTAGTCGTAGAATTTTGGGTTTGAGCCTAACTAAGCCTTACAAAACCGGCTAGTAAGGTGAGAGATTCCCCCCACTTATTTACATTAACTTGTCCATATCACTAGTCGATGTGGGACTAAACCACCACCACCCTTGAGGCTGCAATTCAGGCAGCCCTCAAAGAGGCTGCAACTGAGATGGGCTAGGGGTGACCGCAATTAAGGTAGTTTTCCAACATCTAGTTTGTATATGATATGTATGTTCTTTGAGTTTGAGGAATAAGAATTTTTAACTTTTGTTACTTAATTGAGTTGATTGATATTTGTGTACAAACTCTGTCATGAACCAACTACCATAAATGATTTTATAAAATGATATTACAAACCACCGACCCCAATTAATTTGGGTTAAAGGTGCTGTTGATGTTGATGTTGATGTATCTAATATGCCTCCACATGCCAGAGGCTTTGGGGCTTGAAGTGTGAACATTGCAAGTCCACTTATCTTGTGCTGAAATTCATTTATTTATTTATTAGAATTACTGTGACAAGGGTCAACTTCTAGACCGCTTGGTCATTAGAGGCTTTGATATCATACGATGAACCAACTATACCCAAAATTTAAGCTATTAGGTGAAGAAATGTGAATGATTTTATATTAAAATTTAACAAATTCCTTTACTTCTGTGGCAATTTAAAAAAAAAAAATTCTTTTGAGTTGTAAGGCCGTACTGTTGAATAAATAGAGAGGCAGAGGAGGGGAGAGGTGCAAAATAGTAAGAGATGTGCAAAAGAGAGGGAAAGGGGGAGAGAGAGAGAGAGAGAGGGAAAAGAGAAAAGAGATGCAGAAAAGAAAGAGGCGCAAAAGAGAGATAGGAGAGAGAGGGAGGTGTTGAAGAGAAAGGGAGAGACAGAGAGAGGTGTGGAAGAGAGAGTGGTGTCAAAGAGAAAAAAGGAGAGAGAGGCATAGATACAAGAGAGGGAGGAAAAGGGAGAGAAGTGCAACAGTGATAGAGTGTGCACTAGAGTTTTGGGGTGAGAGTTTTCAAATTTTTTTCATTTTGAAATCCCTTCATTTTCCCAGAAAAATATCCTCAATTTTAAAATTCTTTGGAAGATATGATATTTTAAATCCACTCAAAAGTTGAGTTCTTCTCACCAAGCTCACCATCCAAAATTAGGCTGCACTAAATAAACCAAAATACCTACTAACATTGTACAATTTCATATAACCATTCATTTCTTTCCTCTACTAAATCCCCTGTATAGGCTGTACTTGCACATAAAAGCTGCTGTAAAGTGACTGCACTAACGTAGATAATTGTTATCACAGAACCTATACAGACTTACACTTCCAGACTATCTTAGATCTAATTTTGAAAAATACATCTTATTTGAACTTCTATTTTCTTAAATCATGAACTGCTATAAGGCTAAGACATTGAGTCAGCTTTCTTAACATTAAATAAGGTCATTGAAACCCAATTAAAATTGATGGGATTTTTTTCTTTCAAAAAAAGTTCCATGGGAAATTACATCCAGATCCTGAATCAAAACTTAACCATGTATCCACATTCCACACCACAGAGTTTACTTTTGCATTTTCAAATGATTTTGTTTCATAATATGCTAGCTGCCTGCAACATACTCTTGATTCTATCTTTCTGATTGGTGAGTATAATTTATTAAGTATTCATTTCATTACCATGGAATTATCTGTTATTATATGTTAAGCAGGAATGGTCGCATTAGTGATCCGACAAGCATACAGATGCTTTTTGAAATTTCTCTGACACTACATAATAATATAGAGTTTATGAACGTAAAAGATGATGATGGCCAAGTGGCATGTTCAATAGCTCGCTTTGTGCACATGGTAACCTGTTCCTTTTGATATTATTTATCTCCATGGTCACTTTCTTTAGTTGTGGTAATGTTTTTGCCATGATTATGAATGTTGACTCTAAATTGCCTCTATTCACTAGGTAGATTATGGAACAGAGATGGAACGCCATTTAGCATTTCTGGTTGATTGCCGAGGAGCTTTTGGTAGATTAAATGAGCTTAAGGTTTGTCTTTGTTTTTCTTAAAAGTTGTGGCAAAACACCCTGGTATAAGTGATAAAGTTATCATGCTTTCTTGCAGGAAACTCTTGTTCACTCTAGCAATTCTTTAGCAATTCAAGCTTTGAAATGTGATAAGAAACATCTGAGTTTTGTCAAATCCTGTGTCTCATTTAGTGAAGTCACAATACCTTCTATTTCTGCTCACAGGCAGTTTGATCTTTTTCTAGAAACTGCAGAGGTACGCATGTCAGTTCTTGACACATGAAAGTTGTGTTTATTTTTGCTACTTTTATATTTTTCATGGATTCATAGTTTGAATTTTTCAGGTTGCATTCTTAGGGGGCTTGGTTTCTCATTCAGATGGATTGATTGATTCAGCGATCAGCTGTTTGCATACCTTAGACATAATTGATGGTTAGTTGATATGTAAAACCTGTAAATTTGTTGCTGACGCATTGTGACAGTACTAAGAACCAATCCTTGAAATTGAATCCCTGTCATTTGTTACTTGTGGCATGTCTATTTTGTGAAATCTATTCAATGCTAATTTTCTATGTGCTATGATGAAACGGTAGTGGTTAAAAGGTTTTGAGAACAATTATCACAATTCACAATCAAAACTTGTTCATGTTGTCCAAACTATAAATTGTTTTATATTTTGTAGTGACTCAATTCAGTCAATTGTGTTGAAGAAAGCCCCATAATTTGGGCATTTTTTCTTCACTTTCATCCCCTTTTTTCAAATATCTAATGATTTGAAGGCATTTATGAACCTTGTTCAATCTTTTTTTTCTCTTCTGTCCCCTTTGTTGAGTATCTAATGATTTGAATACAATAATTTGAGCATCTTTTTTATTTTTTTTATTTTCTGCTTTATCCTCTTTGTCGAATATCTTATGATTTGAAGCCATTTATGAACTTCGTATATCTTTCAAATTCCCAAAACCCAACAAGGATTGGGGCTTCTTATAACATAGAGCTTAAAAGCTAACATGAAATTGTTATATTATACAGTTAAGTCTTCAATAAGATGTTGATATAGAACCTATATACATGATGGTCTATAATAATGCAATGCTAAATGATCCGTAGGTACAACTTGTGAAAATATTTTCCATTTCACTTCATTTATTGATTAACCCAGTCAGAAACTAGCAATCTAATATATATTTATAGTTAACTGAAAATGATGTATCAGAGCTAAAATAGGTAGATCATTGGTTAAATTAGTTTTATGCTTAATCAATCAATATACGAACTGAAATGGATAAAGACATTCAGTGGTAAATTATGTTATCATTTGGCTAATAATATCATATTAACTGAAATGGAAAACTTAAAAAGGAAATGTGGTTAAAGTTAGAACTTAAAAAGGAAATGTGGTTAAACAAAAGAGAGTGCCAAACTTTAGGGTCCTTTTCCCTATGTTGTTGTTACCCAAGGCTTCTAATGCGTAAAAGTTAGAACTTAAAAAGGAAATGTGGTTAAACAACACTAATCTCTTCTTGAATACAAGTATCCTAGCAATAGTTCTTAGAAATAACTAATATAAAATTGGATGCTACGATATGTTAAAGACACCTGCCATTTTTTTGCAAGAGGGGTTTTTATTGAGCATCATTCTCTTTGGTCTTTTGGTAGCTTGTATCAGCATTTTTTTGTTTCTAATGTATTTAAAATACATTAATTGTGCCACCATGGCTTCTTTCTAAAAAATGACTTTTGTCTGTACTCTAGATAGCATTCTTATAATATAATTGACTGTTGATTTGCTTGATTTTGTAGGCTTCCGAACTCTAACTGATGTTGAAGGACTAGTTTCATCTATTAGAAAGCTATGTGGCTTCTTAGTTATGGTTCCAGGTTGTAAATATTGTTTCAGCTTTGCACATTGATATACATAGACACTTCAAAATCTCTCTTTCTGGGATGCCTCCATTATTAAAACTTGTATAGAAATATATAGGTACTAGGTTAGAGATCTAGTTCCTTTTTGCCTCTTCCTTGTATGCATGTATTTACTATGATTTTCTTCAACTTTATTGAAGGTACTCTTAATCTACCAGTCACCTATTTCCCAAATAGCTTATTTAGATTGATCAGCTCCCGCTCTTGGTAAGTTTTCTTTGGGATATATCACAGTCGAAGCTTCTTGGCCCCCAGAATGCTTCCCTTATTGTTTTAGTCTCTCTTCTCCCTTCGTGCATCTTGTTCGATGAATGAATTGAAAACCCTTGCAGGTTTGAACCAAAAATGAGGACACAAATTTTTTCTGCTATCATATTATTATTGACAACTTTATCACAAAAGAGACTGCCATATCATGCAAATGCACAGGTATAAGTGGAATAGCTTTGCATTTCCTCTTTTCAATTGCATTAATGGAATAAAGATGACATATCTACTCTTTCACTCCAAAATGGACAAAACAAATTGAATGTTGTTGAAGAGTATTTAGAGAAGTCTTGCTTCTTGTTTTGTGTCCAAGTAGTGGATATAAGTGTCATTTATTAGTGGTCATAGCTCCAGTATAAGTAAAGGTGGTTAAGCTAATGTAGTATAATTATTCTGAGCCTGTTACTGAATCTAATGTGCCTTCCCTTTACTTTTCTCTCAAACTTCCCCTGCTTTCTATCTTATAAGCAAAGTTCAGTAATGTCCTTGTATGCTTATGCATTGATCTTCCCTAGTTAATTAATCACATTTTACCTTCGGAGGCCTTTCTTTTCCTTTGTTAAAAACCTGCAGGGACATAGAGGTGGAGAGGTGAGACTATTTTATTATGATTCTGTATTCAATCGTTTTTGAAATGAAGATTACCATCGTCTGGGGAAGCCATAATCCCTTGTTCCACTATAATGCCATTTGAGATGTTAGTTCTTGTTAAAACAGGAGAAACAAAGGAATAATTGACTGGAAACCATGTGTTTGAATACACAGCGGATGCATGTTTATATAGGTTAATTACATTAATTATACATCTGCCTATAAACCACGACTATTAATGTTACCAAGATATTATATTTTGACTTTCAACAGTTCTAATAATTGGTTTCTATCGAAGGTTTTTCTGTAGTTTCACCTGTTTTTTCATACTTGCACTGACTATAACAAGTGTAAGGTTTACGGTTTTGTAAATCAAGGTGTTCCTGACATGTTATGGTTTATGGTATTTGTATCTTAATTCTCAAAACAATATATTTTTTTCCTTTCCAGATTCCAGGCAATGACATGTTATACTACGAGGATTCGTTGTACAACCAAGAACTTGTTTCTTTGTCTAAACTTGTTCTTGAGAACCTGCTTAGTGCCGTTCAACAAGAATCTTCCCAGGTATCATCATTTTGGCTGAATTAATAGTGTTTGATTTATTTAACCAATTATAATAATACTGATTTATTATAATAAAATAAAGGCTGCTCGAGGAATTATGGCACTTGAAGCTTGCAATTGCATTGCATCATCTTTCATGGTAAGCTGCTCTGTAGTTGTTTTGAACTTAGTTCTCACCATCAATGACGTGGGGAGAAAATACAAAGGAAAAAAGAGGACTCGGATTACAATTTATAAATTCTTGAATAACATTACAAAATTATTTCCAATTTAGGCATCCTACCCTGGCAAATGGGTATTCAAATCAACAGGCAGTTAACCCATTAACTGGTTTGTAGTGTGTCTGTATGTATATATGGTCTCTGCCCCGGCATCCCCATGAGATTAATCCCATTCATGGTAATCATTTAATATTTCTTTAACTATAAACAGAAATTTATGTCTAAACATTGTTCACTATACGTATATAATATAGTTTGGAGCATTTTGTTATAAAAGGTAGGCAAATGAAATGTCCTTGTTCCTGTCAGAAACCGATTCAGTATATAATTATAAAGGAAAGGATGAATTTTTATTGATGAACCCTAAATCCCAATTGCTGTGCCAATGTGGTAGCAGCCTTTGGCTAGGTTTTGAAGATACAAAACGAACTATTTCCCTGGATATTCAAGACTCAAATTATCCTTTCTCAAATGATAAAATGATTTCTCTCAACCTCCCCTCTTTATTGAATATTTATAGGCAATATGCCATTTTTGTTTCACTATCGCGGCCCTGGCAGCACCCTTGTATGGCCTTATTATGGGTGAAATATATCTTTAAAGTCCCTACAAATACGATGGATTTAAAATGGTCTCTATTATCATTAAGGATGGCCTGACATGCATCTATGCATTCCACAACAGTGATCACTTTCTTGATACATATCATGTTATCAATAAATGGTAACAGGAATCAATCATTTTCAAAACACTTAAAATTCATAAGGGCCAAAACTTATAATTTTTTAGGGATTAAAATCTAATTTTGTCATATTTGTTGGATTAACAAACATATTAAACCTATCTTTAATAATCCCCCACCCCCCTAAATCCTAATGATTGAATGGAACAGAAAAAGGAAGTCAGAATACGCTCAGAATATGCGTTTTCTTATGAGTCCCCATGATAATGTTCTGTTGTAATTCGTAACATTTTCTTGTTTGAATTATTCATTTTTAGCATAGCCTTACCTAGTATTATGTTAGGGGATCAATCCTTGTTGAAAGTCATCATACTCTGTTGTAACTTGTAACCACAAATTCCAAATGAATTTGGTTGCTTGGAACTTGCAGAGTTGTATCTGAATCATGTGCAGATTCTACTTCAGCTTTCTAATAATGGTTTCTTTCTTGATTGTTGCAGCTAAGTAATGAGTTATTGTCTGCTTGCCTTACACTGGTCGAAACTGCCAAGTCATGTTTGAGTGCCAAAGACAGATACCTCCAGTCAACCATTCAACTTTTAAACAAGCTATCGCCAACTTTTGTAGGGACTATAGTGTCTACTTATGAATGATTTGTGTTCATCTAGGTTGACAGGTCACTCGTGACATCTATATATAACCTTATTTTCTCTGGGTTTTTTTTTCTTTGAAAATGTTCTTTCTCCGTGTGGGTAAGGAACGAGCTTTTGTCTTTCCCTCCCTCTTATTTTTCTTTATTTTGAACGAGGGGGCTTATTTGTTTCAAATTTATTATTTCTTTTTCTTTCCTCTAGGAATCAAATTTATTACTTCTAAATATCGTGAACGAACTAAAAACGGGGCATAAAGTTAAATTTTCTACAGTATACAATTGACCTTAGTATTTTCCTCCTAACTGAATAGTTAAACTAATTTTGGCTAGCATAACTGCATCTAACAAAATTATGACGGATTGAGTTCACGTCATTAATTCTCCAAAGTACCTTTAATTCAGTGAAAACATTCAGTTACTGATGACGATCCCCTTTTGAAAGAATACAGTTCTTGTTGTTCCAAATACAGCAGTACCATGTGAAAAACATGGCGAACTCTTGCGTGGGGTACCCGTAATGGGTATACATGGTCCGAATACTACTTTTAGAATGGGTTGCACGGTGCGTGTATATTACACCGTTAGATCTTGAAATAAATATGAGACTACTGTAGAACTATCTACATTAGATTTTTCTCCCAATTTTGCGAAATACCTTCTTCGGTCCCCTCCTCACCCCTCCATCACTCCATCATCATTCTTCCGCACACCCAAATAAATAAAAAAAACCACAATCCATAAACAAAAATTAAACTCAGATCTTCGGATTCAAATCTATAATAACATGCATTTTCTTATGAATATAGCGTACAACATTCAGATCTAAGAAACCAATACAAAAAATCAGCAACAATACATAAAGCAAATCTTTACGATAAATGAGAATCAAAACTGAAATACTAAATAAAATAAAATAAAAAAAGCGTCAAATCTGCCGCTGAAAAAACTCCAAAGTTGTGGTCAGTGGCAACGCAAGATCTTCCATGGTCATCACCGCCTCACCACTCTCTTCTCTTTAAATCTTAACGGTAAAAAAAATTTTAAAAAAAAATCACACGGTACAACCATTTTAAAACATTCTTGTTCGCACCGTACCATGTTGAGGGTATGCACGTTAGCCGGAGTCGAGAAACATTCAAGGTTTTGCCATACTTGGATTTCTGATGTAAATCACATTTTATTCGATCGAGGCAGAGACTGAGTAAGCAATCCAATAATCAATCAGATTGTTGCATCACTCCTTGAGCTTCAAAGTGTGGATCAAAAGAATTCATAGTTTCTTTCTTTTTATCAGACCAATTTCTATTTATTCTTCGACATTAAAGATCTAGCATCACCATTATCGTAGTAGGACTTTTGTTAGGATGAATACGGTAGTTAGTCGATTGATTTTGGCTAGAATTTGCTGATTAGTCACTCACGATAGATTTCTATTGAAGCTAATGTCAACATTTTGAGGCTTTTGGTTATAAGAATTACTCGATGTGCAATGGAGTTCTCGTTGAAAAGCTTTGATAGTATCAAAATGAGGTATACTTGCTCAACTAGAGATGGCAATGGGGTGGGACTGCTCGGGTACAGATTTGCCTCTCTCTCCGTTCTCCCAAAATGCGATATGCATTCGGAAATAAATTGGCATGGTAGTAGTGTGGACAAAACTTAACATCATGGTAGTAGTTTTGGTTATAGTTGACTCCGAGAAGGCGAAAACTCTATCTGACTGTAGAATTCTCGAATTCTGATATTTGATTAGAAAGTCAGAATAGCTACATTAAGAGAGACTAAACTAATTATTATTATTAAACTAACTACATCAGTTTCAAAGTCAGAATAGTTACATTAAGAGAGACTAAACTAATTATTATTATTAGAATTGAACTTAAATATACTGATGAGGGTGTAAGTTTTATACACATTGTATTTTTTAAACAGAATATACACATCGTTATCCACGGTAAAATTGATGATTTTTTAAATAATCATTTTAAAAATCATATTTGCATGATTTTTTATTGGTTGATAATGCATGAAAATTATACTATTATTATTAATTATTTCAGAAAGTCGACAATCAATTCATTTACGAATGGGCCTTTAAAGCTCCAGCTAAAACCCGGGCCCCGCCGGTAGGGCACATTCCGAGGGGTTATTATCCAAAATTCGTTCATTCATAATTTTCATAGCGACAAAAAAATAATCATCATCGTTTTCATATTTTTGCGAGAGAGAGAGAGATTGTGCCTTTTGATAATCAACCAAGTTGCAGAAGCGATGGATCTGGAGGTGGCAGGGCGGCACGCGATGCTGTTCGACGACGACGGCATGGCGGCATTCGTGAACTCAGCCGAAGCTCTGGTCGAATGGAACTCTCTTTCCATCGACCGGTACGATGTCCGCCACCTTCTCTCGGCTCCCCTTCCCCCGCGCCTCAAGCGCCGCCCTCCTCCGCCCGAACCCGATCTCGATCACCAGCGCTATCTCGATCTCCCTTCCTCTTCTCCCGACGACGAACAACCACAAGGTAACCTCATACACGATTCCTCTATACTTTTTACTTTCTAGTTCCTTCCCTTTCTTATGGTTGATTTTCCCCAAATATGATTCTGTTTTATTTGGAACTGTGTTGGTTGTTGTGTTTTATGTTTTCACCACAAGAGGCTATGGGAGCTTTGGTTAGTGATTTTGTTTTGATGAGGTTTTATGTTCTTCCCTGGAGAGAAGTTGGGAAGTTTTGTTAGTGTTCAAGGATCATCCTAATTTTATATAGGCCACGGTGAGAAAAAGTCAATCAAATGGAAGTTGTTCTGTTTAATTAGGTTCGAGGAAGTCCTTAGGAAACTTTGGGAGTGAAATTATGGGTTTTGATTGAGCTCAGCGGTTTAAGATAAAGCTTTTGTTACTTCTTTGTGGGCTTTAGCTAGTATGTTTCCTTGCATGATGAGAGGTTTGCAATGAACATATTCTGGTATAACAAAAAAGCTTGCCTTCGTAATCTTATTATTGTAACAATGAGGACTTTGATATTTTGTGTTGTGACATATTGTGATGTGTGTATAGAGCAAGGGCTATTAATAATATTAATCAGTTACGGGTAATTCTCTAAGGTTTGTCTATCAAGTTTGTTCAATTTGTTCTCATCATTTTGACACGTTGATATATTTGGTTAGACATGGCATTTAGCTGGGGCAACTAGGTGATCGTGGGTTCTTTGTTGGCTAATGGCTATCAAAACACGTTTTTTCCGTGGATGTTGGAACAACATTTTTTTTATCCAACTTCCACTTGAGTCTATGTGTGCTTTTTTATTTTTTTCGGGCAACAACAAGCTCCACATTTGCAGGTTGGAATTTAATTTGCTACAGTTCCCGTGTCTGAATTCAAGTAAGGATGTTTTCACCTGGCTTCAATTTAAGTTTGGCGTTGTGTTGCAACTACTGTTTTTGCTGGATGGTTTTGTTGTTATTGAGGATTATATTATATCTGATTCTGATGAAGAATATCACCTTTTTGTGTTTAGATTATGGTTCAGATCCAGTGAGTTCAACTGGCTTTCATGCTGTCGCCTTTTCATATGGAAATTCTAATGTGTCCACGGAGACAAAGGAGAATGATACTGAGTGTAGTTTTCATCCTAAATTCCCAGTACCAGAAAGCCTAATCAATAACCTGGTGAGTAATCTCTGTCTTAATATATACTTTAAATTGTATGGTTTTCCGATGTTACTAATTTAATTGACCTCTCATTGTTTAACCAATGTGATTAGGTGATAATTGTCTAGGGTACATATGTTATTCTAAGGCTTACGATGTCTAAGTTTCAGATGCTCGGAGCATAAACGGAGTTCTTGTGACTCAAGGTAGCCATTCACAGGCACCTTGATTCCTTTTGATGTCATGAAAAGGGGCCGTGCAGGTGGGATTAGGATGATAGAAATTTGTTGATTCCTTACCTCTTGAGAGCAAATGGAATGATAAATGTCTTCATAAAGTTCTGTTTCTTGATCTTTATCATTATCAAATTATATGTGAGGTGGTCTTGTGTTTGTTTAGTAAGATACAAGTGTCTAAATGTTCTGCTTGGCTAGACCCTTTTTAAGTTATACTTGTACTAATTTTGGAATTCACATTTATTGATGACAAAACATTTTGTTTGTTTGGTTGTTTGTTTTTCTTTTCCAGCCTCCAAATGAGAAAGTACATCAGATTATTTCAAGGACTGCGACATTTGTCAGCAAACATGGAAGCCAGTCAGAAATCATTCTGAGGGTGAAACAAGGAGACAATCCAACTTTTGGATTCCTGATGCCCAATCATCATCTTCATGTGTATTTTAGGTTTCTCGTTGATCACCAAGAACTTCTGAAAGTTGACAAAGATGATGGAAGCTCAACTGAGGATATGAATAGGACTCAGGGGCTTGATCAAACAGGTGGTGCATTGTCTTTGCTTGGATCTGTCTATGGATCCGGAGAGGATGAGGATGGTACAACTGAGAATACTTGTGATGTTGAGAAAAAAGAATGTGAGGGAGCTGTTGATGCTGCTAGTAATTATACTTCTCCAGGAATAGATCAGGCAGAATCTTATTCAGATGTGGCCAAGAAGGATGGAAGCATTTCTAAAAATCCAATACCCTCTTTGAAAGGAAAAGTTCCTGTCATAAAGCGGAATCATTCTATCAGTACTGTTAAGACTGTAACCACAGCTAGAGCAAAAGGTGGTGGATTGGATTCAGTATCTAATGCACAGAACAAGTCGCAGACTTCTGTGACGAGTACTGCTAAGATTGAACTCCCAGTTTTTGAACCTCCATCTGATTTAAAGAGAGCTATAGAGAAGATAGTTGAGTTCATCTTAAAAAATGGAAAACAATTTGAGGCTGTTCTGGCAGAACAGGATCGACCTCATGGAAGGTTCCCATTTCTTCTTCCATCTAATCAATATCATACTTACTATCTGAAAGTTCTTCAAACTGCTGAAGAGGTGTGTTTCTCAGAATTATTAAAATTAACTTATGTTTAATTTTCAATTTATGTGATTCAAATTGTTCCCTGAGAAGTGAGAAATTAGCTGCACTTGCACTTTACTACCTTGTAGGATGTGATCCATGTCACTCAAGATTGAATGCCTTCTACCCTACTCTTCCCTCCCCTCTAAAGCAAAAACACAATTTAATTGACTGATATTATCACCTGTAAATTTATCTGCAGTACCCTTAATGTTGGTTATTCTCATTAGTCATTGGTCATGTTTGTATTTCTGTCTGTTATGCAAATTTGTATGCATGTGGCATGTATGCTTTGTATAGCTATAATGCCTTGCCATGTAGTTGTGATAAATTATGAATTTTTGAAGCAGTCATGGTTATTTTTATTCAACTTCGCCTTTCAAAGATTTTCCTTCTCCATGGAATTCAAATTTTGGTAATTATTTTATTTGGGTTCTGGAGGGATTTTGTGCACCTTGTGTATTCCATGAATTATTTGGGACTGATTAAGGTAGTGTTAATTTTGACTTTGAGCTGCTACTTACTGATCTTCCTAATTGTTTGTAGTCTAAGTTACTTGGCAAAGGCCACCAGAAGCACAATCCAGCAGGTCGTACAGGGGACAATAAAACTGCTGTACATGAAGATAGTGACAATCTTTCACATGGATCTATGGCTCCTGATCTACCATATGACATGGACCAAAAAGAAAAGTTCAAGATGATAATTGGCAATTCTAAGAAGGATGGTCAAAATCCAATTCCAAAAGACCAAGCTCAAAACACAATTAGCATGGATGCAGCAGCAACTGCAGCTATTCTTCAGGCTGCCACTAGGGGTATTAAAAACCCCAATTTGGAAGTTCTTACCAAGACATCAAGTGGTAGTGGTCAAGGCCTTGGAAGTGATGGTGGGTATTTGTCCAGTTCTGGGACTGGTAGTCTGTATTCATTTAAACCACAAGGTTTTGTTGAAAATCAAAACCTGAATGTAAAGGCAAAGGCTAGTGCTTCTGTTGCCAAGGCTATTGCAAGAAAAGTAGCTATTGCAGCTGCAGGTGAGGCGGACTCCTCTGAAGCACACATGACTAAAGAGCAAAAGCTTAAGGCAGAGAGATTGAAACGAGCAAAGATGTTTGCAGCCATGCTTAAAAGTGGTGTTGGAGCAAGTGAACTGCCACGAGCTTTATCAGTTGAGCCACCAGGCTCTGGAGTTTCAGGTTCAGATGCTGAGACTGGGAATCTTGTGGGTAAAGAAAGGGAAGGAAGTTCTGTTCCATTTGATGTTGATAATTCGGATAAAAGTCAAAAGTCTGCGAAGAAGCTTTCTATTGATAATAATTCAGATAAAAGTCAGAAATCTAAGGAGAAACTTACTGTTGATGATAATGAACGCCGGTCAAAAAGAAAGTACCGTTCAAGATCTAGTAGACATGAAGAGGAGGAAGAAGAAGAAAACAAAGAGGATAGAAGGGATCATAAACGATCCAGGAAAAAACATCGGTCACATCATGCTTCACACCACAATCGGGACAGGCATAAGCACAAGAGAAGACATTCCTCCTCCAAAGACAGGTATTCTTACAGGGGGACCAAGCACGATAGCTCCTCTGATGATGATGAACATCATCGCCCAAGGCATCGTCGTCATAAATATGATAGCTCTTCTGATGAAATGCACCACTCTTCCAAACAACGGCGTAGGGATGAGAACTTGTCAGACCATGAGCATAGACATTCTTGCCATTCTAATGAAGATTATAGTTCGTCTGATGATGAGCATAGGCATCGAAGCAGAAGCAGAAGTGTAGGGCATAAGAGCAGATCTCATGCTGAAAGAGAAAGAGAGCTGGAGGAGGGGGAGATAATTATGAAATCGGAAAAGTCAGTAGTAAGTGGTGAAGTTGGACGTGCTAGTAGGGAGACTTCTGAGGGATTATCTAATGCAAGGGCACCATCTCAATCACCTGAAATAACTGATGTTTCTGATGAGCTTAGAGCCAAAATTCGAGCCATGTTGATGGCTAACTTGTAAAAGCTATATGGGGCTGACAATAATTGTATTGCTTTAACTTTGGTAATATCATAGTCCATTGCTCCAACGGAAACATCCTGAATTTTTTGTAATAATAAAATAATAATATTTAGAGTAGTCTACTAAAATTAAAAGAAACGGTTAGGTAAAAATTAATAATAAACGTGCAAAATTTGATTTTTTTTCTTTTGCAAATTACGATAACGTATAAATTTTATGATTAAGTTGGTATGGTAAAAGTAAGTATTGAAACAAGTAATATAATTACAGGAAAATATATTGATTATAAATTAGTTAAATTGGAATATTAAAACCATATAATGAACTATAATATTTTTAGTAAATAAGTTTTTAGCATTCATATTTATGTTCAAATCACTAAAATAAAACATAAATATATACCACTATTTGGTTGATCTCTTTCTTCTGTTTTGTCTTTTCTATTTTTATTTTCTCAGTTAAATACAACATTAAGAAATTATGTAATGTTGGACATATTTCATGTGACAAAAAAATTGATATATTTCAAACAAAATATTATAATCTCGTGAGTAAATTATTAGGATTTAAAAAAAAAAAAAAACTAAAATTCTGGAAATTTTGGACAGTTTAAAATTTAAGACCTAGACTCATTTTTAAAATATTTATCTTCTTATTTTACTCAAAGTATTTTGATATATTATAACTTAATAAATAGTTAGTTATTTGATAATAAAAAAATCTTTTTTAGTAGCGGACAGTGTGTTCAGAGACCAACTCGACCGAATCGAGGACGGGACCGGATCAGGTGCTTAGTTTAATAAAAAAAATCTTTTTTGGATTTGGGTTGTCGTAGCGTCAAGTGACATCAAGTTTCAATGTTTTTCAGATTTGGGTTGTCGTAGCTTCACGCAGCGTCAAATTAGAAATAAACATGCCGCTTCACATCTCTTCTCTTCTCTTCCGTCGTCGTGAAAGCCTCCGCGAACGATAAAACCTTATTCGGGTTCCTAAACCCGCCCAATTGGCCGGTCCGAACCGATTTTAATAACACTACTCCCAGCACTTCAGTGTACCTCTCTTTAGTTTAGATATGGTACCTGAATTACATTTTTTTGTGGAGACTTCCGTTTCTTTTTTTAATAAAGGTTAATTAGGATTGCAAAACATCAGGATAGCTGCCAAGTTCCAACACCCAATCTTTATTAATTTACTGCTTAGTTTCCAGATAGCAGTGTTGATTTTGTGGTTGAGGTTAAATTAAAGAACCCTTAAATCAGATAACAATTACTGCTTTGTTGTGTCTGATATATATAGGCTGGTATAATGGAATCTTACGTTTGAATGAAAATCTTGGTCAACAAGTGGATTTAACTTATATATATATATATATATATATATATATATAGAGAGAGAGAGAGAGAGAGAGAGAGAGAGAGAGATGATCATTTTACACCGGTATAAAATTTTATAGTTTTACACCATTCAATAACTTTTTACTGGATAAGTATTTTACAAAATCCACCGTTAGATTGAAAGCTTATATCATGTAGATCATCTTTCTCAAATTTCACAAAAATCTGAAATCATTTGGAATGTAATCAAATAGTCTAATTTTTACATATTTTAGAAGTACATATACCGTTAATTTTTATATATATATCAATTAGGTTTCAAATGATTTCAGATTTTTGTGAAATTTGAGACATGTGATCTACATGATATAAGCTTTCAATCTAACGGTGGATTTTGTAAAATACTTATCCAGTAAAAAGTTATTGAATGGTGTAAAACTATAAAATTTTACACCAGTATAAAATGATCTCATATATATATATATATATATATATATATATATATATATATATATATATATATATCTTCAATCACTGTGAGGACTTCAAGTTGAATGCATAGTTAATTGGAAACACTACTAAAATTACCTTTGCAAATTGGATGTCCTTTGGAGAATGTTAAATACTTGTAAAATTTGTTTTTCCACTCGAAGACCTTATGCCATATTGTATATATATAGGAGTTAATTAATTAGAACACTGAACACATACACTTTTTGAATAAAATTTGCTTTAAAAAATAATAAATGTTGTTTTAATTAATTATTAGTTTTGGGTGAGATATAGCATATTTGTTTATTAATTTGTAAAACCTAGTACTAAAGTATGTCTAAAAACATGTATCATTAATGTCAGCCAAGGACTTCTATTTAGAATCATTTATTCTTTGGTCTGTTCTCAACTTCTCATGCTTTGTATTTTGAGCAATTATTTATTTTATGAAAAAAATATTAATTTATAATTTTTTAAAATATTTTAACATATTATTATCCTGATCAATCAGTGATCTACTGATTTGACCATTGATTAGATTATGCAAGTCAATACTGATTTGACCACTGATCACATTATAAAAGTCAATTACCCACTGATTCGACTATTGATACAATATTCTGACCGGTTCAGTCACTCGGTTAGTTTTTAAAATACTAGTGGCTGGCATTAAACTATGCAAACGACATCGTATGGGAACACTATATAATTCCTCCGTTGTCAAGAACCCTAGCTTTACTTTTACTCTCACTCACATTTGTAGCTTCACAACGCCGCCGCGCACATCGCAGTCCTCACTCTCCCGGAAAACCCTCATCAGCGCATCGAATATTTGCAATCTCCAATAGTTCTCTTTACCTCTTCACCATAAAAATGTGTGAATCCGTGGAAACTGAAGAAAGGCCCAAATTCAAAGATATTAGACGCTATTTCTGCGAGTACTGCGGTATCTGCAGGTCCAAAAAAACACTTATAACCTCCCACATCAATTCGCACCACAAGGTACCCTTCTTTCTAATTCTGCAAAATCAAACCGTTTATAAGCAACCCTGATTGAATTAGATCAATATGTAGGGTTATGTGTGGTTTTGTTGTTTACTTTGTGTTTTTAGGAAGAGGATGAAAAAGCAAGAGCTGAAAGAGGTCCCGAAGGAAAGGCTTCAAAATCCAACACTTGCGAGGAATGTGGTGCAACTTTCAAAAAACAAGCCCATTTGTTGCAGCACATGCTAAGTCATTCAAATGAGGTATTTGGACTCTTCAATTAAATATTGTTATTATTTAAGAAAAAACATAGATTCAGTTAAGTGAAACTCTTAAACTAAGTATGTTTTATAGACCGTCGTGTTCCTTGAGAAACATTTTATTTGTGGAAGACAGGCTTGGTGTTGTGAATTGATTGTGTTAGACTGTTAGTTGTTGTATATAGACTGAAAATACATATTTTGCAGGATAGTAATCTATAAGATTCTAAAATCATTGGAAAATTATGGATTAATAGTGTGAAGCATTGGATCCCAGAGAAAGAACTCCAAAATGCACGAGGCAGCGTATATAAACTTGATGGATTAGTATCAGGTAGGGAGACCTCCTGTGAAGCTCCATCAAGGATGCCTCGGTCACGCTCTGTTCGAAATTGAGGTTGGCAGTTTGTTTATTTGTGTTTTGTTCTTGTCAGAGCTTCATGATACCTATATGTGTGTAAGTTTCTGGATTTAACAGTATTTTCCAATGGTTACAGAGGCCATTTGTGTGTCCTGTCGATGATTGTCAGGCAAGTTACAGAAGGAAGGACCACCTGACTCGGCACCTTCTTCAGCATGAAGGAAAGACTTTTAAGTGCCCTGTTGAGAATTGCAACAGTGAGTTCTCTTTGCAAAGCAATATGAAAAGACACATTGAGGAGATTCATGATGACAGTTCTACCTCTACTAGTGACAAAAGTCATAAACAGCATACATGTCCTGAGATTGGGTGTGGAAAGGTTTTTAGATATGCATCACAGCTACAAAAACATGAAGATTCTCATGGTAGGTTTTGTTCCTTTTGTAATTCTTTTAGTTAAATTTCCATGGGATGTTTGTAAGGTTCTTGTTTATTTAGATTAGTGAAAGATGTTGGGTGCAATTTTGAAGAAACCTTTATTCTGCAGTTAAGTTGGAGTCAGTAGATGTGGTGTGCTTAGAGCCTAGTTGCATGAAACATTTCGCTAATGTCCAGTGCCTTCAAGCCCATGTGAAGTCCTCCCATCAATATATGACCTGTGACATTTGTGGGACTAAGCAACTGAAGAAGAATATTAAGCGTCACCTTCGATCACATGAAGTCGAAGGCAGTTCATCAGAGACCTTTCAATGTGAGTTTAAGGGTTGCAGCTGCACATTCTCAAGAGTAAGACTCCTCATTCTTAAATCTAATCAGAGTATACTATAATTGAGTTCTCAGTTTGGTTACAAGTTGAACTTTCTTTTAATTTGTTCATGGTTTTATGGCAACAGAAATCTAATCTTGATAAGCATAAGAAGGCTGTGCACTTTAATGAAAGGCCTTTTGCTTGTGGTTTTCCTGATTGTGGCATGAGATTTGCTTACAAACATGTAAGAGATAATCATGAAAAAACTTCTAAACATGTTTTTACCCTTGTAAGTTCTTTTCCCCTTCTATTCCCTTTGTGCAAAAGGTTTTCTTACAAGTGATATTGTCATAGTCATACCTTTGCATTGACTTACTCATAATTTTCCTTGCTTCAGGGGGATTTTGAAGAAGCTGATGAAGAGTTCAGGTCAAGGCCCAGGGGAGGAAGGAAGAGAACATGTCCCACTGTTGAAATGTTAATTAGGAAGAGGGTTACCCCACCCAGTCAATTGGAGCATTGGTTATTTATGCAGGATGGTGAGTAGAGTGCATTTAGTATTGTGTGCTCCTAAATATACAAATAGGTGGAATGTAAATTTAATATGTTGACATGAGTATATAATATAATTATGTACATTTAGGATTAGTAATTAGTGTTAACAGAGATATATAGTATTTATTTAGGAGAACAACGTGTAGTAATGATGTATGCTTATATATGACAAATTCAATAGTGTAGCGAATCTATCTAACTGTCGTACCAATTTGCAATTTAAACAATTACTTGTTTATAATCTGGTTTGGAAGGTAATGTATGCTCTCATCGGCATTTGCTTTATTGGCTGTTTGAGTTGGTCGAAGGATATGAAAAGCAAAGGAACATAATGGAATAAGAGTTTTTTTTTTTTTTATTTAGAAATTTTATGGTAAAACGAAACACTTCTTATTTTATACACAAATTATGTTTTCTGAATTCTGGCTTAATGTCCTGTAGTTTGTACAAATACTTTTGATAAGTTAAAAAGCGTACTATTAATTAAAAGAACCCTTAACGTTAAGCATAAAAAGAAAAGGCGTGTTATAAAAAATGCCACTTAACTGGCAACCACAATTATCTATTCCCTTGTTTAATAATATTTAACTCCTTGATTTGCATTTTTTTACATGGTTGACTTTAATGTATTGTTTCAAAATCAAATTTTTTTTATTTCTAAATCACTACTAACGTTTCGTAAAAGCTGTTGATTTTTTTATAAAACAAAACAACTCTACCCAATAAAGATAACAATAAATGGTTGGAAAAGTCAACGCTGGACATCTTTTGTTATGGATGGTCCTTACTCAGTTACTGTAATGAAAATATCAATTGTCTTGACAAGACGATAAACATTACACTTAGTTCAGGATCTTTGAGTTAAAGTGTCCTCTAGAGAGTTGAAACTTGAAACATGTAAAATAAAAAATAATGTCGAATTTCAATGGATTGACCCATTATTTTTCCCATTTTTTTATAGTATTTATTTATTTATTTTTGCTATTAATAATTATACATATACACTTTTATTATTTTATCCAAGAGTGCTTATAGATAGATCGGTCCAATCTAAATAAAACTGAAAAAGCAAAACTGATAAATCGAATAAACTAAAAATTGAACAAATTATAAACGAAAAAACTAAATTTTTTTTATTGAATTAAACCAGATTTCAGTTTTGGTTTTCAATATTGATGCAATCCAAACTAAACTTTTATATATTTATAAAATTATCATATAATTTACACTCATTTATGAAAAAATATATTTGACTAAGATATATAATTACTTATAGTTGAACGAAATTTTAAGTTTTTTTTTGAAAAATCATTTTTTATTATGTTTAATATATTTTATCATTTATTTAATATTTTATTTATAGAAAAGTAAAAGTAAGACTACAACTGAAAAAAAATTCAATCCAAAGCACTCTAGACTGTGTTAAATTGGATTTAAGATTTAAATTAAACCAATTAAATGAAAAATTAAGAAAACTGAAGCTATTAAACTAAATTATTTTTCTCTTCAAAATTATTTTAATTCAATCATGCATGAATATCTCTAATTTTATGGTGTGGTTGTTTATTTTTCTTTCATGTGATTTAAATTCGAGTAAAATATTTCTACACACAAATATATATTTCATTGTTATAAATATTATTTTAAAAAATAAAATAAATTATTCAATTCATTTATATATATATATAATTGTTAATCTTTAAATAGTAAATTACATATAGTGGAACATTTCAAGCCCTAGTAAATAGTAATTAGTCTAACTCAGTCTCTCTCATTGCCATTCATATCGTTTCTCCTTTAGAAATCAGCCACGTGGGAATCTTACCTCAGTTCTGAAATCTTTTCTTGGTATATATTCTCACAAATAATATTTGGTTTTAGTCAAAACACATTTTTTGTTGCCGATTCCCTTGCATCTCTCTATCTCTGACATCTACCCCTTCTCACTCCTTTCCTTCACCCTTTAAATAATTTGTAGACACAACTACGTGAGTCCTTTTTGATACTCATGCAAAAACTTTCTTGCTCCCCAAGCACACTACTTAACATAATAGGGAGAGTGTATATATATGGAGAATATATATATATATATATATGTATGTATACATATACATATAATCAACATGGAACCCACTTGGAATGATCCCATTGTGAACGTTAGTAATTCTTCTGATCCAGTCATGTCGTCTAGAAGGACACCACTTGTCATGGATGAGCTTGATTTTGCTCAGAAGAGAAATTAAGGAGAGTGAAGATGATGATATTGATGATGATCATCAAAGTGTGGAGGACCTTCATGTTGATGTATGTACTATATATGTAGCCAAACTCACATTTAAATATTTCCTTAGATTTAATATTTGTAATTTTACCTTAATTATATCTATGGGCACCTAATTATGTTCTTGTTGTGTTAATTTATAGACCAGCTCAGAACTTCTTACGAAGAATGATACTGGTGTCAATAGATCAACGGAAGCAGATGCGGCATTGGAAATTATGGACGATAAGAGCTACGAGGTACCCTAATTAGTTGTTGTGTCTAGGTATATATGTTATATATGTTTGATTTATATTTATCAAAAAGGTAGCACGTTTAAGATGAATATATAGTAATTAATATTAATTTATTCCTTTGGGTATAGTTTGTAGCTTTGCTAACTGAATTGGACCAAATGAATGCTGAAAATCAAGTTTTAAGGTGTTGATGAGGTGAACAATAACTGCAATGCCCTACGCATGCAAATTGTCAAGCTAACGCAGAAGCAGCATAGCCATGGGGTAATTTATTTATTTGTTTTTATAACATTGAATATCAAATAACTTAATAAATAAGTAGTGGTATATTTGAGTTTACTTGATAGATCCATCTTAATAAATTTATTGAGTTCCAAAAAATAGATCTGGCATTTGATCATATGTTCAATGCTGAAAACATGTATGCACTTGTTTTTTATTTGGTTTTGTGTAGAATTACGGAGTGATAGGGAAAATGGAAGATATGGTTCCAAAGTCATTCTAAGACATGGATGTTGCTGACGAGGATGAGCCAAGCAAATACCCAGCAATCTTTAGAGGGAAAACTGAAAGGAAGCAAAAGCATGGTTGAGTTGGGACATGGCAAAGATGTTGCTGTTTTGGAGACAGATAAGTTGGATTCTGCTGGAAGGGAAAGTGCAAAAGCTAGAATGCATGGAAGGGAGGCACGCTGACCAAGAATTGATCTGTAACAAAGTTCCTAGATTGGATCCAGCTTCAAAAATCATGTCAATCAAGAAAGCTCGCGTGTCAGTTCGAGCAAAATTTTCTTCAATGGTTTGTAAATTATATAAACAAAGTAAAATTGACATATGCAACTCTATCATCTCCACCCATTAACAAATTCAGCCTAGTTAGCTAGCTAATCGATGACTTCTAATTTCTAAGGAAAGGGGATGTAATTTACTAATGTGAAGTTTGCACACGTTAATTTCTTGTTTCTTGAAATACATCATGGAAATTTACGTGTTAACTTTCTTTTGGATGAATCCTTTATTACAGATTGCAGATGGATGCCAATGGCGAAAGTATAGGAAGAAGAGGGCGAAAGGAAATCCTTTTCCAAGAGTCTATTATGGTTGCACAATGAGTACTGGTTGTCCAGTAAGGAAACAAGTATGCGCTCTTGCTAGGAAATTTTTTCTTTCATTTGCGTTAAATTGTTCTTTCTGCTGAGACTGGCTAATTAAAGCAAGGAGGAAATTCTCTTACGGTATTAGGAAACTAGCAAGACATTTCTGGTGGGGGAAAGACAAATTAAAACTTAATTTGCAAAATTTTAATATAATTTAGCATACTTTACCTAGCTTGAGTTGAGTGAACTGGTAAGGGCATGGAAAATGATATACAGCTTAGAGTGTGAATGTTATAGGGATCAAAAAGCCTGTATCAGCTGGTGCTTTCTGAGAAATCTTGAGGGGTAATGAAACTTTGCCAGTTAGCTAATGGCTACAAATTAAAGCCATTGGGAAGGAATTAATACATTTTGTTTCTAACATTAACATGAATAAATAATATATGCATATAATTCAACCCCTTTTATACTATCACTCAATCACAAAAAAAATATCAATCACAAAATATTATGTATAGTAAATTTGTTAGATTTTTATAATAAGTACATCTTAAATATCATACCAAAAATTATTTTTGATTAATTGACAGTACAAAAACTTTATACTATATATATATATATATGTGTGTGTGTTAATTTGTTAAACTCCAAGAGTATTATAAAGAGAAATCAAGGTTTACCAAATAGTGGATTTATGTTTGTTCATAGGTACAAAGGTGTGCTGAAGACAGAAGTGTGCTGATCACAACATATGAAGGGCAGCATAACCATCCGCTCCCTCCCACAGCTCAGGCAATGGCAACATCTGCAGCTGCCTCAATGCTTCTTTCTGGATCAATGCCAAGCTCAGATAGCCTAATCAATCCAAGCATATTAGAAAGTGCTTCACTTCCATGCTCTCAGAACATGGCAACTCTTTCTGCCTCAGCCCCATTTCCCACCATCACATTGGATCTCACTCAAAGTGGCAATTCCTCACAGCTACAAAGTGAATTACCACAGGCCAACTTGGCCTCTTATTCCCACTTTAGGCTCATAAGTTTATGTCAGTTCCAAAAATATTTGGACTGGCACTGTGTGATCAAACTAAGCTTGCTGGCTTGCATGAATCTCAGGGAATGGACACAACTTCATCATTTGCTAACACATTAAATGCAGCCACTGCTGCTATCACAGCAGACCCCAATTTCACTGCACTCTTGTGGCAGCTATAACATCTGTCATGGGGAGTTCACATTCAAACACTAATGGCACCAACAGTACAAGTGGAGATGAGCAGTGCAACAATAATACATAAGACTCGTTAATTCCTTTTGCAAATTGGTGTAGTTTTGATCGTTTTCATATTCAACATAGGTATAGAGATTTTTATTTCGTCAATGTCATGCATACAAAAGGATGTTACATTGGACGAATCACTATATTATAATCTTTCATTATTTGAGATTGATATATATCTTAATAAGGCATTCATATTTTTTAAGTTGTGTTCAGTAGAATATATCGCTAACAAAACATTTTGCAAGCTTTATGATCTTTATTGTACAAACAAAAATGACATGTTTTTAATTCTTTTAAAATAGCCAAAAGAATAGATTAGTTTGTTTTTTTTTTTTTTTTTCACGTACGCAGGAAAAGTGTTTGAACAAGTGAACAACTACAATATGGTTTTTTTTTGTTTTGTTTTTAAAAGAACTGCATTATGGTTAACAATTCTTTAAGCAAATTTTATTATAGTATTTTAATATAAAAATTACAAACAAGCCTTTAAAACCACGGGCTCATTTTTAATTTGAGTATAATAGGTTTAGTTCCTATATTATCAACCAAATTTAAAATCATCTATAATATAATTTTAAGATATTTACTAGTAATAAACTTATCATTACAACATGTGATTAAAGGACAATTTAAAACATTTTCTACTCTTGATGGATGTATTATTTATTCTTTATTATAGATTTTAAAGATTTATTTGAAGTTTAATAAACATGTACAAGATAAAAGTTTTTTTAACACTATTGATCAATTAAAAATAGTCTTTGACTAAATCAATTAAAAGTTTGTTGACATATTTATTATAAAATTCAACAAATTTTTTATATATGAAAATTTGTAATTAAATGATGATTATTATCATCTTTTCCTTTCTCCCACTCTAATCCTTTTTTAAAAAGAAAATCTAAACAAAGAATAACGGTTGAATTAATTATGATATAAATTATTTTTTAACTATAACACATCACCTTTTTTAATTAATTGTGATATGAATTACCTTTTTCATTAAAATTTAAATTAATTATATAAATTATCTTTTTTAATTGTAATCAAATTAATTATGATATAAACTAATATCATATTTAATTTAATTAATTACTATTAAAAATGACATTGACTACTATTAAAAACGGTAGGTTGTCTGTTAATTAATTTAATCTTAGTTTAAAAATAATAGTTTGTATTACAATTAATTGTATTACTTAAAAAAAGTAACTTATATTTATAATTAATTAACAAAAATTTGTAAAGAAAAATATAGAATATAAACATAATTTTGTTGAGTAAAAGAGTGTAAAAGAATTAAACAATGAAAACATTATTTCGTTGATAATATTTTTTTCTTTGCACTTCCTTTTACATACTGCAGACATGATCTCATTGTCTAATTTGTCATCATGTTTCCATGAAAAAGGGTATTTTTGGAATAATGTCATTTTTAAAGCACGTGGGGTATAAATAGTAAAATCGGGAATCCCTAACAAAGGTTTACTTTTAAACCAGGTCGTCTCCTCTTATAGCCTACACACACTGTTCCTTCTTGGACGACGGTCGCCACGCTGTTTTGTAGCCGTTGCTGCCTTCAAAATAAATAAAACTACTCACTCTTCACAACTAACCTCACGGTATTCTATTTCTTCTCTAAACTTTTCGTTATTTCTTTCTAGAAAATCTGTGTTGGATTCATCATACTTCCTCTGTTTTTTTTCCTGTTATCATCTTCAATAGTTTTTTGGTCCGGATTTTTCTGCCGTCTATTCTGAAGCGATGTTTTTAAAGCACATACCTTTATAGTCAAGTGATTCCTCTTGTTTCTTGGCATAGAAAAAAGTGATTCCACTCAAAACAAGTTTGTTTAATGTTTTTTTTTCCAATATCTTTTCAAGTTACATGCATGCCCTTTTGCTTCCAATATTGAGAGTTGAAGGATTTGAAACTTGACTGTGCAATTAATGGTTATTTGTGTGCTTCTGTAATAACATATAAGCACTTTGTCTTGTACTCCAATAGAACACAATGAGTGCTGCTTCTTTGCTATTCTCCTGCTCTATGCATGTGGGTGTGTCCCATCCCAAGGTGGCTGCAAAATCCTCTCCATGCTGTTTGCTCAATCAGCCATGGGGTCATTTAAAGTCAAAAACACCATTTGGGCATTCAGGAGTCTTTGAAAAATCTAAACTTTCACATAAAGGTGATGAGATTCTGTGGAGGGCGGGGGCCCTTCAAGTTGAAAGTGCACCCTCCTTCTCTGTGGGGCAAAAATTTCACCTTCATGATGTGATTGAGGCTCAGCAATTTGACAGAGAGACTCTCGATGCCATATTTGAAGTTGCAAGGAGCATGGAGAGCATTGAAAGCAAGTCATCTAGGAGCCAAATGCTAAAGGGTTACCTCATGGCTACTTTGTTTTATGAGCCATCCACTAGAACTAGGCTTTCATTTGAGTCTGCCATGAAAAGATTAGGTGGGGATGTTCTCACAACTGAGAATGCAAGGGAGTTTTCGTCTGCTGCTAAAGGAGAGACGCTTGAAGGTATGTCCTTTCAATTAACAATGCACAGTTTTGTTAGTACTTAGTGGGTTCTTTCATTGTTATTCTATATAAAATTGGTGTTTCATGGAACTTTACTTCTTGCAGATACTATAAGAACGGTTGAAGGTTACACTGATATAATTGTGATGAGGCACTTTGAAAGTGGTGCTGCCAAAAGAGCAGCAACAACTGCTAGCATTCCTGTAATCAATGCAGGGGATGGCCCTGGACAGCATCCCACCCAGGTATGAGGAATTTGCCACAATAGGTACAGATTATAATTCTGATGCTTCACATAGAATGTCAAGTAGATATTATCATAGGATGATTTATTTTTCAAATAATCTTGAGTCTATTGCCCTTAGCTACATTTTGACTGCAGAGATTGCACCATTTCATTTTCATTTGTAGCATCTGCCACCTTGTTGTTAAAACCATGAATTAGCATTGAACTATGATAGATAAGGTTTTGCTGCTGAGCAATTTTGTGGAAGCAGAACTATGTGTGTCTGGTAACGTGTCATGGTCCTCATGGACATGGTTTTTGAGATCTGAATAGAAGCTACTGGCTGTGTAGCTTTTGCATCATTTGTTGATTTGACCTGATTTGTTCCCTGCCAAACGTATTTCCAAACACAGGGAAAATCCACTTAACAAATTTGTTTCCATGACTCATTACTCCCAATCAAATTTTAAAAAAAGCCCCCTTATTCTGCTGATGCTGTCTCATGGTATTTGAAACTGAAAGGGCCACAACTTCTCCTTATAATTTCTTAGGAGAAGTTGATTGGGTAGAAGGGGTTTTCAATGACCTATGAATATAAAATTAATTCTTTAATGGGACATACCTTCAAGACTTCGACTCAAGAAATTGTATCTTTCTCTTTCTTGGGGAAAAGAAATTTATTTTCAATTAACCAAAAATGTGCCAAAAACCAATTGAAGTATAAATCTAAATGGAGTTCCATTTTTCTAGTGAGGTGCTTGCTATTAAGGATTGAAATGGTAGCTTCCTTTGAGTACACACCAGTTACCTAGCCAACTGTAACAATATATTATGGACTTTTCAATCTGAAGGTTTCTTCGAGTATACTTTATTCTTTAGGTACATACCTTCTTATATATTTTACTAGTTTATTTACACTTGACAAGATGATTCCATGTTTGGTTCTTCTTTAGTGTTTTTCTTGTAGAAAATACAGACAAGGGGTAATTTTTGTGACTTTTTATTTATTGTTTGTGTATTTTGCTATATTTATAATAGTTTGGGTGGTAATTGGATGATATTATTTTTGTGTTTCAAAACTCTTTCTTTTTCAAACTGCTCAGGCACTGCTAGATGTTTATACCATTGAAAGAGAGATAGGAAAACTGGACGGAATTAGAGTTGGGCTTGTGGGAGACCTTGCTAATGGGAGAACAGTTCGCTCACTTGCATACTTACTAGCCAAGTATCAGGATGTGAAAATTTATTTTGTCTCTCCAAACGTGGTTAAAATGAAGGTAACTGTTGCAAACACTAATTATGGTTTCATGAGAGGGATAAGATGTTGGGAATTACAGGACAAAATGAGTTATGGAATTTTTTTTTTTCATAGGATGACATAAAAGACTATCTGACATCAAAGGGAGTGGAGTGGGAAGAAAGTGTTGATTTGATGGAAGTTGCTTCTAAGTGTGATGTGGTTTATCAAACTCGCATTCAGAAAGAAAGATTTGGAGAGAAAATTGAACTTTATGAGGAGGCAAGAGGCAAGTATATTGTAAATCAAGATGTTCTAAATGTGATGCAAAAACATGCTGTGGTTATGCACCCTCTTCCAAGACTTGACGAGGTAAGCACATATTGCCATGTCATGTGATATATGTTATCCCGATATGAATGCAAGCATTAAGATTAAATAAACTAAATTGGTCCCTTAATTTCATGCAGATCACTGTGGAAGTTGATAGAGATCCAAGAGCTGCTTACTTCAGGCAGGCAAAGAATGGTCTATATATTAGGATGGCTCTCTTAAAGATATTGCTTCTTGGTTGGTAAGGATGCATTCACTTTCCAAAGTGAATGGGATGATCTAATGTCAAAAAAATTCAGTTGTTTTCTTTGTCTCCTTTCCTTGCCTTTTAGCATGTTTGGTATCATGTTGACGTAATTTCACAGTTAGATCAGAGCTGGTAGGTATTGCTTCTGCGTCTTTTAGTAAATGGACGTGGTTTCCCATGTATCTACCGTGTTTCCAAACGTAGTTAGGCGTCACAAATACAGTGAGAGGGAGAAATAAATTTTTCTTTTTACATGAGTAAAATTTCCTTGAAATGCAAGTTTTTTCCACCTCAGTGCAAGCTACAGTCACTAAGTTATAATATAAACAATCTAAATTATTATAACGTGGAAGTTTATAACATCCATGACCTTGGTAATTTGTTATCCATAACAAGAAACAGGACCATGCTTCTGTGTCCCACGGAATAATATGCATATCATCAAATTATGGATTCAACTTTGCTTACACCATCTAATTCTACTGATATAAAAGGAGTAAAAGTTGAAACTCTAGAAGGCAAATGCACAATCATTTCTCTGCAAGTCTTAACTTCCTTCAGACCGTTTGCACTCTGCTTCCATTTCTGCAAACTAACAAAGTAGTCTTCTTCATTTGAATGATCCTTTTATGAGAACGACCAAATCCTGCAGAATTGTTTGTTTTACTTATGATTCTTCTTATGCTGCTTTTTGACTTGGTTGCCTTAAGCATCTGTTACTATCAAAGTAGGGATTGGGATACGTGATGCAAGGTATTTTGTTCTATATGACTATGTGTTTGTGCGTGGTCAAGCTTTATGGAAAACCATGTTAAGGCGCGAGTTGTTATTATCGTAATAATTTCATGAAATTACAAATCGAATATCTTTAAAATTAGTCTTTGAATGTTAATAAAATAGGAACTAAATTGATGGATATTTAATACTTTAAGAGCAGTGCTATACAGTACGAAAAAACAAAAACACGAAATGCACGAATCAGTTAATTTAACTCCGATTTAGGTATTATAATTTGTAGCCACGTATATTTGTGTGGATTCGTACAATGAAATTTTCGTAACATTTAGTATTTTCCATGTGATATTATTGTCTCAGCAAACATCATCTGATGAAAGGAATGGAAAGAAACTATTATTGGCAACTGTAGCAACAACGTGAATAACCTGTGTTTTTTTTTTTTTAAACTCTACCCAATGCAAAGAAAAAAGTAAAAGTGAATAGGCTACAATTTTTCTATAAGAATTCAAAAACAAGAATAAAATCAATTAAGACTAAAAAAAAGGTCACGTGAATGTTATAAATAGACATGGAAAAATGAAAGCAGCGTCACTAATAAAATATAGGGAGAAATAATTTCAAGCCAGCAGTATAACTTATTGAAAGTAATATTTAACATAGCTAAACGTGTCAGCTAATATGTAGGGAACTTAGGGTCCACATTGTGGGCCCAAGACTCTAAGCCACCAACAATATCCTTGGCAGAAGTGAAACCCATTTTGTGAAGATACTGAACAGCCCTTTGAGAATCATTTCCCCTTCTGCATACTACATACAATTGTGCACTTGATCCAGAAACTGCACCACTTTCCTCTTCCTCTTTCTTCAAAGCTGATGATACTTCAGGCAGCCTAGCCTCTAATGTTGACAGTGGAATGTTCATAGACTTTGGTAGAGATACAATCTTGAAATGGTGAGCTGGTCTAACATCAACCAGCACATGTGGTTCCTTCTTAATAATTACTTCACTGTACTCCTTGCTGCTGATTCTTGATTCACTGGGAAGTAGATTTAACTTCAAAGGAGGCTGCATATAAATGGAATGGAATGTATCAATGACATGGAAAATCTCAAAATAATATATACTGGGAGACAATTTTGTAGTCTTTTGGGAGGAATTTTATCTCCAGCAATCTCATCCAATACAAAGTGCAAATGAAAAATAAACCCAACTAAACCTTAAATTTCATCTAAATACAAAGAAGGTGAAAGGCAAGAAAAAAAGAAATCATACCACACGCAAGGGAGTCTGAGTGAACTTCTCATAATCAAATTCTCGGAATTGCTGTTGGGTAAATGTTGCATTTTCTCCACAAGTTTCACACTGCATAGACCTTCCTCTAATTTTGACCTGTGCAATAAAAAAAAGTATAATCATTAACTAATAAATAAGATCTTGCTATGGTATCATGCTCAAAAAACCATAATATAATTTTTTTACTTTGAGACATCATAATTACAAATATGATTTGGAACTGTATATATTACAAGTCTAAGTTTAATTTGGGATAGCCAGTTTGATAAGCAATTTGTTATGAGAATCACTCAATAGTAATGTCAATCAATTCCTCTAAGGTACTTAAGTAGGAAAACCTTTATCCTAATAGTTCCAATACCACTAGGATACAAAACCTGTCTTTGCATCCAGGTAATTTATCAAAATAAAATCCTAATTTATAAGAAATCCTAAACATTCAAGCAATTATTTGATGCCCCACTTGTAAAATCCTAAATTGGAGTTCTTAACATACAATACGAATCCGTCCAGACAATGCATCCAAGAGAAGCATCCTTCCTGAGAGTGGCTCACCAACAGAAGCTGCAATTTTAATAGCCTCAAGAGCTTGGAGACAGCCAATTATACCAGGAACTGAAAATGATCAGAGCAAATGTCAGAAAAACAGAAAAATAGCAATAGCAGAACAAAAAATGCAAAGGTACTAGTGAGAAGTAATGCAAGTTGAACAATAAATATTCATAATAACTGACACGGATGATAAAATGTCCAGCATCCAGTAATCACAGTTTAGCTAAACGAATTATGAAACAACTTAAAACATTCCAAACAAATTGAATTTTTAGCCAATAAGTCTTACTAAAGAGTACACTCTCCGGTAAACCATAAGAATTTCTTATTGTTTGCAAAAACTCCTTTTCAGTAAAACTTGATTGCTTAAAAGTTAAAACATAGATACTTTCACGTTTGTAGAGACAGTTTTGGCAAAAGGAATCAAACAATCAGACTCATTTTTTGTTGTCACTAATAGTTATAGTACATATTACTAAAAGTCCATGACTGAACTTCTCAATGAAAACAGGAGAGCAGAAGAATTTGTCTTATGGTTCACATTGTTCATGCTTATGTAAATGTCTCGCAGACTAGCAATGAGAAGTAACACTGATGCAGTTCACAAAGACAGTAGTAATTTTACCTACTCCTAGAACTCCACCCTCAGCACAACTTTGGCATGCTGTTCTAGGTGGTGGAGTTGGAAAGAGGCATCGATAGCAAGGACCACCATTGTAATTGTAGACAGTAAGCTGCAGTAAAAGTTTCCATAGTTAATCCTCAAATTATGTGATATAATCAAGCAGACAGGAGTACTTGCCGCACTATGAAGCATTATTCAACTTAAATGCTAGTAAAAAAAAATTAGACATATACCTGCCCTTCCAATCCCAGTGCAGCACCTGATACAAGAGGCTGCATCACAGGAAAACAGTTAATATAAAAAATTGCAAAAGTAACTTAAGTTTTCCCATAAATCATACTATGTACATAAGAATAAAAAATAAGAACCAAAAATGAAATTATTTAACGGAATGAAATATAAGAAATCCATATACTTGTAACTTTTCAAATTTATAAAAAATTGATGTCTACTGGAGCAATTGCACAAAGATTTTGGAGTTAACAACTCATATGGCACATACACACTGACATATTTTATAGGTATCATGCACATAGGAGCATGCATAACTTCCTTTTTGTTGAATTAATGTAGATATCTTTTGCATTGATGAACCAAAACATTAAAAACAATGCTGACTTAGAAAGTGTATTCATGGAGGAACCAAAAAATTAAAGCAACAAGTGAAAAGGCCCATGTGTCATCAATTCAAATGGTCACAATCTGTTCATACATCAAAACATTAAGATTTACCTTTCCTAGAACCACACAGCAATCACTGATCAAGTATCGGGTAGGAGCATTATCTGTTGCATCTACTATTATATCATATCTACCAATTCACATAATTATAAAAAAAATAGTCAGTGGTAATATAAAAAATGAAATGAAAAATGTAAGTATAGAAGAAAAAGGCCTCAAGCAAAAAGAAAAATCAATCTTATTATAGAAATTATACTTGCTGAGAATTTCCAAAGCGTTGGAAGTCCGCAAAGCTTCTTCATGTTCCACAACTTGAATAGTGGAGTTGATCCTAATATTCAAAATATCTTAGATCCAAGAACAATGATGATACAAATATTACAATAACAAACATTTGAAAAAGAAAATTTCTCATGGGATTTTATTTGCAGTTTGTCAACAAAAATAGTTGGTGAAAGAGTAACCTACGAGCGACAAGTAGCAGCAGCAGATTTCACTTTCGGCTTACCAACATATGCTTCCGTGTGGATAACCTGAAATAAAGCACCAACTTGTCCAAATTAATAAAAATAGTGAAGTTAATTAAAAAAATCAGTAAACGAACACAAACACAGAAGCAAGACGCATATTAACACCTTGTACTCACAAAAGTGCAAAATCCCAAGGGCGGATGCCAGACACAAACACAACAATACACAATGTAAGTGTTGCACCTGCTATGCCAAAAGAGGGTGGGAAGGTAAAACAGATAATACAATACCTGCCTATGCATATTATTCAGCTCAACCACGTCATGGTCAATAACACCCAAGCGCCCTGAGTATAGTTTTTAAAATGTTAAGTTTCAAGAAGCATATAGACAGAGGTCCTGTTTGGGACGAGAAGAAAATAAGAAAGTAAAATAAATTAAATTTCCCCCATAAGTTAAAATCAACTTGGCACTTATCTTCTCCAAAAGCTTAAGTGTATAAGATGATTTTAACTGGTGCAAGAAGGTGACTTCATTTTACTTTCTTATTTTCTTCACTTATAAGTGTTTATGAAAAATTTATCCAAACAAAGCTTAGAAGTGCCATATATTACCAACACCAGAAGCTGCAAAGTATAACAATGCAGGAGCACCCAAACCTCCAGCTCCCACAACTAAGATTGACGACTTCAATAGATTTGCCTGCCCTGCACTCAACAAACACAAGAAGGTGGGCAAATTTAAGAAGAAAAAAAAAAACAAGATAAACATGCAGATAAGGGCTATTTGTCGATAATGTCTATTTTTCGCAGTGAAAACAATACATGGCAAAATTGCAATTGTTAAGGTTGTAACTATAAAGCAGTTGCAACATGGAACTAACTACAGTTAATACTCGAACACACAAACACAAACGTGCAATGAATATGAATCTTCCTTCATTCTTAATTTAAACTTGATTAGGTTTATGTAGCATGAATGATAATTAAATGAATATAGAAAATGATGAAGAGAAGAAGACCTTGAACACCAAAGGAAGGGAGCACAAGGTGGCGACTGTATCTGTGAATCATGTCCTGGGTCAATCCATTGGTGGGGTACGATGAAGAAGAAGAAGCATAGGGTGGTGCGGCGTCGTTTTGGAGATTAATCTCTTTGAGTTGAGCTTCAAGCGCAGAGATTTTGTGCTCAATTTTGGTCTTTTCGTCCTTCAGCAAATCCAGTTCCCGAAGAATCTCCAACGCCGACATGGCAACGCAACGAACAAACTATCTATCCTGTGTTGACTATGTTCCTGCGCAAAAGCCCAACACCAAACTAAACCAGGGTTTCCTACTTTCTAGTCCAATAATACTGTGCTTCGAATTGATATGGGAAAAAACTAGTATTAATTACTACGTCATATTGATATGGTTATTAAAAATACAGTAGTTTTTACTTAATTAACATTTCATTCAAAAAATAAACTTAATTATTACGTTAGGGTGTTATAAAAAAAATCATTTTTGTATGCTCTAAAAGGAAATTGATTGGTATATTATAAAGACATACACACATAATAATGATAATATATTTATTGTATTTTATAAATGTTTTCTTCAACTCTCATAACTTTGTTTTTAGTCAATTATCTTATTATTAATTTTTCATCATTGATATTAGTATTATAAATGTCATAATGTTTTATTAGTTTGACAAATAAATACATAATAAATTGGTATATTCAAATTAAATAAAATAAATAATTTGCTAAATATAAATTGTAATTATCTTCAATTTAAAAATCTCTTTTTGTAAGAAATTAAAATATTTTTAAAAAATATTTTGTGTTGAATATTTAAAAAAGATGGAAAAACTATTTCTTAGATCATTAAATTAGCACACATCTAAAGCTCACTAGTCACTAATGGACTATCGCACCCATAAATAGGGATGTTAATGGATAGGATTTGAATAAGATTTTATGATATTTGTTTTCATATTTTCCTTTAAAAAATCTTTACATTTGACATCATATTTAAGCGGATAACAACTTTAATCTTTATTTTCATACAATTGGATATCTATATACTAATACTTGTATTTGCATTTCATATTTTATTTATGTATAAAGTCAATAAAAAATAAAAATAATCACTGCAAGTGAATTAAAATGCATTCTTAAATTAAGTAACTTAATATATATATATATATATATATGAGAAGAGATCATTTTACACCGGTGTAAAACTTTTTAGTTTTACATCATTCAATAACTTTTTACTGGATAAGTATTTTACAAAATACACCGTTAGATTGAAAGCTTATATCATGTAGATCACATGTCTCAAATTTCACAAAAATCCGAAATCATTTGAAACCTAATTGATATATATAAAAATTAACGGTATATGTACTTCTAAAATATATAAAAATTGAGTCATTAAATTTTTATTAAATATATTTTTATTTAGTAGTAAAAAAATTTAAAACTCTTTTTTTTAGCATCCCTTTCATTTATCCAAATAAGTAAAGAAATGTTTCTCCACTTTCCTTTTTTTATTTCTGTTACTTCCATTTTTTATTTATTTTCCCCTTATTTTACTCTCCCATCCAAATAAAATTGTTAAAAGCTAAATATTAGTAACTAATAATGATAATAAAATCTTTCAAGTATTGGATGAACAGATATTCTGAGCTTTGGCGACCTCCTGCCATGACATTTCCCCTTGATTCTGCTTATAGCACCACAAAAATTAAAGTAGTGGGTCAAAAGTCAGTCCTGTCTACTCAAATTCAAAGAGATAATGAAAAATATCCATTTAGAATGGAAAAAAACACCTGCACAGAGATTCATGCATGCCAAGTGGGTTAAAACAATTACTGTATGTTTGATTTTTAGTTGAAATTACTGTAGCATATTGCAATACAATCCAATGAATAAAAGTAAAAGTAAAAACAAGAGTCTTGATTTCTTTGCAAAAATATTTTTACCTCAAACATATTTTTCCGCCTGATATTGAAAGATGCACTTAAACTCTGAGAAAAAGAAAGAAGGGTTTACACTTTTACTGGAGAGTTACCTTCTTAGCCTTATTCCTATCCCTTGTAGAATGTGAGAAAAAAGAGACCACGAGTTTGTTAGGTGTGGAAATATAATGAAATAAAATTATAACTTGACTCCTTGTGTTGTGTACAAGACAATATATGGGGCCACAAGCTCACAAGAGAGTTTGGTAGGTACTAAAGAAACAAAATGGAAAATTTAATTTTGTGATTAATTATACACAATAACTTTAAGGTGCATGTCTTTTGACAAAGGATGAAGTAACTAACCAGAAGAAAGACCATCGAGAAACACCAAATCTACCTGCAATGAGAGTTAATTAGGAGAAAAGTAAATCCTATGTAATTTAGAAAAAAATTAGAGCTTATGCAATTTAACAAAAAATATAAGTGGTAGCATTTTATATCGAGAAGTGCTACCTATGCCTTTTTTTTATTATTAATAGGTAAAATCCTATATTAATTTCAACTTAACTCCATAAAAAAATTTATTATTAAATAACGAGTTTCAAAGAGTATATTCTTAACAATTTTTTCAACATTAGATAAATTTCCTCTTACTGGAATTTTTCTGATTTATATTTCACATATGTTACTTTTCTTTTGTCTTAACATATGCTGCTTGAGTTAACTTGGTTTTGATGAAATTTTCAGAATCTTTAAAAGTTCCCCTAAGTGATGACGAATTGGCATTATAGTTTCTTGATATTCTTGCAGAATTAATTACTTCTGTTCATTAAATTATCCCAATTATAGATAATGTCGTTGCTGCAAGGTGACATTTTCGTTACTGCACTACTAGTATTCCTTTTACGACATTCTAACATTCTTAATGTAAATCTAGTATTAATTGTGCTTCACGGAAAATGACACTTCCACACAAACACACACTTCCTTAAAAATGTCCTAAAGTGAAAAGTACCAACCGTGTTGACACTTCCACGCGCTAACAGAGCGCGTCGACCAATCGGGAATGAGAAAAAGAAGTAGTACTAGTAAATGGGAACATGGTCTCTTGTGCTGGGTTTCCACATTTTGAACCTTGTGATTGTGACCAATAAATATACTTGAATTTGAATTAACTTCGTGGCACTAATTCCTGCTTGATTTTCGTTTTGGGTGGCTTTTCCATGTGCCTCATGCGAGACCATTTCCCCGCAAATTCGGTTACAAGGAAAAGTGCTTTTGGGCCCTTTAGCTCATGCCTTCGTTGCAACCGTAATTAAAGGGGAAGAAGAATGGAAAATCAGATGACAAGTTAACAGAGTTATGAAGAAAGAAATAGAAAACACCCAAGAATCCCGTGAATTTTTTAAAACATAGTATTGTCAGATTAGTGTTATATTCGATCACCCTTCCTACATGCTCCAAGTATTACAAATGACACTTGCCTTTTTGTGTCGGTAGCTGCAACTATTACTATTAGGTTGCCAATCTATCAAAATTAAAACTCGTCTCAATTGTCCTTTTTGACGTTGAAACTCACTAAATTTTCGCGTATTTTTAATTATTTAATTAGTTTGTTTTCTTTGTGATAAATTAAAATTTTTAGGTTTGAATAAAGTAGTAAATATGACAAAAAATAAAAGCACATGGCATAAATTGTCCAAGTCTTTTAACTACTAACCCAAAAGAACAGAACCTTCTAATTTAATTACGAATGAAACTCTTTCCAATTGCTAGACTAACTATAAGTGGTGCAAATTGCTATTCCACCTAATGTCTCTAGACGCGTTTCTGCGTCAACATTGATTGTATAGTTTGTATCTTACTATATACTAATATACTCAAATTACAATTACAATGGCAGTGCAAAAATAAAGTAATCACTGCTAAGAAATATTCTTTGCATGGAATAATGGACCAAAAAAAATTCTCTATAATAACCCCAATTAGCTAGAAGCTACCAAAGGGGTTTCATTGTAATAAACATCAGCATGTGCATGTGATTGATGCAATCTAGCAAAAACCCCTACTAGTGCTGCAGTATTGTAGGTACAAGCCTCTGTTTGAACGTAATTTCGTCTCTCATCTTTAAATTGGTCTTTGATATCAGGCCCACCAACGAGTGCCCCAATGAGTACATTTGGATTGGGTTCAACACGTCCATACCAATTATCATAGCCCTGAGTGCACCCAATAAAACCCTTATTTTCCCCATATGATTCAATGGATGCGCCCCAATGGTGCACCCTCCGCGGGAATTTTGGACCGTAGCCTACCAAGTAACTCATAGCCATTGGATTAGAGCCCAAAATATAATCAACCTGTGATTTTGCAAAGGCCAAGATCTCATGGGGACCCACCTCCCCTTTTTGGCAATGCAGCTTCTGATCAGTGGCTAGGAGATGATCAGAATAAACCGTGAGAAGAAACGACGCCGTTGCTACGTATTGCATGTTGTTCCATTGGCGGATGTATAGTAACCCTCCTGGGGTGCGCTTCACGTTATTAACGCTGTTGAGGTTGAGACACGCGCATAGGTAGTGCTCGGCTTTTGAACGATACTGTTTGAGTATGACTTCGTGTTTCTTGTGCTTCTTTTCTTCCATAAGGAACTGTTAAAAGGAAAAATGTCGGTAAGCAATTTACAGTACATGAATGCCAGGGACATTCTTTCTTGTACTCTTTTAAACATTTTTTTTATAATTTATTAAAATTCACTAATGCTAGAAAATTGAATCCAACTATGCTAATGCTAGACCCTGTGAAGAAAATATATATATATATATATATATAAAAGAAATGTTGTGACATTTTTTTAATATTCTTTTTCGGATATTCTTTGATTAAAATTTATTGAAATAATTAATTTTAATAGTATTTATTCTAATCAATAATTTTCTCTCCTAATTTATATTAAATGAGAAATAAAACTTATAAAAATTGATAGTTTTTAATAAATTTTAACTAATTATAAAACAAATATCCAAAAAAAAAAAGTGTGAGAAAGAGAGTGTCACTCCTCTCTCTATATGTATAAAGAAATCAATGATGACCCATAATATGTAACTAAGGTCCAATAATACTGGCAGTATAAGTGCTTTTTAGTTTTTTTTTTTCCTTTTGAAAGTGAGTAGTATAGTACTTCTAATGCACCTTTTTGGCTTTTTTGACATTTTAACACTTTGAAAGGTAGAAGAATAATCAACGAGATATTACAATTTACAAGAAAGGAAAATAAAAAAAGAAGGGAAGTGAGTCTTTGAATTGGGAAGTGTGGGAGGGAATTACCATGGAAGCAATGGCTTGAACACCAGCGTACTTCACATCCCAGCTGAATTCAGTCATGGACCAAGTGGTCCCACCAAAGTCATAAGCCTTGTCCAAAAAATAGGTTAAATATTCCTCCTTTTGGGTGGCCCTATATAGCCAAACTGCTGCCCACAGCAACTCATCCATGTAGCCACTAACCGAAGCATAATACCCTTTAGCCACTCCAACACTCTCATCATACTTGCCCTTGTACTTGTCACCAAACTCAAACAACTACAAAACACAACAACCAATTCCCTTTTATAATCTCTCTCACCACCAATTGAAATTAATCCTAATTAAATTAATCCATAACTACGTAACATTGTCAATAAAACTAACTCATACCTGTTGTGCATGATGCAAAAGTAGTTGAGAGTAATGTGGGTTTGTTCTCCTAAACAAAATGGATGCCGCTGCCAATGCTGCCGCAGTCTCGCCGGCGACATCCGAGCCAGGGTTGTTGGCGTCAACCTTATAAGCTCGCCGTGATGTCGTCATGTCCTCCGGCCGCTGCCAACAGTAGTGATCAGTGTCGCCGTCACCCGCCTGAACATTTTAACTCATAAGACCAAATATAAACATATAACCAGTTTTATAAAGGAAGTTAACATCTTCATTTCATTACAGTAGCACACTTTTTTTTTTTTTTTGATTGAGTGAAATTTCTGTATCTTTCGCTAAATATGTTGCTGTCATTTTTGCAAGTCTGAATCCTAAACTAGTGAAATCTATAACGTACAGTATTAAAAATATATTATTTGCGGAAAATGTTTGATAAAAATGTTATCTTACACCTACAGATAGATGGAGTTTGAAAAAAAAATTATGACAGAATTTATAATTTGATTGATAGAAAAAAAAGAATTAATTAAGAAGTGTTGATTGACTATTTAAAATAAATGAGTATATGTATATCATTACTCATTATTTACATTTAGTAACACAATTTGTAATTAATATATTAAAAATAATTGTTACTATATGATTTAAGATATTATAATCTCCGACTAATCTTTATGTTTTTTAATTGGACGTTGGATGTCGACTAATCTTTATGTAATAAGTATAAATAGTTACATTTCTTAATTTATTAAAAAAATTCATAACATATCCCATGATTAATTGAAATTATACGACCGGATTACATAATAATTATCCTTTTAGATACTCTAATTTAACAAATCTCATTTATAAAATTCCATGTTCATGCCCAGCTGCGAGTGATAACACGCGCCAGTCACGGCGAGATTGCAGGAAATTCCGGACGAATCCGTTGACAGCTCTGACATTTAAATCCATTCCTCCGGTTAGCTTGGAAGAAGTAATCATTCATCCCATTTTCAACGGCGGCGCGTGAGATAATCCATTTTCAAAAATAAAATTTTAAGAAGAATATTCACTGGAATTGTATGAAGTGAAATGAAATTAATACCTGAACCCAAAGAACATTTGGTTGTGTGTGTGCCTTGATGAAATAATCGGTTCCCCACTTGATAGCCTCCAGAGCGTGAGCATACTCGCCGGCAGCAGCGATTTGTTCGCCGTATTCTATAGCACCCCATGAGAGGAGTGTTATGGTGAAAGCCATTGGCAACCCAAATTTCACATTGTCCCCTGCATCATAGTACCCTCCGACCAAGTCCACCTACGTGCCCAAAAAAACAATAACCATAATATTAGAATGAATGTAAAGCTAGCACAAAAGGAAAATAACATAGTTTAAGGTTAGTATGTTAATATGAAGTAATGTATGTACCCCTTGTTCTAGGCCATCAGTGAGGGCAGAATGGTGACGCCAAGTGACCCTTTGATTGTAGGGTAAGCGACCTGAACGCTGTGACTCGAAATAGAGGAGGCTCTGGGACAGTGCTTGGCCATAGTTGAAGGACTCACAAAAGGGAATAATGAAGATTGTGATGAGAGAGAGTAAAGCAATGTATAGTGTCGAACACCGTATATTGTTCTTTTGAACGTTGCCTTTCTTCATTTCTCCCTCTCTCTCTCTCTCCCTCCCATATGCTATATCTTTGTTTCTCTTTATATATGCTGTGTCTAGTGTTGTGGGGTTACGATTTACGTTGTCGTTTTCGTAGGGTCGTGGCTAGCTAGTGCATTTGGTCTCTCGTTTCTTTTGTTTGTAAACAAATTCAAACAGCTGAATAGAATAGAATGTAAAGAAAATATATTTTTTAATCAAGCTGGGCGTGAGAAACATGCTAGGGGTGAATTTTCTGTGTAATTGAACGGCTTAATTTATTATACATTTCAATTTGGAACGGTAAGGAAACTAATTATTCTTAGCCTTGCTAATGTATAGAATGGAGCCCGAGATGTTTGAAAAGGTATTTTTCAGGAATTCAATCAATTCACACTTGGATGCTAGCATAACGGTATGTGCCATGTGTATTGTCTTTTAATGTCTTTGTGTATGTAAAAATCTATGGATGCTAGCATAACGGTATGTGCCTTGTGTTTTGTTTTTTAATGCCTTTGTGTGTGTGAACAAAAATATGGTTGGTAACTTTATTCATGCGAATGCCTCACATTACGATAACGAAAAGAACTGAACTACCTGTGTATGTAAGTAAATTCATGGTAGGTAACTTTATTCATGTGAATGCCTCATTACAAAAACAATACCAAATTCACTTTTCCAAGCCCTCGGTCCGGTTGATTAATTCTTTTTCCCTTTGATCAAACTTTCTATTTATGTTTGGCTTAATTAGACTTTTCCTATCTTAGGTATTATAATGGTGCATTTTGATCTTTTAAGGTTTCAATATAAATCGTATTCTCTAATATTATAATTGTGCAATTTTAGTATTGTTGTGATGTGGATATGATTCCGGGCAATGGCACAATAATTCATGATGGTTCATGATGAGTGACTTTGGCAGTGTTACTCATAGAGATTCTCACGATCAAATCAAAATGTGTATGAGAGTAATGGATGATAGAAGTTATTCATGCCTAAGAAAAACTCACCTATATAGGCATATACAACGAGAAAGACAGTTGGGTTTGTTGGATTCCACGTGTAAGATCACGTGACCAGATGTAATAGGGTATCCTATTAGTTAAGTTTGGATATTACTCTTATTTAGGTCATTTCTGGTTAAGTGCAAGTGATAGTTTTAGCTACTAACTCTGGTGTTGTTTAGGGTGGTTACTTTTAGCCTTGGGTAAATAGGAAAAGTCTCTTTTTATCGATCTTCAATTAAATATTTAATAAATTTTGTTAATATGTTGCCTTACACAAATGGTTACGTATTTTCCTAAATTATGTGGAAAAAAAATGTAAACGTTAATCAATTTGAAATAGAGAAAATACATTGTACATATAATCTCATATGTAACTAGAGGAATTTCTCTATGAAAAAAAAAACTAGTTTAATTAGCCGGAAATGAAAAGATAAGAAAAGAAGGGAAATTAGTACTATATGTCGTGTTTAAGTATTTTAAGTGTGAATTCAGAAAGAAAGAAAAATATAATTTAGATGTGAATATTTCTTATTTCTTTAAAATTTATTTTTGAATCATAAATATTTACATTATTGCCTAGTCATTCAAAATAGGATTTTTTTTTCCCGCGGTATTTAATCCTTTTTAATATACATGATATTGTGCTAATGATATATCGTTAAATTTTACCCTAATGCCTATTTTATACTCTCTTGCTATTCAACCATTTTAATATAGTTTAGGGTAAGCTTGCTAAGTCTAGGCAATAATTATACTGAACTTGATTGAATGGTATGTAATATATTATAACCTCAAAACAGGGACGGATTCAATTTAGGCCCAACTGCACCACCAGATTTTTTTCTCAATGTATAGTTACAAAATGCTTTCATAATTTGAAATGTAGTTTAAAAAACTATAATATGAATATCGTTCCCAGTTAATTATATATGTCAATATTATTTCTACAGCTGATTTTTTTTGGATCCGCGTTGCTTCAAAAGCTATTCAACCATTTAATGTCTTTATGAGATAAAAATAATAATAACTTAAATTCTTCAAATGTGAATAGTACAAATTATTTGGATAAAATATATTTGTGAATCTTCTACATTATACGTTAGGATGCTAAGCTCAACTCACAATTTTTTTAGGCTCTTGCTATTTAAACCCCACACACCCCTTTCTACCTCTCAATTACTCATTATACCATTTTTTTTTAAGAAGTATATCTCTCTTGTTTTCCAAAAATGTCTTTCCAAAATTACATATACATATTCCGTAAATGTATTTCCATAACAATGATTCATATAGATATATACTTCCAAAATAAGTATATATTTTTAATAAAATATCACTTAAGAATTAAGCTGATTTACAATAAATAAATAAAAAGATGATAAATATTATCTTATACCTATATTTGTTAGTCTTATTTTCATCCTATTTGTTAGAAAACGTGGGTGTAAATAGTAGGAGCCTTTTTATGGAAGACCAACTTACATTAATAATAGTGTTATTGGGACATGCCCGTCTTCCTGATGGACCATACGTCCAAAGCTAAGCCCGCTATCCACTTTCCATTTGGATCTAAGAATGAAACTTCTTACACTTTCATATTTTGCTTGGTAATGCAATAGGGTGCAGGAAGCAAACTCTGAATGCTATACATGTCACCTGTGCATTCTCTTATGCACTCCTTTTGACAAAGAGCCAGCAAGTGCATTGCTCTTTATTGTGTTTGAAACTGCCCTCTGTTGTACGGTGTTTTGTATGTTGTGAAACTGAAATTATTCAATTTTAACGCTTTTGCTTATGATAAATAAGCTAATGTGAGTATCCTTTTGACTGATGTGGAAAACTTTCTTTCACCTGTACTGAACCGTGAGAAACCAAGGAGTGACATTCGAATATTTATTTGCCCTTATTCTGTAAATTGGAGTTCACGTTTGAAAGGGCAGTGCTGGACGAAATTATCATAGGGCACCCCGGATGAACAACATTTAAAAACATTGATCTAATCAACTGCTTAAGAATCTTAGAAACACTAATAAGTGCAAAGGGGTAAGTGGGACAAGATTGGCAAACATGAGATCAAGATGCAATATTTAAAGGGTAAAATACTTTGTTCTTACATAAGAAACAAATAATATCTTTTAAACAGGAATAATATTCCTTAATATATCTATAATCTATAACTATATATAAAGGAAATAGGGTACTTTAGTATATAATTTTTCATACCCATTTTATTCCTATAACTACATTAATAAATTATTATTTTATCTCTATAATCATATTCACAAATCACTCATTAACTTTTATTATCTTTCTTTTTATTCAAAGAAAATGGAAAAACAGTTTGCATGTTTTCTCCTAGTAATAATAAAAAATACAAAAAAAGGAGCTGGTGCGAAGAGCAGAAAAAGGGTCTGAATATCAACTCCCAATCATAATTCTGAGGCCTACCCAAACAACAGTTTTATTTATTGGGTCATTATCGGCATTTAGTTCTTATACTCTCACTTTCACCATTATATCTTATATCTTCTATTATGTTCTGAAAAGACTATTTCAAAATGGTCATTTGCATTCTTTTTCAGAATGCAACACGAGGTATATGATATAATAGTGGGACTGCAAAGATGTAATAGCCCTAATGAAATCGATTTCATAACATGAACTAAAAGAGACACTGATAATGACCAAAAACAAAAAATCATCTGTGGACCAAAAAAATGAAAAGAGCTGCACCCGAAAGATACAGGAATTAAAAGAGAAACTTGAAATAAGTCTGGCCTATCACAAGTAACACAATCCTTTATTGGAAAGTTATGGCTTTGTAAGTTTCCTTCAGTGACCTAAACTGATAAGATTGAGGTATTTGTTCACTATTTAAAATTTAAATTAAATTGTATCGAATTTTTTTTAAAGATTAAATTGACTTCATCCATTGGTTCTAATACTTGAGGAACGTATTATTGGTTCTCTCCCTTAAAACACACGTTGAGTTTTTCTACTTGTGCTCTTAAAAATCTTCCGTACTATGTGTGTCAAAAAGAGTGAGATAGAAAAACCAATTCATCAATTATACTCAAAGACGTTCTTGACGCTTATGGCTTTATTTAATCAGGATATGGACAATCATGACTTTCACGATTCTCAGTTTCACGGCTTCCACATTATGATTTACATGATTATGGCTTCTTGGTCTAATTCGGGTATAAAAAATCATAAATACAAAATCCTATGCGTTTGAATGCTTTCCCATTAAGATTTACATCTATTTCTCACTAGTACATTGAAGATTGAATTGAATGCCAGGAATTTGGATGACCCAAAATTTACACTCTATATATTATTTTAAGGGAAGATAAGTAAAAGGTTCAGGATTTTTTTTTTGGGGGGGGGGGGGGGGGGGGGGGGGGGGGGGGGGGGGGGGGGGGGGGAACTGGGGAGGAGGGAGGGAGGGGGATCAAAGAATGAAAATAATAAAGATTAAGATTTAATAGCAGAGTATGAGATTGTTTTAAATATATTGATAGGTTTATGTTTAATCCTCTAGTTCAATATATTGCCATAATTTGTTCCCTGAAGTTAATTATTTCTAAACTAACTTTTGGTTTTAGTTTGAAAAGTTATATATCTGTTTTTTCTAACCAAATATTTCACAGCTAAAGATGAGTTCTATCGTTTATGTTCTTGGTGAACGAGTTACTTAGGTTTACAAATACAGTTTTGTGCCTGAAGCCATGGAAAAGATAAATCCATTAATAACCTTTTTTTTTTTTTTTTTTTTTTT
>PYAF01006068.1:2331447-2349481 GCA_007407185.1 Glycine tomentella | reverse complement strand
AGTCTATGGTGATCAGACCAACGACAGAAGACGAGATCACGGACACGGGAGCAATAGGGGGTGCTGTGTGTGCCGTGTGAAATTGAGAGGAGGGCCAGAGTCAATTATGCGTACCTTTCACCGGTGAATCTCTTTGCCTTATAACCTTTCGTCTGGACCGGAGATGAGGCATTCTGTCTCCGTGATTGCAGCCGACGGGCCCTCTCCCCTTATGCCTGTAGCGAGGATCAAGGATTATCGGCCGGTAACTGCTCCTGCGTCATAAAGGGGAATCCCTGATTGCTCGGGTTCATTAATGGGGAGGATATGGGATCACATCCGTAACACCTTCCAAAAAACAAAAAAAATAAAAAAAGGTTTAATTCCGTTTCCGTCAATAATTAGTTTTTGCATCTGTTAGTAGTATTTAATAAAGCTAATTCTGCAACTTTATTAAACTAATTGAAAGTTTAGGGTAATGTAATTAGTTAGATTTAAATAAGCAAGTCCAAGGTGAGAGATGATTGGATGAAGCAGTTGGGGTGGTGTGAGCATATGATATTATTATTAGTAGGTGTTCGGTGTTGGTGCGTTGAAAGAAACAAAAATAAAAGCGTAACCGACCACACCCACCCAAAGCCAATGTATTGTATTGTATTGTGGATAAGCACGAAATGAAAATGTTCTTGTTGTTGCGTAACTAACAAAATGCGCGGGTGCATGATTTTCCCGCGCGCGCACGAATCAACCAAAACCAAACAACAAATAAAAGAAAGAGTTTATTATTAATTTAGTCCCTAAATTGTTTTAAATAATTTAATTTAATTTTAAATTTTTAAATATTTAATTTAACCTTTAAATTAAATTTTCAAAAATAATTTAATCTTTAAATTCTTAAAAATAAATTAATTTAATTTTCAATTTTTTATAAAAAAAAATGGATTGAAATGAATAATTAAACCGTATAGAAAAGACAAAAGCCTGTGAAAGAGAGCAAAGGATTGGACTTGACTTGGCCATGATTCGATGAATGATGAATGAATGCGTTTCCCGAGCGAGCTGCTGCAACTGGCGTGGGCGTTTCGCAAGAAAATAAAAATTAAGAAAAAAAAAAACATGCATTGCCTTGCCAACCCAAAATTTGCAGAGAAGTCCCCACAACTCTCTAACCTATCTATCTAACTCTCTTTGTCTTTGCTTCCTACCCCTTTCCTTTTCCTTTTTCTACTTCTCTCTGTCCTCACAACGTTGTTCCCTTCCATGTCCTCTCATCTTACAATCGTTAATCTTCTCACCTTTTCCATCTTCTGCAGTAATATGTAAAAAAATTCAAAAACAATGCGGCAAATATGTTGACACTATATTTAATTATCCATTGAATTTTACTCTATGAATAGAACCAAGTAAGTAAATGTCTAAATGATGAATTCAACATATTTAACTAAACTCACGTGAAATTCATTCAATAATAAATGTTGGACACAAGTGTATTTATTTTGAAAATTTCAATTTCTAAAATATAACTAAATGACATTAAGTTTAAAATAAGATGTTATGAAATGGAACTTTATAAAATATATTCATTCTGTTCGTTTTAAAAGGTATAGAATAGAACAGCTCTCTTATTCTAACATATATTTACTGAACATATGATGTAACGTGTATTTTATTTTATTACTGTAAAATATATTTTGATAAATAGTTAGAGAGAGAAAGAGAAATGATATATTATTTTGATATATCACCGGTTGACCATGGATCTTAATCAATCAATATATTCTTCAACATTATTGTCGTTCATTCCTTATGTAACACTTCTCACTTTGCATGCAGTGGAAAATTTAGGACCTTAAGTTAAAAGGAGCAACCTATTTTTAAAATAAATTCTAATGATTATTACAATAAAAGGAATTGAAAATTAAGGGGTAAAATATACATATATTAAATATTAAGTGTAATTTTTTAACTGATTAGAGTGCGGATCTTCCACTGTCTCTGACAGGAGTTACATAAAGTGAAACCTTACTTCAATTTGATTCACCTACTTGAGTTGATCATATATCTTTATTTTTCTATATATATATATATATATTCTTAATATACATTTTTTACTACTATTAAAATATTTTTAGTTGTGTATTTTAATTTATATCTTTATATTTAATATATTGACAAATATTTGTATAATATTTCTTAATTATTAAAAATGTAATAGAAGGACATGTATAGGTTTTCTTTTCCCCTATCGGGTGCATTCAATCGTGCGGACATCATTCATACTTCCAAATTATAACAAAAATTATAATGGTTACTATGTATTGACATTAATGTCGGAAAGATAAAGGTTATAAGTATTGTTATTGTAAGTTTGTAACTAGATCGATTAAAGGAATGAGATATAGTTTAAGAGTATTAAAGTGTGAAAGTGTAATCTTCTCTTCTGTCAGATGTAGAAATACATATAGGATTATGTTGTAATGAGCGACTTGATAATTTTACGAGGGTCTATCTTATCACGACTTTATTAGTGCCTGCATCGAGATTACCTAGAATGCCTTGTGTAAGTAGTTAAGTTTACTTAACAGTCAAGGGTTGAATGATGTGTAACGAGTACCTGATTAGTAGTCTCAGGGTAAAACTGTGAAAGTCGTGTCCAATAGAAGAGATCAAAGGAATATAAATCTAAAATAGTTTATTGATCAATTTATATATATATATATATATATATATATATTATGTAGAAGAAGGAGTAAAATAGTATGATAGTTTGTTTAAAATTTGAAAAGCAATTTTAAAAATATTTTTTATAAGTGTATTTTAAGAAACAAATATGTTTTATTTCTAAAAAATATTTATTTAAATAAAAATAATTTAGACAAACACATCAAAAAATATAAAACTATTTATTTTATTTGAAAACATACTTATTTTAGAAAAATAAATTTAAACAAACTAGCTCAATATTTGAGGAGATTAAATTATTTTCTAATTTATTTTATTAAAAGAACAGTTTGTTAAATTAGTATGTTTTGTAAAAGAGTTTATTTGAATGGTCTATATTGTTTTAGTAGTATTTCATATAGCGTTTGAGGTTATAACTTCGTAATTTATTTTTTTTTCTCAACTACTATCTTATTGTAATCCATTTTTTAATGTCTTTTAATGTCACTTTATATATTTATCACCTACTTAGTTTAATTAGTAGTTTTGTACAAAATTTAAACGAATATTTATTATGTTAAAACTATAATATTTATTTATATTAGTTTTTACTAATTAAAATTTTAAAAATATATTTAATTTTCCTTTCTTTTAAACTAGCAGGCATGTTACTGTGCTTCTGAATAGTTCTATCTTTTTTTATCGTGCCTTTGACAATTGCACGGTCTATCTGAAACGATAGAAGCTTTAATTCACACCACTAATTATTAATAAATAAAAGTCATATCGAAAGATACAAGGAAAAAAGATAACTATTTGGCCGAGGACAACAAATTGACATTGTTTATTCTTCTGATTTTTTAGCAAAAAATGAAACTACAACATTAAGTATTAATTATGTAGAATATGTATTTTTAAGTAAGTAAGATACTTCATGTATAAAAAAAGTAAGTGAGCTACTTAACCGCATTGACAATTATGGATTAACTTAAGCATTTTTAAAAATTTTAAAATATCCTAAACTAAAAGAGTTGTATCGCTTAATTGAGAAGTCTTAAAATTGAAGTTCATGTTTTTGAAACTAAGATGGAGGCTATTAATATCTATTTAAACTTACTGGACTGTTTTTTTTTTGCTTGGACTTTTTTGCCCTTTATCATCATATAATAATAATAATAATAATAATGTAGAATCATAATTCCTAAAAATTAAGATCGTGTATATATAGTGTTAGAAAATACGTACAGTTTACACCAATAATTACACTGCTGATTATTTTCAAATATAGTTAGTTCACACTGCTAATTACGCATGGCACATAATTCGCTTCCTCGTCCACAGCCGAAATAATTGAAATAGATGAAAAGAAAATACTGTATAAATTAATTTCTTTATAGGAAATCGATCGAAATCCATTGCTTCATAGAAAGGAAATTAGTTTATTAATTTATTAAAATTTAAAACAGAGATAAGATCTTCATCTGTTGCATTTATTTTTACCACTCCCTCTGTGTGTGCCCCCTGGAAAAAGAAAGAAAAAAAAAAAAGAAGAAGAAGAAATAATCAGAGGTGCATCATGAAAGGGACCTCACCAAATTAAAAGTACACCAACCAAGGCAAGGCAAATTTACCTCCAAGAAACCCCCAGGGCCTTCTCGTCATTTCGAGAATCCCTTAACTCACTCTTCGTAATTTGTAAACGAGAAAAATACATAAAAAAACAGAGATTCTTTTTATAAAATAATAAATCAGAAGACAAAGCAAGGGATAAAGAAAGCAAGACAAGAGGTCAGTTAGAGAAGGAAGGCAGCCAGAAAGGTAACAAAGAAAGAGTCTATTTTTTGAACACCTCCTAATTTTGAACAATTTATCAATATTTTTATTTATTTATTATTTATTTTTTTCTTTCTCTTGCGTGTTAACTAGCATTTGAGATGTTGACAAATATTTTTCCATAAAGAAATTAAAATAAAAAGTTTTTTTTTTATAAAAAAAAATGGCATTAGATTAGAGACAGACAGAGGCAGGAAACCTATTGAGAGAAGAAAAACGCGAACACGCTGAAGACCCATTTTTTGTATTATTTATTAAGAATATATATTTTTTGTGTAGTTGAAGGAGCAGCAGAAGAAGAAGAAGAAGAGAAGGTGGTACCGCCTTCAATTCTTTCTCTCTCCATTTCTCATCTCATCATCTTATTATACCTCTCTTCCATCTCCATAACACCCACTTGTGAAAAAAACCCATTAATATATATCACACTCACATACATACACACATGTCTCTCTGAGCTCCAATACAATCCTATCCAATCCAAGACCACACCTTGTCGTGTCGGACGAACCTCGGTGTCTGTCTTTATTTTTTTGTTTCATTAATTTCTCCGAAGAGATGCGGAAGGGCAGAGGAGGAGGAGCCTCAGCGGCGGTGGAGGTGAACGGATCCGTTTTAAAGGAGCCTCGGTACCGGGGCGTGAGGAAGAGACCGTGGGGGAGATTCGCGGCGGAGATCAGAGACCCGTTGAAGAAAGCCAGGGTTTGGTTGGGAACCTTCGATTCTGCCGAGGATGCTGCACGTGCCTACGACGCCGCCGCTCGGACTCTCCGAGGTTCCAAGGCCAAAACCAATTTCCCTCTCTCATCTTTTTGCTATCAACACCCCACAACCGATCCTTTCTTCTACGCTGGTTTCCACGACCACCACAACCACCACCAAAACAACAACGACAACGACAACCTTAACAACCCTCGAAGACCAACTTCAAGTGGCATGAGTAGCACCGTTGAGTCCTTCAGTGGGCCCCGCCCTCCCACCACAACCACTACGACGCCGTTTTTGACCACTACGCGGAGATACCCGCGCACTCCCCCTCTTGTCCCCGAAGACTGCCGCAGTGACTGCGACTCTTCCTCCTCCGTCGTTGACGACGGCGACTACAACATCGTTTCCTCGTCGTTTCGGCCTCCCTTGCCGTTCGATCTCAACGCGCTGCCGTTTGATGATGATGCTGCCGCCGCGGGTGATGATCTACGCTGCACCGCGCTTTGTCTCTGATGATTATCGTGCGATGATGATTTTTAATTTCTCATTTTTTTTATCTCTTCAACTTGATTTTTTTGTTATTGCTATGCGGAAAAATATATATTAAAAAATGATGATCAGATGTAAGATTATGGTAATATGATCTTAATTCTGTGAGAGGCAGATTCCGTGTTGGGTATATTTTCTTCTTTTTACTATTTATTTTTTAAAACATTTTATTTGGAAGGAAATATTGAATGGGAAGAAAAACAGAGAAAGTAATTATGATCTGGTTGTTTGAAAAACAAAATGAATTTGTGGGTAATCCAATGTGGGTGCGTATGTAATCTCCCACGGATCCTCCTCTCTTTGTTTCTATGCATCAATTTATCATAGTTAAGAAGTTCAGTGTTGCTCTAACACTTAGATTTAGTTATTTCTCTTTACTATTTTTTCTTTACACTTGGAAAATCAATTCGTTATTTTTTGGTTTGGTTCTTTTTGCCTTCATTAGCTGAATTTCCAATGTTTGAATGTAACGCCAAATTGAATTTGATTGATTCGATGTAAATTGTTAGATGATGAGGCAAAGCAAATGCAGCTTTTCCGGTACCGAAAGGCTTTTTATTGTAGTTTTGATTATTTTTATTTTCTTCCTTACCTTTATGACCAAGTGTAAGCAAGAGCGCTTTCAAAGAAACTTTGTTTGGTGAGTGGAGTGATTATTTGTTGTTACCTTTTCTTATTTTGGGAGCAATTGCAACAGGAAAAGAACTACTACTATCATTTTGCCTCCGATGGCACTCAAGCTGTTTGGCAGCGTGAGTTATTTAGATCTAGGTGTGAATGATTGGATTTGGACGGGAGAAAAATCGTTTCTTTTCTTCTTCTTCTTCTTTTGTGGTATCTTGTAATGTAGTAATTTCGGTTGTGTAAGAAAAGAATCAATGCAATCTAAATGTCACCGTTAATGTTTTTGTTTCTGTTTCTGTCAAGCCCTGCATATGGTTAAGTTTTAGAGCCCAATCTAACGTTACGAGTAAGAAAATAGGGCTAAGAAAATATAGGTACTATGATGTTTTTTTTAGTTGTAAAAATAAAGAAAATTATATATATATATATATATATATATATATATTATTTTCGTTCTTCCTTGGTATCAAAAGAAGGATAGTGGAATACGGTGTTAGAAGGTTGAATGATGAAGCATTAGGTCACCTTGTGTTGTGATGTGTTGTTGGAAGGGGTGTGTTTGGCAAGAGAGAAAATAGGGGTTTCTTTGCATATTCCTACCCCACTTACTGAAATGAACGTGACACTTCTAGAAGCCGCGGGTGTTTTTGTTTTGAAGCATGAAGCATGAAGCATGAAGCATAGCATAAAATAAGGTGCAATGTTAGAGATTTGTGAAAAGTCAACGCCAGCTTAAACACGCACTCACCGTGTGAAGTGACCCTAGAGAATTCAATGGAGGCCTAATGCAATGTTGCAGCCAAACCAACCATTCCTGCATGGCCACCTAGGTGCCCCTCACCTTACCACTTATTATTTCCTTGTCTAGTAATCATACTCATACGCGATATCTCTCTTTATGGGATTGATTAACGCCACACAATCCCACTTTGATTTGCACACAACTTCTTGTAGAGAGAAATTATTACATCATTTTGATATAATCAAGCTTATGACCCACAAAAAAACATATAATCAAGTTTTATTATTATTTTTAATTGAGAATCTTGGTTGTGTGAAATTTGACCTATGATGACCCCAAACCATACAAAAAATTCTCCATAAATTTGGGTTGAAAATCATTCTATAACGCTTAAACCATAAACAAAAAAGTAACTTGTGCTATGTCTGTCAAATTTCTCTTGTTTAATGCTATGTGTTTTTTTATCCGTTTGTTTAATGTTGTGTGATTGTATGCTCAATTGCTCATTAATTAATATTTGTATATGAAATTATCTCGGATGACTACGATTTTCTTTTTAAATAAGTAAATAACATGACTAGGCTTAGATGCACCAATATTTTCCCAAATCAAAAGAAGGAAATAAAAGTATGATTATTAGAAGGAAATAAACAATAGATTTGGTGATGGGAATCATGTTCTGAAAGACCAAGAATTGTGATTAGAGGCAACTCAAAGGTAGGGTAGGTATCCAAATTTGTTAATAGGAAGTGTTTAGGCTTTGGACCACGTCTTGGTTGGGGGCATTTTTCTCAACTATTTATGTGCCTCGTTTGCTCTAGTATTGTCTTACCTTCAAATTAGGGGAGCGGGCAAGTGGAGAAAGGAGTTGTAGCTGGCAGGGTCCGCAACACATCATGGCCTCCATTCGCATTATATGCTCTTTATTTAAAGAAAAAGAAAAAAGAATTTCCCCACAAAGGATTTTGAAGCCCGTGACATGCTTCCACACAACAAACACTGAATGTGAATCAAAGTCCACCTCAGAACAAAAGGAAATTCAGCTATGAAAACAATCAACATTCAAAATATCGTTGAAGACACTGGAAGATAAGAGATTTATAATAATTCATATTCAACTAATTAAGCTAGATTCCTTGACTCATTCGGTATTTTTTAAGGCACCGTAGTTGCTTATAAAAAAAACAAGAATGCAATATACAATGGAGAGACTGAAAATAATAATATATTATGGAACTGAGATACTACGCAATTGATCTTCAAATATTATGCACCACAAATTTTAGCAACTAGTAAGTATCTCCTCCATACATCACAAGGTGTCCTTAAATACGAGTGATATATATATATATATATATATATATATATATATATATGAGAGGATAAAATTACATAGTGTAATTTTAATAATTATTACATCATGATATGTTTTTGTTCAATTTTAATAAAAGTTGACCCATACAATTTTGATAATATATAAATATAAGATTAATAAAAATAACATTTTATATAAAATCACAAACATTATTCTAATTTGAACATAGTGTTTCTATTGTGAGGGAGCAATAGCAAGCAAAGAGGAGAGACTTCTGGAATTCTGGAGATTCAAGTGCTTCAATTTCGAAAAAAATTCTAAAAAATATTACCAACATGTTATCTAACTAAAACCCAAGAAATGGAGTGACTCTCACTACTGATTTCTTTTTTTAGAATTTAATAAATTCCAATAAATTTTAAGCAACAAGGGTAAAAAAGTGGATATTGTCGGCAATTCTAAAAAAAACCTAAAAAATGCCATTAATCAAACTTTGCTTGTTGATCTTTCTCTTTCGAGGTTGCTTCATGTTGATATTTTTAAACTTTATAGCAATAGATAAGTGTTATTCTACATGAACTTTTGTTTTAAGGGAGTTACTATTGACACTACATTTTTACTATTAGCACTACCTATGTGAGTGCCTTTTAGCAATATGATGAAAATTTTCTTTTGATAGAAACGTAACAAAATCGTAATTTTATTGCTTATATGGGGGTAAAAAATCAAAACACAATAAAAACATGATTCTATTGTATATTTGTACAATGGAAACATGGTTCCGTTGTATAATTTTTCACTCTTAAATAACACAATGAAATCATGATTTCATTATGTACTTTTTTCACCCCCAAATAATTCAATGGAATCATGATTCCATTGTGTATTTTTTATGCCCCAAACAATACAACAAAATCATGTTTGTGTTGTGTAAAAAGAAGTGTAAAAAATACATAATAGAAACACGATTCCATTATGTATTTTGTCAATGTCATGTTTCTATACTTTTTTTACTCAACAAAAATATGTTTCCATTGTGTAATTTTTATGAATTTTTTTAATTGATTTTAAATGCAATTTCCCTTTTTTAAAGCAAACAAATTAATTGTGATATAATTTACTATTTTTAATAGTAATTAGTATCTTTATTTTAATTAAAATTGAATTAATTGGATAGAAGTTACCATTTATAAACATAACCAGATTAATTATTATATGAATTACCTTAATTAACAACAATCAAATCAATTTATGATATTAATTTGTATCATAATTAATTTGATTACAATTAAAATGGAGGGAAAGAAAATAGTATGAGAGAGGATGGAAGATGGTGGGGGTATTATGATGGAGAAATGAGACTTTTGACTATCAATAAATTGGTTTAACCACTTTTAACTATCAACTTTCATATATCAATTAATTTTTAAGCTTTCAACTATTTTTTCCAAACAAAACTTAAGAGCATGCTTGGGACAATTGAGATTTCACAATTTTAGCTATTTTTGTAGAAAATAAGCCGTTTAAAAATAAAAATGTTAAGAATATAACAGTGAAAAAAAAATACTTAATGCTTCATTAACTAAATGATCAAAATGGAACATTTTTTCCTTCTAAAACATCAAACAAAAAGATAACAGAAAAGTTATGGGTGGAGAAAAAAAAGATAATTTTTTGTTTTAAAGTTCAGAAATTAATACAGTATTTATAAGAATAAACAAAAAAAATTAAAGCATTAAAATTATACCCATCTATCATTTCCTTTTATTTTTAAATATTTATCAAATTATATAACATTTAGTAGAAATGAAAAAATTTCCACTATCTTTGTCCTCCAAAACCCTACCACTCAAATGTACTATTGAGAACAAATTGGAATTGCTAATGTTAGTGGCATATATTTTGTTTCGGAGTATCAAAATAGGTTTTCAATTTAACTTTTGCTAAATTATCTTCCTCTGACAATACACCCACACATTACCAAATGAAGTTGTCTATAAGACTATAACAACTAGTACTTTAAAATACCTCTCTAAGTGATTTGTGAACACACGATTCACGGTGAAAAAAACTTTAAACAAGGATCAAAATTAGACTCAAACTCTGGCAATGGATTCAGATAATTGAAAAACTAAATCTGTTAAGTGTAAAAGGAAAAAATGTAAGGTTCTAGTCTAATTTTCTGCGCTTTCTACGATCCAATTGACATTAACATCGGCCAATATAATTAATTACGTGGGGGTCTAACTGAAACAACGCCTAGTATAGAAGAAGTGTAGAGGTTTACAGAGTTTTACATACACCAAGAAGTAGAGGACACAGCACATTATTAACACAAAACAAAGTACCCACAACCTCAAGAATACAGACCTCACATCAAATAAAATATCTCTAGTTTGCCAATATAACTAAAACAGTAAACAAAGATGAAATAACAGCAAGTTAGATCTTGCACTAAAGTGGTCCGCTGGAAATAATGTATTCAAAAAGTTGACTTAGTTATTGTCAAGCAGAAATCAAAAACATTGAAAACTTCACGCTGCCTTGTGTCATTGTTGTCCAAGTTGTTTAACATTAACTTCCTCCCACATATGCTGAGATGGGAAAAAAATGTATAGCATCTGTGAGTTCTGAAAATTAGGACAGTATTATGCATACGACAGAATCTTTTAAACCAAAGCCTAACATAACAAATGAGTTAAAACCAGCATTCTTTGGTTGCAATTTCTTCCTGCAGTTTTATAGCGGAAATTAGGGAACTTTTTTGTTTCTGCAAGGAACTGACCAGGACATGAAAAATTTCCAGAACATTCAAGCAGATGCAGCCAAAGGCACGGATCTGTAGCATGCTCTCTTCGCAGCACGAACAATATCTTCAACCTGTACATCCACATATACCAGGAAGCAATCAAATTTAAATGAAGGATAGACATGTACCAAAACCTTGAACAAATTAGCATCTAGCTATTTATCAGCATACAAAACTCATCTCTTACAAAACCATTAAGTCAGGGCATTTCACCCATTCAAAATAGAAATACATTTCTGGATCAAAATAATGAAAACAAATCTTCCAAATCATGCTGACAAAAGTCACAGAAAACAATTAATATTTAAGAACCATTACCTGTGGGACAGCCATTCTTTCCAGATTTGCTGCATAAGGCATGGGAACATCAGCCCCGGCAATTCTCTCAACCGGTGCATCAAGATAACCAAAACTCTCCTCAATGACAGATGTGCTGTGCAAGAGAAGTACACACTCGTATGATTGCCAAGAGTTAACCAGTAAGATACATTCACACAAAAACACATTAATGTAAAGAGATAAACCAGATTTCAGCGCCAACGCCATGCTGAGGAAACCCTTCTTCAACTGTCACCAGCCTGTTGGTTTTCCTGACAGAAGTATTGATTGTGGATCGATCAAGCGGCCGGATTGAACGCAAATTAATGACCTATGTGGATAAGAACATCACACAACATTATCATAACCCAAATGATGTTTTTGCAGAAAAGGGGGGAAGTTCATTATAAACTAAAGTTTTACCTCAGAACTGATTCCTTCCTTTGCCAGTGTCTCAGCAGCCTAAACACCAAGAGAAGAGATATTTAAGAATGTTCTCTACTTTGGTAGTACAGAAAGGGGTCAGAGATTTCAATTTTTTTAAGCAAATTATAAACACCACATAACACACCAACCCATCCAGAAAAAAAGTTATAATCGATTCTTGTCTTGTCTTACCTTATTATTTAATATTTAAATTAAATGCAAGCCAAACCTATATCTTTCACATACTTTGCAACAAATTGAACAAACAAGACAAGTGAACAACACATAATACATATTACATATTTATAATACAAAAGGATCTCACAGTAAACAAACCTTGAGAGCATAGCCAACCATTTTTGAATAGGCTGTAATAGTCACATCTTTTCCTTCCCTCTCAATCTGTTTAGTGGTAAAATGAATGAAGCAAACAAGAAGTCAATAAGAATGTATTATTGTGTAGTAAATATGGCTCCAAAAATCATAAGGGGTATTTAATATATGCAGATAATTAACTACCTTTGCTTTTCCTATGGGAAGGCAAAAACTGGAATCAAGAACTTCGGCCGAAACAGGGAATGACTCACCATATCTAGAGGACATAATTTATCAAATTAAATATTTTTTGAAACAAGAACTGATGTCAAAATCTATGACTACTCATTTTCATGTACAAATCAATCAGCACAAGTGTCATTTTTGGGGCGGGAGAATCAAGCAGCACAACTTACAACAATTCATTTTCAAGGAAAACAACAGGATCAGGGTCCCTTATAGCAGCTTTAAGCAAACCACGAGCATCTTCAGATGAATATGGTGACAAGACTTTCAACCCAGGGCATGAACCATACCAAGATGCATAACACTGCATAAAGGCAAAGTTGTTGGGCATACAAAGACGAAACCTGAATTATTTATCAGTTCTCAAATGGTTAAATAAAGTTTGTCTTTAAAAGAAAGCAGCTAGGAGAACCGTACTTGAGAATGCTGAGCACCAACCCCAGCAGCAGCACCATTGGGTCCTCTAAAGACAATGGGTACGGATATTTTCCCAGCAGACATGTAGTTTGATTTTGCAGCAGAGTTAATAATATGATCTATTGCCTGCAACAAAGGTTAAAACTGAACAATTAATCTGCCATTATACATGTTCACAAAATATTCTTCACAGTTTATTAGTATTTCAACATTCAAGCTACCAAAGCTCAATATTAAGATTGTAAACATAAAGGCTTACTTCATGCAGAAGAAAGAGATTTCATCTTCCAACATAATTCATACTTAAGAATAATACTTGAACATAGAAGCAATAGGAGTTGACAAGTAACAAAATTCCAGCAACAAGGCCTGCCTGGCGTCTAACAAACTAGATTGATTTGTATGGCATCAATGTGATGTTCAAACTAATAGTTAACAATAAACTGAATCCCAACCAAAATCCTTAGTTTTATATCTTTAATAACAGGGTAGTCAATCACAGACATTCACAGCATTTTGTTTGTTGCCCCCACAATGAATCAAGATGATGCAGCTGTATATCAAGCAAATGAAGCCCAAAATAAACACCATTACACATGTTCACACAATATTCTTCACAGTTTATTAGTATTTCAACATTCAAGCTACCAAAGCTCAATATTAAGATTGTAAACGTAAAGGCTTACTTCATGCAGAAGAAAAAGATTTCATCTTCCAACATAATTCATACTTAAGAATAATACTTGAACATAGAAGCAATAGGAGTTGACAAGTAACAAAATCCCAGCAAAAAGGCCTGCCTGGCGTCTAACAAACTAGATTGATTTGTATGGCATCAATGTGATGTTCAAACTAATAATTAAACACCACAAAATTGCTTGATTTTTTAAGCCAAGAATGGTTGTCTCTGTTAACAATAAACTGAATCCCAACCACAAATCCTTAGTTTTATATCTTTAATAACAGGGTAGTCAATCACAGAAATTCACAGCATTTTGTTTGTTGCCCCCACAATGCACAGAGAATCACATTGGATTTTGATAGAGCAGACATCACAAGCCCAAAACGTGTCAAATCACGACCACTATTGGGGATTTCGTCATGTGCCCGGCTGATTTACATTGTCATATCCACCATGCCTCCCCCTCTAGCTTGAGCTTCACCATTTTTTTCTGGCCAAAGGACCCAGCAGCATGCCATTTACTGCGATGCATTGTTTTCCATCACACCCCCTCCACTCTCTAGTTTGAGGTTCACCATTTTCCGTTGCTGTCATTTTCCAGCAACCTGCTGGTGTTCTACATAGCAACTCTCATCCTGTCACCGCAGTGAGCCCTTGGAGACCGCCTCTGTTTTGTTTAGTTGTTTTTTACTTTTTCTCCTTTTGTGTCGTGTAGCTAGCACTTCATAGTCTACATGGCATTATTCCTCCAAAACCTTAGAGGCTCAAACTTATTAAGGTTTGGCACTGTACTTTTTATATCCTTATGATCCTTTGTTGTTATTAACTTGTTAATTATGCCTAACATTTGTAATTTGTGATGATTGTATATCTAGACTATATCACTATAACTTTTGATTATCAATGACGAAATGTTTTTCACTGAGTAATTTTTATTTTTGAGCATTTATGTATCAACTGTAAATTAATTATCTCATTTATCTTGTATGTATAATCTTCAGAATAGTTGCTATCGCGCTAAAACATTTCTGGGGTTGGCCACACACATCTATATCCTTGATTGGTAACTGTGATTATCAACACAGCCTCACAGGGAAGTCAACATTTTTCCTTGTGGAGTGAATCATCATGTGTTGAAAACCTCATAACCCTGGTATTCTTATCACACAGAAGACAAAACTCATACAATGCCATCTAATATCTTCATGGGCAGCAAGCTTTACATAACATTGTACATATACATAAATTAAGTGGCACTGCTGTAAAAAATATATCACTTAAGTTCACACTCAATTTAAGAAAGAAAGGATGCAATCAAGATAAACTCCAACCTGCATGGAGAAGTTAAAAGTCATAAACTCCACAACAGGCCTTAGACCATAGTAAGCAGCGCCAACTCCAATCCCAGCAAACCCAGCCTGTATTATATTTCACAAAAAAAAAAAAAGTCAATCCAACAGCTGCAACCAACTATAAATAAATCCTGTTCTTATTTTCCTATCAATTTTAAAGTGAGAAGCTGAAAAAAGTAAATTTTGGTGTTCAATAAGCCATCTATTATGGAAAGTTAGAAGCAGCTGCTAAGCATGAAGAACAACACAGTTCGAAGGAATGCATCCCAAAGCCATCACCATTAATAAATCAAGTGAAGTGATGCAAATAAAGTATGAAGTAAGAAAAATGACCTCAGTGATTGGAGTATCAAGAACCCTCTCGGGGCCATACTTTTGGAGCAGCCCCTTGGATATCTAAAATGAAAGAAGAAAGTTAAGTTAATGAAGTTCTTAAAAGGAGAGGTTGGCAAGGCAACTAAACTAATTAACCAACCTTGTATGCACCCTGATATTCCCCAACCTCTTCACCCATCAAGAACACTTTAGGATCAGCTGACATTTCCTCATCGAGTGCGGAGTTGAGAGCCTCCCTGACAGTAATCTGCATCGAAACAACAATGGCGAGTTTGATATTTGATAGTAAGAGATTAAGAGATTAGAGATGAGAACAATAATGCATACCTCTTTAGATGCAGAAGAGAAGTGTCTGATTGCGGAGAAGACAGGGCGAATACTCTGCAAATAAAATAAATCATATGAAATGTAATTGGAATAGGAATCAGACTTCAGACACAGACAGTACCTTGTGCCTTATAACACCCAACATCTTCCTTCCTTCCTTGATCTTCAATCAAGCAAACCAAAACTAGTTAGTCACAAAACCCGTAGTAATCCATCAACAAATTTCTTCTTTTTCAATAATAATATTCGACAATGAAATCAACCAAAGTACCAAACCAAATCAAGCAACCTTTATTCTTTTTCTCTTTTTATAATTTATATATCTAACACGTTAAGGACATGTGTCAGCAAATGAAATTAAGTAATTTTCCTGGGTCAATTAAGTAAAAATTAAAGTTTGACTAAAGGGTAAACACTAAAGGTTCCTTGGGAGATTCCGTTCGTTTAGCATCCAACTATCGAAACAACTTCAACATAATTTCTTACTATTATTTATATAATAGAATCTTACGCTATTTTTTTTTTTCAAAAAAATAATCTTACCTTGTTTATGATGATGTTAAGCGCGTGAGATACAAAATATAAGGAAAGAAAATTTTTAACATCTACTTAAAATCTTTCTTAATAGTTAAATATAGAAAATATTATATGCTTTTTAATGCATTTTAAATATTAGATATATTTTTTATTTTATACTCTACAAAATGTTAAAATTATTTATTGTAAGAAGTTTTTTTATGAGATAAAAGAGGATATATAAAAAAGTCAGAAGATATAAATGGGTACCAATTAAAAGAATTATCCTCAAAATAGTCAAATTAATATAAAAAATCTTAAAAATATCGATTAAAATAAAAAAAAATAAAACGAAGAATAGAGTGGTGACACAAATTTCCATATTAACGTGAAGTTAACATGAGAATCTGAATGACAAAAAAATTAATTAATTTTCATTTTAAAAAAATTACAAAAATGTAGTAAAATGAAAATTATTTACACATATGTAGCAGTTAAACATGTCGTTCATGGGTAAAAAAATTAATTAATTACAATTTTAAAAAAATTACAAAACTACAATAAAATGGAAACTATTTACACATATGTAGTAATTAAATACATAATAAAAAAATATATTTTTAAAGTAAAAATTTATATATTGTGAATCAATTAATTTGTTTTAATAATTATATCAATTAAAAATTTATTTTTTATTATAAAAAATTTATAAATTTAGTTGATATATTTTTTAAAATAATTATTATAAAATTAATAAATTTATCATATATAATAATTTGTAATTAAATAAGATAACGCTATAAAAATGCATAGCATATCTTCTCTAATTTTATACATGGATTATCTCAATTGATGTACCTTTTTTTATGCAAATTGGACATCAAATCAGGTTTTGCCTTATATTTGTCTTTTTTACAGAGTTTAATTTTCATACATTTAAATTTAAAATTATCAACTAGTAAAGAATAATCTGATATATAGCTTTAAATTTTGAAACTAATTATAAAATATAAGAACGGTTGTTGAATGTAAATGGAGGTTGAGATTAACAATACAATGAAGGGCTGCATGTGTAAAATTAACTTGCTTCTCTATAATGTCATAATGATAGTGCTAATTAAGATAGCATCGAGATGGATGAAACAGATCTTGAGCAGCATGCTAGTCTCTTCTTACAGAGAATGTGCATACAAACATAGGGGCTTGAGTTGATAATGCCTTAAGATTAATTTTCCGCAAATTTTGAATAGAAAATGGCAGGGGTGTACGTGAATTAATTTTCACTCTGAGAAGTCAAGACGTACATTTACGCGTTGAATTAATTTTTGTCCCTCTCTAATATTTGTCATCACGGTGAGACTTTTCTTCTTCTACTAAGAAAGAGATTAAATGACCCACGAAATGGGAATAGGAAAGCGATCCAGCAACCCTTGGTCAGGCTTATAATTATGGTCCATACTGACGTACATACTACTACTACTACATAGTATTTGACTATTTGTCTTTCGCTTTAAAAGTTTCTATTAAGGTTTTATCAAACATGTTATTTGTCATTAAAAAAAAAACGAACTAGAGAAATAAATAAATAAATGAGAATGTAGTTACATAAAAAATTGAGGAATTAATTTGATGATAGACTCTTTTTTTTTTTACGGAGGATAGACTAAACTTTTAAAAAATTAATTTCATTATAAAATTGTTGGAGAACTAAGGTTGTGACAAAGAAATCTTAAGAGATGATTTCTTAACTATTTTTTGAAAAAGAAAAAGAAAATTAGAGTTATAACATATAATATTTTTGAAGAAATAAATTTAAATATTTATCTTCGTAAAAGTAAAAGAAAAAATAGAAGACAATTTTAGTAACCTTTAATTATTT
>PYAF01006068.1:2318047-2331347 GCA_007407185.1 Glycine tomentella | reverse complement strand
AACTTTTTTATTTAAATATTTTTATAATTTTATCTCTTTTCAATCAAATACTTAAAAATATAATTAATTCTAATCAAAATTTGATTTAAATTTTAATTTTAAATCATAAACTATATAAAATAAAAATGTTTTTTATAAACTATATTTTAAAATTATTGTAATCTTTTTTCGTCTCAATTAGATTTTGAAATTCGACATGTTATATAAATAAAAATATCGTGTCTTTATTCAAGTATTTTATTTATCTATTTAATTAATTATTTAATAAAATTAATGATGAGAACATTTATTATTTTTATTTATGTATGTTACAATTATGTATTTTTTTCGACCATTTTTTACTGTTAATATCATACATGAGTACACAAAATTAATGATAGCAATGAACTAAGTAGGTTAGATTAGCCAACTCATACCCATAGTTACTAATATCATACATGAGTACACAAAATTAATGATAACAATGAACTAAGTAGGTTAGATTAGCCAACTCATACCCATAGTTACGCAAATTGTTTGTCCTCAAACATTTAAAAGAGTGATAAAACCTCAAACAAGATTTTTTCAAATTTATCACTTTAATCAAAGCTTATTTAATTAATTAATATGATCTACAAAAATTCACTCAACCTCAACAAAAGGGATTTAGCTAGCTAAAATAAAAAATAAATGAAAGTGAAAAAAGAGAACTCTATAATTCCTTAAAGAGAAATGAGTTACTATATCCAGACTTAAACTCAACTAACTTGAAAATCAAAGTCTATAATTAAAAATAACATCCTCATTTGTGATAACAAGGGACCATCATCAAAGAATTGAACTTTTGCATTCAGCATGACACCAAAGGTTTTCACTCGTTATCCTTGAACTGAGGTGGATTAATATCTTGTCATTCCTCTAAGGAAGTTTCTTGGCATCTTCATGATAGTAAAACATAGTAATTTATCGTTTATTTCAGGAAGATTCTAATACTTACACCTTGTAGAAGACAATCTAAAAAGTTGTCAAACATATGTCAATTGTCATTTATTATAGAAAAAATTTACCTGGCTATGATGACATCAAGAATAGGAAAGTGACAAAGTAAATGAGAAAAGTAGTAACAATAAAATTTAAGAAATTAACTTGATGGTAGATTAAACTATAATTAATTTAGTCATAAAATCATTGGAGAACTAAACTAGTGAAAAGGAAATTTTTTAAGAGATTTATTTGGTAACTAATTTTTTTTAAAAAATTTAATTATCTTTTTAGTCCTTACAATTTAGCACTTTTATGCTTTTAATTTATGCAAAATTATTTTTTTCTAATCCTTTCAAATTATCTTTATTTTATTTTTCATGCTTGTAATATTTTAGATAACGGTTTTTTCATAGTTCAAAGAATTATTTTAAGTGTTTTAAGAACTAAAAATAAAATCAACATAATTTATAAGTGCTAAAAATAAAAAATAATAATTTTGTAAGGACGAAAAAAAAATTGTAAGGATAAAAAATGTATTTAAAAAAAAACTAATGTAATAACATGTATAATTTTCAAGAAATAAATTAAATATTTCTCTTTATAAAAATAACTTTAGTTCTTAAGGGGAGTTTTCATTGGTTTTAGTCCCCTAAATTAAAAGAAACTAAAAGTAAAGAAGGAAACAAAAGAGTTAAGAGATTAAAAAAAATATCGAATTGGATTATAATAAACATGTTGTGCATATATAGCTTAAATGGTTCTAACACGCTACTAAATTGGGTCTCATTTTGGATATTTGTGGACTAGAGCTTAGATATATTCAAAATATCAGTGTACGTGTTTCATCTGAAGGAAACTATAATAAACCAAAAACAATGGAATATACATACATATATATATTTAGAGGAAACTATAATTAATTTTAACTTTTTTACCATAATCAATTAATAGCAAAATTATAAATGTTTAGACTTTTAATTGTTGGCAATATAAAAAAAATTATCTAAGTAACAGAAAATTATTTTGATAATGATTTACAAATATATTATTATATTTAATATCAATTGAACAAAATGAAACATTAACCAGTACTAAATCCTAAATTACCTACTTTCATTCCTTATCTCTAAGTAAACTCCATCAAATTGCATTAAGAGTAAAGATGCATAATGTAACCACAAATATAAATAAAGCTTAGAAAAACAACAATGATATAAAAATAATATTAAATAGATAGTTGAGCGAGTCTATCGTACTGAACGAATAGATGTTGTCTCGCTGAACAAGCCTCAGGCGAGCTGAGGGAGCAGCTTCAAACTTTGAATTTCACCTTCTATGCCCCAACACTAAAACTCTACAAAAATACAACTAACACTTTATAAATCAACTAGTTTAAGCATTTAATAGATAAAAATTCAGGAGAACTAATATCTACATTTTAATCACAAAAAGAAGCATTAAAATTAAAAAAGAAGAGATAATTACTAAATAATTTATATATAACTTTACGTATGTTTAACAATTATTAGTACTGATTACAAAAAATTAATGATAAGAATGAAATAAGTAGGTTAGATTGGTCAACTCATCCCCCAAAGTTGAACAAATTGTTTCTCCCCAAACATTTAAAACAGTGACAAAACTTTAAACTTCAAACAAACTTTTATCAATTTAATCACTCTAATCAAAGGTTAATTAATTAATTAACATGATCTATAAAAATTCACTCAACCTCAACAAAAGCGATTTAACTAAACATAAAGAAAATTAAAGTGGAAAAAAGATAACTCTATAATTCCTTAAATAGACATGAGTTACTACATCTAGCCTTAAACTCAACTAACTTGAAAATCAAAGTCTATAATTTCAACTAACATCCTCGTTTGTGATAACAAGGGACCACCATAAAAGAGTTGAATTACTGCATTCAGGATGACCCCAAAGGTTCTCACTCATTAGTCATTATTCTTGAATTGGTGTGGATTAATATTTTATCATTCATCGTAGGAAGTTTCTTGACATCTTGATGAAAGGAAGAATTGCTGATAGTTAAATACAATAATTTGTCATTTATTTTAGGAAGATTCTAATACTTACACCTTGTAGAAGACAATCTAAAAAGTTAAACATAAGTCAATTGTCATTTCATTATAAGAAAATTTTACCTGTTTTTGACGAGATCAAGAATAGAAAAGTAACAAAATAAATGAGAAAAATAGTAACAATAAAGTTTAAGAAATTAATTTGATTGTAGATTAAATTAGAATTAATTTAGTCATAAAATCATTGGAGAACAAAAATTGTGACAGAAATCTTTTAAGAGATTGATTTGACAACTAATTTTTTAAAAAAGTTTAAATATACTTTTAATCTTTACAATTTAGCATTTTTATGATTTTAGTTTTCGCAAAAAAAATGTTTTTAATTCTTCCAAATTTTCTTTATTTTATTTTTTGTGATGATAATACTTTAGATAATATTTTTTTCAGCATTCAAGTATTTTATGAACTAAAAACAAAACAAACCTAGTTTCCAAGTACTAAAAATAAATAAATAAATAATTTTGTAAGGATGAAAAGAAAAAACAATAAATTGGAATGATAAAAAAAGCTAAAAGTAATAACATGTATAATTTTGAAGAAATAAAATTAAATATTTCTCTTTGTATAAATAACTTTGGTTATTAAGTGGAGTTCTCATTTGTTTTAGTCCCCTAAATTAAAAGAAACTAAAAGTAAAGACAGAAAAGAGAGAGTTAAGAGATTTTAAAAAATGATCGAATTAGAAGCATGTTGTGGATAACTTAAATGGCTTTCTAGCAAAAAGCACTACTAAATTGGGCCTAAATTTGGATCTTTGTAGACTAGAGCTTAGATATATTCAAAATAGCACAGTAAACGCGTTTCATCCGAAAGAGACTATAATAAACCAAAAACACTATAAATGGAGTAAAAAAAAAATACATTTAGAAGAAACTATAATTAATTTTAACATTGTCACGATAATCAATTAGTAGCAAAATTATAAATGTTCAGACTTTTTAAATGTTGACAATATAAAAATATGATCTAAGAAACAAAATTTTTTTGATAATGATTTACAAATATATTATTATATCACAGGCGAAAGCAAGAAAAAGCAAAGATAAAGTTGAATCGAAATGAAAGGCTTTGAAGCAGCCTAGGCTATAAATGGAAGTTTGTGAATTGCAATGGTTGTATCCAAAAATCCTCTATAGTTTTGTTGTAGAGTTGAAAGGATGAATATGAATAAGAATGTTTGGTGGCTTCTACTCCCATACTTTTTCTTCCTTCTTCTTCTTCTTTTTCTTCCTCTTTCTGCAACCACCATGACAGTTCTGCCTTGCTACAACTCAAATACTCGAACACTTCAAATGTTATTCCTCCCAAAACAGAATCTTGGAAACACGGAACAGATTGTTGTGAGTGGGATGGGGTCACTTGCGACACCATCTCTGGCCTCGTCATCGGTCTTGACCTTAGCTTCGGTCATATTCGTGGTCAACTCCATCCCAACAGCACCATCTTTAGCCTAAGACACCTTCAACGACTCAGCCTAAGTTAAAATTACGGAAAACATACACACACCCACAAAAACAAAAACCATATTAAACCAAGGGTAAACTATTTCCTTCCCCTATGATTTGTCCTTTTCACTCTTCATTAATTAAGCAAACCTTCAACAAGTCTCAGCCAGCCATTGTGGTTTCCAGCCAAATCCTGATTCTTCATGGTGAAATGTTGAATGTGGTGGCCAATCTTCATCCTTATTGCAGGATTTTGACAAAGGGAATCCACTTAGCATTGTATTTCCAGCATAGGAATCATTTCCAAATGTGTTAAACTGTCCACCTGTAGGTATCATACCCTCAAACTGGTTTTGTGAAAGGTTCAACACAGCCAGAAAATTCAAATTGATCAAAGCCACAGGAATCTCTCCTTTCAACTGATTCCACGAGAGGTCCAACCATTCCAAATTTTGGACCTCTCGTGAAATGTGCAATGCAAGCTCCCTCTATCTACTCAACTTGGCTCATAACAACTTGACCGGCCCCATTCCACAATGTCTGGGAACATTATCTTTTCTTTGGGTGTTGGATTTGCAAAAGAACAACCTTTACGGCAACATACCTAGGAACTTTTCTAACGGAAATGCATTGGTGACTATAAAGTTGAATGGCAACCAATTGGATGGACCATTACCACGGTCTTTGGCCAACTGCACAAATCTGGAAGTTTTGGACCTGGCAGACAATAACATAGAGGATGCATTTCCCCATTGGCTAGAAAGGCTCCAGCAGTTACAGGTACTCAGTTTGCAATCAAATAAGTTTCATGTGTCATCACTTGTTTCGGTGCCAAGCATCCATTTCCGAGGCTGAGAATTTTTGATGTCTCAAATAACAATTTTAGTGGGCCCTTGCCTGCATCATACATCAAGAACTTTCAAGGAATGGTGAGTGTGAATGACAGCCAAACTGGTTAGAAATATATGGATTTCAGCAATGTCTATAATGATTCAGTAGTGGTTGTAATGAAAGGTAATTACGTGGAGCTCGAGATGATATTAACTATTTTCACAACCATTGATTTATCAAATAATATGTCTATAATGTCTATGTTATTGTCTGCCAGGTCCAAAACTTCCAGATTTGTGCAGTTTGCCAAAGACCGTGGTAATGGTCCATCCAATTGGTTGCCATTCAACTTTATAGTCATCAATGCATTTCCGTTAGAAAAGTTCCCAGGTATGTTGCCGTAAAGGTTGTTCTTTTGCAAATCCAAAACCCAAAGAAAAGATAATGTTCCCAGACATTGTGGAATGGGGTCAGTCAAGTTGTTATGAGCCAAGTTGAGTAGATAGAGGGAGCTTGCATTGCACATTTCACAAGAGGTCCAAAATTTGGAATGGTTGTACCTCTCGTGGAATCAGTTGAAAGGAGAGATTCATGTGGCTTTGATCAATTTGAGTTTTCTGGCTGTGTTGAACCTTTCACAAAACCAGTTTGAGGGTATGATACCTACAGGTAGACAGTTTAACACATTTGAAAATGATTCCTATGCTGGAGATACAATGTTATGTGGATTCCCTTTGTCAAAATTCTGCAATAATGATGAAGATTGGCCACCACATTCAACATTTCACCATGAAGAATCAGGATTTGGCTGGAAAGCTGTAGCAGTGGGATATGCATGTGGGTTGCTATTTGGAATGCTTTTTGGATATAATGTTTTCATGACTGGGAAACCACAATGGCTGGCGAGACTTGTTGAATGTTTGCTTAATTAATGAAGAGTGAAAAGGACAAATCATAGCGGAAGGAAATAGTTTACCCTTGGTTTAATATGGTTTTTGTTTGTGTGTGTGTATGTTTTCCGTAATTTTAACTTATGTCCTTTGTGTAACAAATCTCATCTCTCTTGAGTGATGCATTTCAAGTTATTTACAAATAAGAAAAAAAAATGTGATGATAGCAAATATCAAAATGAGTGGTCATCCCATGTGTGATGTTATTGGCTCAAAAACTTTGATTCTTCAATTAATCTTTGAAGGGAAGGGAAGAAAGGGTATATATATATATATATATATATATATATATATATATATATATATAAATTTGGGAGGGATTATACGTGGGTAAGTAATTGCTTGCAAAGAGGGAGGATAGGCTTGTCATTGAGTTGTGTATCTCCAGTGAATGATGACGTGCACAAACCAATATATAATCACTGCCAACTCGTTTTTGCACAAACCAGTAGATTTTGAAGAAAAATACTAAAAATAAGCTGTATCCTTGCATCAACTTTTTTAAAACTTAAGCAAATGGACCCAAATTTCAAATCATTTTTGCCAGTCTTAATGCCATATCCATTTCATTCTTGATGCTATGGATTGAATACAAGGAAAAGCATTTTCAAACATGGCCCATGACGTATAAAGTCTTGAAAACAAACCTGAGGTATGTACTCAAATAATGGTGTTAGAAACAAAAGTGCACAGGTCATTATAATTCCTGAAACAATATCAGATACACCAGATTTTGCACCACTTTCATGATTTACAGCTGACCTTGAAAAGGACCCTGCATACATTCAAAAGAAATATCTTTTAATATAATTTTTTTTCCAAGTAAAATCATAATCTTGAAATTAATCGAGGCTTTGGAACCAAAAGCTAAGTAACCAACTACAAATAATGACTCCTTATTTTTCAGTGTCCAATTGAATACTTACCTGTTGTGGGGTATGCTGAAAAATATGAGCCAAGAACATTGGAAACACCAAGACTGAACAACTGTCCAAAAATATCAGGAAAAGTAGTTGTCCAATAATATGTTGGAGCATTTGGGAGGGGAGTCCAGAAAAAACACACCATGGTTAAAAATAGTTGTCCTATGGTTAAAATTTTAGGTATTAGATACTTCACCCCAACACACCATGGTTACAAAACACACAAGCTCCAATTGACAATTGATAAAGCATATATATTATACCAGTGAGGCATAAAAATACTCAGGCACAGCAGAAGCAAACAGGGAAAAAGATAAACTTTTGTACTCTATTTCATTCCTAGATGGTTCAGAGGGTGGCTTTTTAGTTGGATATATATTACTAGCATGTCTATTGTACTACATGTCTATTGTCAACAGTAATACAGCGTAAATGCACTCTCCTAATAGAACTATATTATAAAGTAAACAGAAAATGCATATATGATTTGAATTTCTAACTGTACAATGCATTTGGAATCAGATGTGGGACAGAGCAAGAAGAAGAAAAGCAAACCCAGCTAGCTGATATGCCAAAAAAGAGAAAAAGAACAAAGAATAGAACAACATACCCACTTTTGAAAGGAGATTGGGTAAACAGAAGCACTAATTAACTAATTAACACTAAACCCATAACCCAGAAAAACAAACATAGCAACTAATGGTTACCAATCTGTGGGAAATAGCTTTTTTTTTTTTAGTGTGTGAGACCTTTTAGAAAGGGGGTCAACCCATCTGTGGTCCGCAAATGAGGTGCACATGAATGTGGTAAATTGATTGACCTACCAAAAACCAATCCTCACCTCCATAAAAATACAAGGACATTTATTAACTTGGATTTTTTTTCCATGTTTTGAAAGACTATTTGGTCTCAAAACCCCAATTTTTTTTAATCTGCAATTATAAATGTATGAAATAGAAAATAAGTGTTTAACAAAAATTACATCTTGAAGGTCCTCATATTACTGCATAATCCGACAATACAAAACCAGTCAAGCAACAAAAACAAATAGAAGGCATAAACAATAACAATCAAACAAGACTCATAGCATAAAAAAAATAAACTCATACAATACAATTATAATTAAAATTAGTCAAATTATATGAATCTGATTATAATATAATGTCAATAATTAGTAAATAAATAGATAAATAAGACTTATAATAATACACGAAGTATAATTAGTTTAGATAATAACAATTAAAGAAAATTCATAAAGATATCATTCTATTATTTAGGGTATCATTTATCAGATTTATTAATTAGTATATATTATTTATTTTATTTTTTAACTGGAAGTAGTATATATATTATTAATTAGTATATATATATATATTGTTACAAAAGATTAAAAAAAAAAACTTAAACTGAAATAGAAACTCAACCGCAAGTAGCTAGCATATGCACCTAGTCATGTGGAGCTTCACAATAACACCCAAAGCTGAATGACTGATTCACCATTTCCCATATTATTATATACAGTATATAATATACTTGAGAGAAAAGAAAACATCAACGAGTCTTGAGTTTTTAGATTTGTTGTGGTTGTCAAAATGGCTATTAGTTTCATTTATCACTTTTAACCCTTCTGTTTTTCTACTCTTAATTCAATTAATTCCTATTAAGTAAATTCTAATAACTTATTCACACATACATGACAAATCTAAAAAGGTGTTTAAGAACACTTATAATAAGACTGCATATAATGGTTTTGTCTACACATGTTTTGTGTATCAAACACAAACTGAAATAATGAGTGTAATATGCAGCACCAAATTTGGACATGATCTTCCACCAAATAGAAGCTCCCACTTAAATGTAATTAAAAAATTCTCGGTGGAAATGGTCAAGTAACAAACACACGAGGGTTATTTTATTTAATATTCTTTGTAAAATTTTAGGATGATTAATAGGATGATATAACATTTTTTAAAATAATGTTATTAATCTTTGTCTTGTTTTTCCTATAAATGTTGATAGGAGCACATATTGGACCTGAACCAACAACTGATAGGTTTGTTGTTGTCATGGTATGTGTAAGCCAAATCAATTTATCTCCCACGACTCTCTATTACCTTCAACGTTTTCTTAGTTTTAAACTAATAAATCAATTTGACTTCTAATTCCAGGCAAAACTAACATCTTGGTGGAAGCTATGAAGCATCAACACTGCTATTTCTTGCAGTGTTGGAGTGTAGTCATACTTCCAAGTTCCAACACTAGCACTCCTTTAACATTTGTATGACATGTGTTGGATGCTACTAAACTGGTGTTTAATTAATTTTTTGTTGATGGCTTGGACATGCATCACACATGGATTGGTCATTAACCCTGTCAACTGATACCTAAATATGGCTTGAGACTTCAAAAGACAAGACTATTATATAAAATTGAAAAAATGTTTTAACTTTCAGAAATCAACTTAAAATATAAAGAATAATATAAAATATTTAAAAGATGCAAAATGCTAAAGAAACTTCTTTAGGGAAAATGTAAAATGATGTTTCTTAATAATTTTTTTTTTTTTTTGTTTGTGGGGATCGTTATTGTAGGGCATAAGTAAAGCTTAACAAGGGTGAATATAAATTCAGATTCTCAATTATATATTTTGTGATGTTAATCTTTTTTAATTCCATTTGACATGCAAACACTCATGCTCACACATGTTTAGGACATTGCCCTGTCTTTGTGTGTCTATGCTTCATAACATGAAAGTTCTAAAACTTGGCAATGGAACTCAGCAGTTCATACCGTAGCATTAGTGCCAAGATTTGATGGTGTGAATTATTTTCTTAATAATCCTTTGATCTAGTAGTCATCTTGAAAATGAGTTATTGCATTAGTTTTATATTTTAACTAGCAAATGATACAGATGTACAGTCTGGATCTGATGAGAGAAGTGTTCCTGGAAATACTGTTGCTGTCCAAGCAGACATGCCATTGAGTGGTCTTACAACTTTTGGCACAGCGTTTTTGTCAAAATTTGTGTGTTCACAAATGCCTCATCCTGTAAGTTGATCTAGAGCTGTTCAAAAAGTTTACAAGATTTCCCTTTATAGCATTTAGAATTGACTCTTTCAATTGTCCAAAGCTATTGGAACACATCACATTTGTTGACACTCCTGGAGTTCTATCTGGAGAAAAGCAACGTACACAACGAGCATATGATTTTACGGGTGTAACATCTTGGTTTGCTGCCAAGTGTGATTTGATACTCCTTCTGTTTGATCCTCACAAACTGGACATCAGTGATGAGTTCAATCGTGTGATATCATCCTTAGGGGGGCATGATGACAAAATCCGAGTAGTTTTGAACAAGGCAGACCAAGTTGATACTCAACAAGTAAGAGCTTGTGTAGTCAAACTTCTGTTTGTTTATCTTTTGAATCTTTCACAACCTTGTCTGGTGAAATCTTAACCTATATTGGGCTCTATGTTGCAGTTGATGAGGGTTTATGGAGCCTTAATGTGGTCACTTGGGAAGGTGTTAAAGACACCTGAAGTAATGCGAGTGTATATTGGGTATGTCTCCACTCTCAATGTTCAAGTGTTGTCTTTGTTATGGAGGGTTGGGGAGAGACTGCTTTGTTTCTCCACTCTCAGTGGAAGATCTCTTCCACACCGCCTTCCCCATTTGCTATGCAATTAGACATGATATAACTGTATATTTATTTCCTTGTTTATGAGATTGCCATGTGCTCATTTGCTAATAATTAACATTCGTTTTGGAAGCTCCTTCAATGACAAACCTGTAAATGATGCTGCCACTGGTCCACTTGGGAAGGAACTCTTTGAAAAAGAACAGGATGATCTTCTCTCGGATCTGAAAGATGTACCAAAAGCAGCTTGTGATCGAAGAGTGAGTTATTTATTTAATGAAATTTATTTTATTTATCATAAGAGTAGTTTTCCACTAAAATGAGGTTACTTTGGGCGTGTTTGGTTGTGTTTTTGGTTTAGTTTGTAAAAACTATTTTATAAAACATTTTTCAAAAACTAATTTTTAGAAAGAGAGGGGAAAATATAAAAGTAGCAAGAAAGAACATTAGTAATACAGAAAGTAAAAAATTGAAACAACTTAAAGATGGACCTAAAAGAGAGTTATTAGTTTTGAAAACAGTTTAAAAAACTACCCTTATATATATATATATATATATATATATATATATATATCAGCGTGTTTTTCTTTTGTGAAATTAAAATTAGGAAAACTAACGTTATCAGCTCTTTTAGTGTCATCCGCACTCCACAGACAAGTTTGATACAGTAGTCTCCTCTCCTATGGTATAAATTCTAGTATTCTACAGGTGTTTTTTGTAGGTGATTGTCTCGTATCTTCAATTTCCGTGTCCAGTTTATATTTCAATTGTTAAAGTTACCTTTTTGCTTAATTAATTTATCATTTGTATATATTGACTGTTACAGATCAATGAGTTTGTAAAACGGGCCCGAGCAGCCAAGATACATGCTTACATTATCAGTCATCTTAAAAAGGAGATGCCTGCTATGATGGGCAAAGCTAAAGCTCAACAAAAGTTCATCGATAATTTGGTAGCTGAATTTGGAAAGGTATGAATCTGCGTACATCCGTTTTGCTTATCTGCTTGTCTCTGACAACACTTAAAATTTAGACACATGACTGACAACTTTGAAACAGGTACAAAGGGAGTTCCATTTACCTCCTGGCGATTTTCCAAAAGTAGAGTTTTTCAGAGAGAGATTGAGTGGTTACAATATTGATAAGTTTGAAAAATTGAAACCAAAAATGATACAAGCAGTTGATGACATGTTAGCTTACGACATTCCTAATCTCTTGAAGAATTTTAGGAATCCCTATGATTAAATTTCTGAGCAATTGAGTCCGTGCTATAATTAGATTAGTTAGAGTGACATTTGTAGCATACAAATTTTACGGGGTCTTTATGCAATGCTGTGCGTCATGAGATCTTTATGTTTTTGTATTTATGAATATTTTGTCATCTACAATCAAGTCTCAAGACAGAAAATAAAGACAAGATACAATTACTTGTTTGCATCAAGCCTGTTGTGTTTAGTGTAGCTAAATATAATGAAACAGGTTGGTCTAATCGTCAAGGAAATGTGTTGCTTTGGTAAGTTTGAATCTTGGATTAGTACCTGTTACGGAAAGGAAAGAATCTATCTCAATCAATTCGGATATCTGATTGGTAATTGGATCCTTTTTTACCAGGTATGTAATAATTCTAATTCCAGTAATCATATCTTGCCATTATTTCCCATTATTGTGTCTGTAAATAGATCCTTTATGAGCTGAGGTCCAAGGCCCATCATTCAATATAAATACAACCCTCCAGACATTCTCAAGGTACACTTTTCTGACTCTCTCTTCCCATTCACACGGCACATACAGCACCCCAACTGCTCCCGTGTCGGTGTGATCTTCTCTTCGGTCGCTGGTCTTACCACCATAGATCAGCAGGGGAGAGTCCGATCCTATAGCAACACCTCCGGAGACACTCGTCGGACATTTCCGTTCCTCCGGAACGAAACATTGGCGCCGTCTGTGGGAACGATAAATTTCGAATCCCACGAACTCTCAATGGCTAATACCAGAAGACACCAGCTCGCCAGACGTGAAGAACCACCCAGGAATCCGAATTCGGAGAATGGGGTGGAAGAGGGTGCATTGTCCCACACCGATTCCTCCCGTACGTGATCAGCAGCGCATGTGCCGGCCAATACACCACCGACAGCACAAGACGACCCAGAGACCTCCCAACGTTTTATCCAAAACGCCTTACAATCTTTGTTGGCCCGGATGGAGAATCTGGAGAAACGGTATGAGCTTCAGCGGCAAGAAGACAGGCAACACCTCATCGCCCAGTTGGAAGAACGCAGTAACAAGAGAAGAGAGGAAGAACGTCGGCAAAATACCGACCACCAGGAGCATAATGCAAGAAGACAAAGGCCCGAAACACCGACCCGAGCTGCCGAGACCGGCAATAGGGAACCGACGTACCATTCCGCCCAGGAGCGAAGATCACATCCTCAGCAAGGGGCATTCTGTG
>PYAF01006068.1:2306240-2317947 GCA_007407185.1 Glycine tomentella | reverse complement strand
AGACATTCTCAAGGTACACTTTTCTGACTCTCTCTTCCCATTCACACGGCACACACAGCACCCCAACTGCTCCCGTGTCGGTGTGATCTTCTCTTCGGTCGCTGGTCTTACCACCATAGATCAGCAGGGGAGAGTCCGATCCTATAGCAACACCTCCGGCGACACTCGTCGGACATTTCCGTTCCTCCGGAACGAAACAGTACCTAATTTTTCTAATTAAACCTGGTATGTGAGAGTAACTCCGTTAGTCAGTTCACTAATTTGAAATGCATGACCTTGGGATATTTTTTTCACATAATTGAAATAATCCGTTGCTGCATATACTCATTTTGTGTCAGTACCGAGTGGCCAAATGACAACTACCTACAGGCTACAGGTCGAATTTGGTTAAAATAAATTTTTTAGGTTTTGTTAAAACCATGGATGATGTCGACTTTCATGCATTAGTGTTCCCTTCTAACTCACGCGAGCTGCTGCAAGAATAATTTAGGAATAGAGTGGACCCATAATCATGATAGTTCGGATCAAACAATTTCATCTAAACCATCACTAAGTAATTACCGAGTGTTTTTCAACTAATAAGCATTATTCGAAAAATGCTGGCAAACGTTCTTTGTTTGTGTGAAAGGAAGCAACTAGTAACACAATTTCCAGTGCTTTTTTAAAACCGTCCATTATCTCATGAGATTTGACTCAATTTATAGAAAAAACAAAAAATTATGGGTGAGTCATTGAATAGTTGGCGAGACACACATTATTATATCATGAGATTTGATAAATTTTCAACCCATAATAAGAGAGTGTTGTGTATCGTTAGCATTTCTCTAAATACATAGTCTGTTCTAATGTCATTACGTTAACAAAATATTTTTCTAATTTAATCCTCTAATTCTTCCTTTAAGCTATATGCCCCATATATCTTAGCTTACTTTGTTTCCACTTGATGTACTATAACTAATAGTAAAAAGTGAAACTGCTTGAAAACATCCGATCGATCGAGCGCATCATGTCAATGCATAAATTGAAAGAAATTAAAGTATACAAAACCCACAATGGATGACAATTTTTTTGTGGGGGTGGGGGTAAAGGGGGTTAAAGGGCCAGAAAAAGGAAACTAAAATTAAAGGGGATTAATGCATGACACTCTAGTTTGGTTTTCAAAATCGATGTAATCACTGATTGAAAAGCCAAGTTGCGCATGCATATATTGGGAAATACGTAACTCGTACTAATGAAAATTTTCAGTAAACTAAGCATTTGCCATTACACAATCTTAGGCCAAGTTAATTGCGCCCTAAGAAGAAAAACTGGAGGCTCTTGAGTTCTCATACAGGCATATGAAGCTTTTGAAATGGATCCGCTCATACATAGTCATAGTCAATTCTTGTACTGCTATCTATACTAACTACATACCATTGAATTTATCAAGAAAAGGATGACTAACCTCATAAATACATCCATATCTATTAGTTCAACTGGGGCGAATTGACACCAAAATGGAAGAGAAGAAGATAAAGCATAACAGGAGCCAACAAATGATATTGATCGTGGGAGAGGGAGATTTCTCTTTTTCACTCTATTTGGCGAACGCATTTGGCTCTGCCTCAAGCATGGTAACAGCTTCCTTGGATTCAAAAGGTGTGTCCAGGGGACCAGGGCACATGAACATGCATGGGTTTTTGGTTTTCCACAACACTTATCTTGGAAATACACACACATTAAACATCAAACAACACCATTGTTAACTTCTCCCATGTCTCAAAACGGATGTTTTTTTGCATTTTATATAGAATTTAACTTAAATACACCTATTTATCCTGTATAATCCAATCATGTAGTGTAATAAATAATAAGTTTGATGACTTTTATCTTAACTATCTTAAGAATTGTATGTAGCATAATTTTTAATTGGTTAAACGTGTAAAAATCTTTTAGTAGATGAAAATTAAAACCTTTTATATGTACGTAAATTAAGTTAATTGATTCATTTAGAAACCACTACGTTTGTTATGTGTTTGTGGATTGATTTTAACCATTTTTTTCTTGTTAAATGATGAATCTTTAATTAGTGACATTAATAGGGTAGTACTCCAGGGCTTCAACAAACTTAAACAAATTGGAGAACCTTAGTTGCACCATTGTGCATGAAGTGGATGTTCATACCATGAACAAACACCCGCTGCTCCGAAGGAAATATTTTGATCGCATTGTCTTCAATTTTCCACATGCTGGTTTTATTTATAGTGAACATGATCCGTGCCAGATTGAGTATGTTCATAGGAAGAACAATACTACTACACCCAATATGAAAAACATAAATTTTTTTATATACACACGTTCTGAACGCATTTATATTTAACTTAGGCTTCAGAAGCACGTGGTGTCGGGGTTTTTGAAGGTGCAAGGAAGACAGATGGTAAGCCAAGATGGAGAAATTCACATGACACCCAAGAATGCTCACCCTTTTAATAACTGGGAATTAGTGCCACTGGCAGAGGAAGCAGAGTTATTCTTGGTTGAGAAAGTGCCATTTTGTAGATGGAACTATCCAGGTTACGTAAATAAGAGAGGATCCGGACCCAAATGCAACAAAGCTTTTCGTGTTGATGATTGTAGCACCTTTAAATTTTCCAAGGTGATGCTATGTTCTCTGATACAATTATTCACTAAAAACAATCTATTCTATTAATTTGAACTTTTGTTTTCTATCGTTTTGGGATAAAATATAGCTATTACTATTAGTCATGATATAATTCGGTTTGGTTGCGTAAATTGAGGATTTTATTAAAATATACCTGCCATTACGATTACGATGCATGGTAGAGAAAAGGGTAAGCAGAGTAATTTAACATAGATGATATTCATATCAAGTGCCGTTGGTTACAAATAAATAATCCTCCTAAAACAAATAATCTTAAATAATTCTATATTTTTATAAATAAAATTCCTTTAGAAAATTTTCGTAAAGTATGTTATATGTATTATTTCTTTTAAAATAGTGATCATTATAAAAAAAAATATTCAATCGTTTTTTAAAAATTTGATTGTCCTCCAATGAAAATTTGTTAATCAATTTTTTCATCCCATCTTGTTTAGAATGTTATTGAGATTATTTTTTATTTATTCATTTTCAATAAATCTTAAACAATAATAATAAATTTAATGGCTATGCAGCGACAGATATGAATAGGTGTTAATTAAAGAAAAGTGTGCTGTTAACTTAACACTACTCCCAGATACCAGTAAAATTTGGAGATGCATTGCTTGAAGGCGACGTCGTTTATAATGAATAAATAACCTCACCAATTTATGTTTTTTCTCTCCACCGCGAGCACAGACTTTGCTGTTCTCTTTTCTCTGTCTTTGCATAAACACTCTGTTCTGTTATTTGACAACTCTTCTTCATCGTTCTCAACGATGTTCGTTCATAGGGTTTTGTCCCGTGTTTCCAGCACCATTTTCCGAACCTCCCTCCTCTCTGCTTCGCAAAAACCCCTACACTTGTCCACCTTCTCCAATATTAACTTACATTCCCTTCTTCCCCAGTCACCCAACGAGGTGCTCTTCCACACTTTCCCAAAATCCTTTGATTTCCCCTCCTTTTTTTTTTTTTTTTTGGCTTTAGGGTTTTGCCAGGGTTTTAGGAGGTTGCTTTTTAATTTGACTGTTTTAGCCGTTTCGCTATTTCATTCGATTGGATTCTGTTCATTGATTTTTGAATTCAGTTGTATTTTTGAATGATATATTACCCTTTGAGCTAAGTTGCCTAGAATTTTGAGTGATGATTTTTTTTAATTAGGGGTCATGACAGATTGTGTATCAGAAATTCGTAATTTATGCAGTTTGGAATAGGTTGCATTATAGAGTGTTACCCCTAATTGTTGCTTTTGCACCTCTTTTGATGCTAATTTATCTGTTTTAGCTATTGGTTTTGAATTCAAATGTTCAGAAATTTTATTTATGTCATTTTAGGGTTTAGAAAAACAAAATCAGGATGAAATGTCTTCTGTCATTTTGCTGCTGTTCACTTGATTGTCCATTTTTGCCAGGGTTTTATCAGGTGTGTTGTGTTTTATTACATTCAATGAGAAAAAATGTTATAAAAAGTGTTTTCTCTTGTGTGGAAATAAGTATTTAATGAAAAAAGTGGTCGATGAAATATGAGTGTAACTTTTTTTTTCTTCATAAAAGAACATTATGCCTGAGCTTTTATATTACTGTTATGTCCTGTCTTCTAAATTCTATCCACCTTCTCATTCTTGTTCACTGTCATTTTTTTAAAATATTTTTCCTAAGAAATACCGGTGTTTTAAATTCCTTGTCTGTACGAAGGAACAATAGGTTCCTTAAAATTTTTTGTTCTTCTGATGTAGTATATGATACTATGAAATCTGATTTATATGGTAATTGGTGACTATCATTAGCCTATTTTCTAGGATTCAATTATTTTTATCTAATGAATTTTAGTGATGCATTTTAAAATTCTCATTAAGCTTCCAAATATGCTTTCTAATGTTCCAGGTGATTCCTGTTCAACTCAATTTGTTGCTGCCGCCAATAAATTCATTATTAGCTCCAAAATTTGGGTTTTCTTCATCAGCTTCAACCGAAAATAATGACAAGGAAAAAGGAAATAATGTGCATAATGGAGATTCTCCAAATGATGACCCTGCAAAAGCAAATGAAGAGGCAAAGAATAATGATCAGGCTAAACAAGATAAATCTGCAGATAAAACAGAGGAATCAGGTTCTATTTCAGATTCTCAATCTCAAACTGTCAAAAGAAGGAGGAGAGGTTTTAAACGGACTGCATTTTCTGATTCAGATTCAGAGAGTGAAAGTGACTTATCCAGGGATGATTTAATTAAACTTGTGGTTGAAAAGGAAGAACTTGTGACGTTAAAGCACAAGGAGATTGAAAAAATGCAGGATAAAGTTCTGCGTACTTATGCAGAGATGGAGAATGTCATGGAAAGGACTAGACGTGAATCAGATAATTCAAAAAAATTTGCTTTACAGGTCTAACTTTGATCCCTTTTGTCCCAAATCATTTCCTCTTCAACTGTGTTCTGAGTGGTTTAAATATGCTGTAGAATTTTGCAAAGAGTTTACTGGATGTTGCGGACAATTTGGGAAGAGCTTCCTCAGTTGCAAAGGAAAAATTTTCAAAAATTGACACGTCTAGTGACTCTGCTGAAGCAGTGAAACTCCTGAAAACACTTCTACAAGGTGTTGAAATGACAGAGAAACAGTTATCAGAGGTAGAATGTTATACTTTATGTTTTATCTGTTTAATTTCAAAAGTCATGGCTAATCTATTATCAATATTTTCTTTCTACTCATTTTTATATTAAGTTTTAATCCCCATTTCTTTTCAGCTATCTAAGTTCCTCATTTATATAGTTTTGTTTAGTAATGATGAGGGTACGGTAAAAGTGATTTGGAGGGACTAGGAGTAGAGGCTTTATGCTCAAGTTTGAGGACATGGTTGTTCAGGTGGTGCGAGATTAGGGGGGCTTGTTTTTATTTCTGTGTTAAATGTTTGTTTTTTTTTTAAAAAAAAAAATCATGAACATGTTGGAAATTATTTTCTTATTCCAATTTCTCATAACTATTTTATGAATTGTTATTTTAAAAAAAGAATAATTATTTTGTACTGAATGCACTTGATTTACAGTGGTTTGATAGTAAATTGGATATTTAGTTTACCTGTTGAATTTTGATGAATTGATGGGTGTGTTGGGACTGGGGAATTTGGGGAATGACTTTAGTTCCTTCATGTTTCAAACTCAACTTATAATCATACTACAAAAGTTTTTTCCAGTTATATTTTACTATGAGAAGTACACTCTTTCTAACACACTGTCTTATTGGCTTAAATTTGTCGGAAATCACAAAAATGTTTAGGTTCCACTCCATATTTAATGAATCTCATTCATCATTTTGTAGTTTTCAATAATTTTTATCAATAAGAGTGTGAGTGTGGTGCCACTCCTCATTTTACTATACAATATATTATTGTATGCTTGAAATAATATGCTTCCTTAGACAGTAAAGTGCTTCAGGCTTTTGTAAAACTAATGGCTTCCGCTTACAGGTACTTAAAAAGTTTGGTGTAGAAAAGTTTGATCCTACAAACGAGCCCTTTGATCCACACAGGCATAATGCCATCTTCCAAATCCCCGATGGTTCTAAGCCTCCAGGAACTGTTGCAGCTGTTCTGAAGGTAATATACAGTGGAAGGACTGTGATTCAATTTTCCAATTTTAAAATTTGTTTTGACACTCAAAACTCTTGATGTGCTCTCTTTGTCTATGGTGCATGCTTACTTGAAAATTGGTGGCATATCTATATCATATTCATATTCAACACTGTTACTTTTACGGTAATATTGAATTCGTATTTTTGTTGTTACTAATTTACTATATCTTTTCTACTGAGATTCAAATCCAAGTCATGCTCTCAACTTCTCACCCTTCACCTTCCAGCAAAGCACTTCTCACTCTTGCTATCTTACCATCCTCAGAATCATCACAAAGAATAACAACTGAATAAATTTAATTTAATTACGGATATAAAAATATTAATATATTACTTTAATGTATTTTAATTTTTTTATAAAATAATCTTATTTGCTTACTGAGAGAGCTAGCAACACTTTTTTTAACATGCTTTCTATTATTCTATTTGTTTCATGGTGTCATTAAAATAACTCTGGTCCCTACTTTATTTAGTGGGACTCGAGTGCAACTCATCTAATAATAAAAGGTGTTTTGCAAACATTTCTCTTGCATATCATATTGAATCGTGTTGGACATGCAACACAGTTTGGTTAATTATCTATATATTTTGCAGTGCGTCAAGTTCTGGTTGATCTTTGTCAGTGTTTATGACAAAGCTTTTTTGTTTTTTTAACCCAATCATCTGATACTTTTCCTGAAGGAATGTGGTTTTATTCTTAGTGTTGTTGGGCAGATTAAATAGGAGATTGAAAACATGAATAAACGGCTATCTTATGGTTGTGTCTGCAGGCAGGATATATGCTTCATGATCGTGTTATTCGGCCAGCGGAAGTTGGTGTAACCCACGCAATCGAGGATGAAGAGAATAATGGAAAAGATAGCTGAGTGGGGCACTTTCAAAATGTGTGAAATGGAACTTTTGAAGTAAGTTATTGCTTACAAATATTTGTCGTCAAAAGGGGTAGGAGAAAATGAATGGTACAACCGTACAATATATTATCTGACATTTTTGAACCTTTCGTTATTTGTTTAAATTTTATTTTAATACTAATATAGATTTTTTTTATTTGGTCAGGTTGCATGAAATTTTTTCCGTGAGACTATTATTTTATATTAGAGTAAAATATGTTTTTCGTTGACGTAACATTATCAAAGTTTGTTTTTGTTCCTTTAAAATTTTTGTCCGTTTTTTGGTTCTTGCAAAATTAAAATGTGACTTTTCTTCTAGAGCTACCTTTTGGCGAATTCCAATCCGTGTGGTATTTTATTTAATTTAAATTTTAAAATACAATTTTAGGGGATTTTTAAACCCACTAGAAATTGCAGAAAAAATAAAAAAATAAAAATGTGACTATTAAAAATTGTCATAAATTATAAAAAAATTGTAAGAATAAGCTATAACCTCTGCACCTTAAACCACCATCACCGCCGCACCTCGAACTAAAACAACCACCAAATCCCTATCCCCCAAATCAGAACTTGAATAGCAGAGATGAGAGATGTTCTGAGCCGTCGCACCAACTGCCCATCCAGTGAAGGTTGGTTGGATTGCGAAGTGAGCATGACGGAGCTCTGACGGGGAACGGAAATTCCGACTCTTCAAAGAAATGGGTCATTGTCGGAGTCATGGGGAGAAGAGCACGAGGGAGGGAAGCGGAGATTTGGGGTTGAATCACATATTGGATTTAAACATATGTCCACGTCTGATTGGTTACTAGGTTTTATGTGTTTAGTCTTCCACACGTTTATTTGAACATAATTAAATTTAGTTTCGATTCAACATATCATATATTTTAATTTGCGAGGATAAAAAATAAATTTTTCATACAAAAATAAATAAATTTTAATAATTTTATAGGAATGGAAAACATATTTAATATATTTTAGCCTTGAGAATAACAACCAACCACAACCATACAAACTATGTGACGCTCGACGACCAAATTTTATCATGCCCTAATTGAAATGTTTAGCCTATGACTATTATTCCAATTTACATGTTTGACATCTAAATGGGTTAGTCCATTTAATCCGTCAAAAAAGTGGATCGAACAGAAAATTTTAGTCCATTTTAAAAATGGGTCAGGTCAATCTGATTCGAAAAAAAGGTTAACCAAAGGTGAGTCACAATAAATGGACTAGATGTGGGTCAGCGGCATATTAATCTGGTGGATCAGTTCATTTTAGACTTTTTTTTAAATAATTTTTTAATTTTTTTGATGGACTGACCCGTTGATGTGTCAATCCACGTTGAAGTGGACCGGATTAGGATTTTCAACCCATTTTTTTGAAAGTGGGCTAGTCTAGCTTGTTCCATTTTTTTAGTAAGTTGAACCAACTTGACTTATTTTGGATGAGCTGACTCATTTTGTCATCTAACTAATAAGTAGAAATGAATCCCAAAATTCACAATTTTCATGTGAAAGTCTTATATAAACTAATAAATAGAAATGAATCCCAAAATTCACAATTTTCATGTGAAAGTCTTATATACAGGATTAAATTTCAAATTTATAATATTCATTAAACAATTCATAATCTATTTACTTGATAATCAAAGATGTTTTTTAAACACGCTAAATAATTGGTATATATATATATATTATAATATTTATATATTAAATTCATTGCTATATTAATTACACTTGCCGAAACACGTCCAAGCCAAAAAAAAAATTATTTTGTAACATTTCATTATCAAACATAGCAACGGGCAGGGTAGGGATGAATATTGGTTCCTCAATTTCCCACTCCAACCCTCCCAACATATCTCCTACTCGTCCTTCATATTCTCACGGGTTGAAATTTATTATCCCATTTTCGTATCTGTTGGATATCGGGTATTCCCGTGTTCGATTTAAATTTGTGAAATAAGTTTTTTTTAACAAATTATATTAAAAATATGATTTTAGAATAAATAAATTAATTATCATACATTTATTTTTCACTACTTATATATCAATAAATTCATTAAAAGGACATTTGTCTAAAAAAAATAAACTGACTAATAGGTATGAATGGATATAATTATGAGACGTGTAATGACATCTTCACCCTGCCCCGACCCCGATAAAAAAGTCAAATAATTCTGAACCTGAATCCATATTCGATCAACTTAGATATTTCCTTTCAAAGTCGGAATGGATACCCACGACAATGAATTTCATTCCCATGCCTATTCATCATCTTAGAATTATTAATAACATAGTTCTAAATTGAGAAAAGAATCAAATCGAACAAAATTTAAAAGATAAAAAATCAAATTGAATCTAAAAGATAACTTTGTTAACTTTTATAAGATTACCTTAAAATACACAAAAAAATTATTTTGTATTATCATTTCATTACCATTAAACTACTATCTAATTGAGGTTAGAGCTTCAACAATTTTTTTAAGCAACTGAGAGTAATATTTTTCTTCGATATTGGTATAGAATATTTTGTATTATCATTCCATTACCATTAAATTTCACATTTTTTTTAATCATGATATTGATATAAACTATTTTATTGATGAGTATCTCAGTCAAAAAAAATTAACTTATCACTTTTAATAAATTTCTCTTCTCCCAATCATAAAACTCCAACTTGAGACCTTACATACACTCATCATGTCTACTTAAACCTTTATGACATATTCCTCTTTTTATCTCCTTTTGTTTAATTTTTTTATAGTTATTTGTTATTAACCAGATAAAATTGGGTATTATACAAAACACGTGGAAACTTATATATCTCGATAAACAAAATGTTGTACACAGAGAAGAAAAGATAATGGTAAACACGTACGTACCCCAAAAAACAAATAGCAGAAAACTTGAATTTGATTTTTATTAATTACTCTCCAACAAAGAAGGTGCTAAACAAGTAAGACATTTTAGATTGAAGGTGCAACTATGCCTTAATAAGTCTCTCTGTGGCGAGGGATGCAATATAGCTAAGCAAATTTGTTTGGCGGTCAAGAGCAGAAATTGCAGGGTTAACAATATCTGCAGAACGCAAGTCTTCCTCACCTGACAAAGGTCCATCACCATCAGTTTTGGCCAAATGGTTAGCAATTCGAGGATCGTCTTTCAACGTACCCAATGAATTCCTAAACGAATCAACCGTACTTCCATAGTATATTGCACATCTTGCAATGGCGGGAACATCTTTTGTCTTCGCCAATCCCGTAAGATACTTTTCATTGCAAATTTGGGCAATTAGGACGTAACCATTATGAAGATCTTTAGCATTGTTAGCAAAGGAAAGTGAGCAATGAGGAAGAAGCAAAGGGTGAGCAACAGGGAACACGGTGCTAAAGAATTCATTTTGTGGTAGGGAGTTGTTTAGCACCGTGTTCACTGTTGCTCACCCTTTGCTTCTTCCTCATTGCTCACTCTCCTTCGCTGACAAATGCTAAAGATCTTCATAATGGTTACGTCCTAATTGCCCAAATTTGCAATGAAAACCCACCGAACAAGATTGCATGCACGAATCTTCTAAGAGCAGATCCTAAAGTCCTGAGTGCAACAAATTTTTTTGAACTTGCAGAGGCAATCTTGGAGTTGGGCTGGAATATACTGTGAAAAATATCTTACGGGATTGGCAAAGACAAAAGATGTTCCCGGCATTTATATATTTAATGCATTTATTACTTAGAATCCAAATATTTAATGTGTTATGTAAGCAATTAAAAAAGATTTAGATAGATGGTTAACTATTAAAAAAAAGAGAATATATTTGATATGTTGAGCTTATCTTTTTACTTAAAAAGATTGAGAAACATTTTAAGTACACATTATTCTCTAAATAATTGGTAATATATAATATTTATATATTAAAATTTATTATTATATTAATTACACTTACATAAACAAGTCGATGTCATTAAATTTTATTTTGTGATATATTTAATTATCAAACATGGCAATGGGACGGGAAGATAAAAGAGAGATGAGTATTATCTCCTTAGACTCGTCAACATATCAATGTATGCATGCTCAATACTCAACATGTTAAAATTTGTTTTTCCATTCCCATACTGGTTTGGTATTTGAGTATCCCTATTCGTGTCCTGTCTAAGATTCAATTTTGTAAAATAAATTTATTTAAAAACATTATATTAAAATCAGATTTTGGAAGAAAAAAAAATTGATTGTTTAACTACTCATATATCAATAAATTCATTACATGACATTTGTCTACAAATCCAAATATTATATATATCTAATGCATTTATTACTTAAAATCCAAATATTTATTGTGTTATCATTTGTCAAATTAAAATTGTTGACAGAAAATGATCTTACGTTTTATATTATATATATCCAATGCATTTATTACTTAAAATCCAAATATTTATTGTGTTATCATTTAAGCAATTAAAATGAGATTTAGATACATGTTTGACTATTAAAAAAAGAGAGAATATATTTGACTTTTTGAGCTTAAATTTTTTACTTAAAATATAATATTCAGGAAAA
>PYAF01006068.1:2288689-2302773 GCA_007407185.1 Glycine tomentella | reverse complement strand
TAATTTTTATTTTGATCTCTATTATGATATGCAATAATATTTTTATATATAATATTATTAATAAAGTAATTTAAATTAATTATATTTTGTTATCTTATAACAAAGAATCAAACTATTATTTTCTAATAAATATATTAACTAAATATTATTATGTTGGTTATCGTAACATAAGAATTAAATAAAAAATATTTTAAAAATTTCAAATATTTCATATATTTAAATAATAAAGCTATAAATATTTTTATTTCTTTAAACTTTCAACACTTTATTTACCAAATCTTGATTAAATTTAAGTAATAAAACTATAATTAAAAACTAATTCACATTTTGGAAGATGGTTTTATGTTAACTATTTTACAAATTATCTTAGTTATCTGGGCATAGTCTCTTTAAAAATGAAACCATGAATAATAAACAATAAAATTATAATGAATGAAGTAACCCGCTCAGGCTATATTCTTATTGGTCATTGTAATGGTTTAAAAATTAGGATCCTAAATACAATTAAATAGAAATATATTACAAATTATTTATTCAATGCATTTGATGTAATTAAAATACTAATTATTATAATTTATTTACTTTTCTTATTAAATTGAGTTACTGAGGGAGAATGGCATGAGGGAGATGCTGAAAATTGATGAATAGGGATGGGAAACGGGCTGGCCCGCAAAAAAATGGGGCCGGTTGGGCTGTCCCGCTTTTGTAAAGTGGGCTGAAAATGCTAGCCCGCCCTGCTTTAATACGGGCTTGCCCGCCTAAAAAATTAAAAAAAATAAAATTAAAAAAGTTAATTTTAAAAAGAAATACAAAAAATTATTAAAAAATACAAATATGATAATTACAAAAAATACAAAGTTAAATTAAAGTAAATAATTTAAAATTAATGTTAAATAAATGATGTCATGTGATAATTCACAAAATTACACAATTTGCAAATGGAATTTACGAATGTAAACGGTCCAAAGTGTAATATGTTAATAATAAAAGATTATTTAAAAGTATCATTATCATAAATATTTTAATATTAAAATTTAATTAAAATCGTATATATAGTAAAATCATGATCAATCAGCTTAAAAATTTACAATTCACTTGTATAAATAAATATAAGTATATGAAAGATCAAATAAAAACAAAAAAAAATATCAGCATTTAAAGATCGATGCTTAACATGAAAAATAAATATGTAAAAATGATAAATATGTATAAAAAAAATACGTTTATGCCTCTATAAATGTGTCTAACATGATTAATAGGCGTGCCTTCTAATAAGCTCCGCCTATGCTACTCTAGTAAATTATTTTTAAAAAGTTTATGAAAAAAGTTAAAAAATATCTTAGACCAATTGGAAGAATTTTTATAAGTTTTTTCAAATACTCTCACAAACACTTTTAATATGAATCTAATTGAAAATATAGATAAAAAGAGTCCTGTGAACTTTTAAAATAGTCGTGTGTAATTGTGACCCATTTTTATATATCTTGATATATTTTAATAAAAGTTCTTTTATTGGATACGTCATTTTATGCAATGGATAGGTCCTTTTAAGCAATGTTGTAAAAATCAGTTTAATCATTGAATTGGTTGAAATAATGGATTGGTGGTTTAATTGGTGGGTCAATAATTGAATCGATTTAAACTGGTATATTTTAAAATTTAAAATTATATATATTGATTATATATAAGTATATAATTAACATTATTTGAGTAAAAAAGTTTATTTATACTCTAAAATCCAAAATAACTATTGATAATAATTCAATTTTTTTTTAAAAATCCAAAAGAAAACACACAAAAAATAAGACGATTTGACCGACCGATTTTGACCGAGTTTGATGGGATCAACTGCATGATCGGTTCAATGACAGAACCGGACCGATTAAGGTACCGATACTCGGTGCAACTGGTCGGACTGACCGGTCCAATGCAATTTGAATAACACTGCTTTTATGAGTTAGGACTCTCTTGTTTTATTTTCCTCCATTTCATAAGTTTTTTAGTAAATAAATAAAAGAAAGATAACATACATTATAAAGACTAACATATATTTTCTTAAAAACTTGTATATTTGTGTGTATATATTTATCGATGCAGAGAAAAAAATAGAGAAAATCCTAATTCTTTTATGTATAGAAAAAGAGAGGATGTATCAAATGAGAACACTTTATATTATGAAAATAAAAATTACAAATATTGACATATATATATATAAGTTGTGAGATTAAAAAAAACTGCACATGATTTTTTTAAAGTGGTTTTGGGACCAAAAATTAAATTATAATTTTGGCCATTTATATTTGGTTGAGTGATATATATTGATACTTATCAAATTCTTAAAATGAGAACAATTCTTATTTGATACGCTGCCATGTGTGTGTGTTCTTGCAACTATGAACTATAAGGAGCTTAACAGAAAATAATGATGTGTGGTTAATTAGAGGCTTGTTCTAAGTAATTAAGAATTTTAAGTTGAATTTTAACATTGGAGTCAAAATTGGTGAATGATTTTAATTAAATCTTATATGGCAATAGGTCCATAAAAAAGCTTGGGTTGTTGAGTAGGAAATGCTTTTAATAATCTACTGAAAATCATACTCTAGCTATAGATGGGCACCCTAACATTAGGCATATGCAAAATAGTCTATGCTTTCATCAACACGATGGTACGATACGACGCACAGAGCACATTCATCTAACTTATATAAAAAAAATTAAAAATCAATGAGGCAATTAACATTAAACATTTTACTATAATAATAATAATATACTAAATCAATAAAATAGAATAATATATATATATATAATCATGTTTCTTCTTAACTTAGCTTCTTTTTTAAGATTAAAATTATAAATCAACAAAATAGAATGATAATCTTATAAAAATGTATGGTAAACTTTAATTATATGTGAAAAATGTAGAACTAGTTAAAACGTATGGTAAACTTTACCACACGTGAAAAATGTAGAAAAAATAGATGAAAATAAATAATTTGACCCAAGCTCAATTAATTAAAATTTAAACCAATGCCGTGCCCCTATGTGTAAGGAATCCAAATATAAACATCAATTAAATTAAATATTTTTCTTAATTTTGATAAATTAAATAATTGAATCTTATAAATAAGAATAAAATTAATACTTCCTATGGACTCATATATAAACAAATAATTATCTTATATGTTAGACTTAAATATAAATAAATTTAATTAATTTTATCATATTTAATGTTATTATTCTAAAATTTATTTAATTTAGTTCTATTTTCAATGACTTTTTTATGATGTAAACTAATTTTTTTAATTAATATAAAATTAATTATTTTTTACTTATATACGAGTTTAAAAAAATTATATAAATTAGTTAATTTAATTGAGAGTGTTAAATTTCTCTTGAATTATTTTTTCAAACTACTCTCACGAAAAAAAACTTACAAACATTAATCAGTTACACTTTTACATCATTCAAGCATTGATTTTAATCAATAATATTTTTTGAAAAATAATTAATACAAGTAACATATTAGATTAGATCTTATAAAAATGATTTAATTTAGACTTTATAATAAGAATTAGAGGTAGTATTATTTAAATATAAATGATTATATACAATAAATTTATTAACTTTTATAATAATTATTTTAAATATCATATAAACGTTGATTTTTGATTAGTTGGTCTATTCGATAAATTTTATATGTACGATATTGTTTTTCTTTTTGTAATTAATGCAATGATGATTTTACACACTCACACACACATATAACCACAGACCCACACCCACACCCACACCATACGTATGATACTCTTTTTCCCATCAGATTTTTAATATCACGTTAATTAAAATTACCTTTAATTTTTTCCTCTTGAAATTAGCTGAGGAAAAGGTGAGGAAACGTATCCTTTCAGCTTTGGGTTAAAAGAAAGTCAAACATTGAATTAATCACACTTTAATAACTCCCTTCTGTTTCTTCTATATATATATATGATGAGTGTGTGATCCCAACTCCACAATTGTAAGCATATATAATTAATCATCCATTGAAGTGGTTAGTGTGAGTGTGAGGATGCAGGGAATTAGATTAGTGTTTTCAATAATGTTGGTGGTTGCTGGCATTGTAGGTGTGCCACGCATATCGGCTCAATTCTGCAATGGTAATTTTTTAGATATTCAACGACAATGCGAGAGGTACTATAAACCCGAAGGGCCAATTATGGATCCATCTCCAGCCTGCTGCAACACCCTGAAAAATGTTGATATCCCCTGCATGTGCAAAATGGCTGCCAATTTTCAGTCAGAATTCAGCGGGGAAAAAGTTGTCCATTGCCTCAGGTATTGTCGAGGAAAAGAATCAGTTCCTCCAGGACAACGCTGCGGAGGTATGTATATATATCTTTCTCTCTTTTCTTAATTAATATAATTCTTCAAAAATACTAGTATCTTTACTGTATTAGTTCAAGAATTAAACAAATATATTTTTATTGCAATGTATAACATATTTTTATGAACTTTTTAATAATATTTTTTCTTTCAATTTTTTAACCATTGTTCTAACAACACCTTTAATTCTTATGCATGTATGTCACGTACCTTCTCCTAGCTATTTGACTTCATGCACGTACAAATTTCACCTTAAACATACATACAACTTTTTAGGCTTTATTAGTATGCACTTCTTCTTGTGATATTTTGATCCTTAATTAACTATACCGATGATGTGACAACGCCTGAAATTGATATGAGGCTGATGTTATTAAATGCTTAATTATATGTTTGTAATTTGTAACATGACATGTAAAAAAATAAGAGGATAATTTTTTTTTTCAAAATATCCAAGATGAGTTTAGAATTATCCCCAACCCTAAGCTCCAATAGTACGTAATACCAAATTACTAAACTAATAATTTTTTTTAATATATAGATGAGAGTACTTTAAATGAAATCAAATTTGCACATATATTTATTGTTACTAAACAAAAATGTTATATATACTAAATATATTAGTATTATATTAGAAATTTATTAATAAATTAATAAATATAAATATATTTAATGCAAATATAAATACGTCAATAGAAGATTAATCAAAGATATTATTATTAATACTAGAAATTATATAATTATATATAGTTATATATATTAGTAAATATCATGTGCAATTTTATTTTTATTGAAGGTATATATGTATTTATGTAACTTTCATTATATATGAAAAAAAAATCTTTTAGTTTATTGTGGTAAGTATTGTTGTTTTTTTTGGAATTTTGATTGGGAGTTTTAATCTTTATCTTTTTTTATTTAATCAATTTTTTTTATATTTCTCACATCACATCATCATCCCATGTTATCAAATCAAATCACATATATAATTACGATATTTGAGATAAAAATGTATTTAAATATAAATTTTCACTGGCTCCACAAAAAGAAATTGAGTACTCCATCACAATCATATTTAATTTTTAAAGCAATTATTATAAATATTAATGATTTAATCATATTTGACAATTTATGTTAATCGAATGATAGCATAATTTTTTTACTTCTTATAATATATACCCAGATCATAAACAACAATATTCTCGGCTTATTTTCAAAGCTTTGCAGTATGCAAGCTAATTTCTTGTTTTTTATTATTGTTGAGACGACTAATACTATTAAGGCATGTTTTTCAGATTACACTGCTACTTCTCGTCTGGTGTGAACGTCAACATTGAAGACGTATGCATACAACTTCCCTTACCTCGGGATCCATAAATAACTAAATAAGCCAAACATGGCCTGCATGCGTCATTGCTTCCTATATATTATGTTTTTCTTTTTCGGTTTATAATGAATAAATATATTTCGCTGGTTTATGTATGACACCGAGTTCAATGTTAATTCAGATAGCAGTGATATATTATCTCATGATATTTATTTTTTTTGAAATTATTATATAAAAAAATAAATTAAATATTTAATACAATTCTATTTAATTAACATTAACATCATTTTTAATCTAAATTAATTGGGATCAATAGTAAATAAATCTATTGATTGATAAAAAATAAGACAAAAAAAGAAAAAAAGAAAGGAGAAAAAAGTATTAATAAGATAAAAGAAAAAATAAATTAAAATAAAAGAGAAGTGAAAAGAAGAAATGAAAACTTAAAATAAAAGAAAATAAAAAAAGGTACAATAATAATAAATTTAACCTTTCACTTTAACCTTTCACCAAACTTAAAATTACTATTAGCATGCTAGTACGTAGATAATTAATTTGTCTATTAAATGTAAATGATGATCATCGTTGCAAATGGCGTAGCGAGAAATTTATATATTACTATTAGCATTTTTGAGAAACGAAAGTTGTTTTCAGGGATTTTTGATTCAGACAATGCTTAATCGCAGAATCGTCGATAATTTTCAACACATGCAGTACACGTTTAACGTTTTTTTATTGGGGCTAATATACGGCGCGTCAAAGTATTTAAGATTGAAATTTTATTTTTAATCAACCTCTATGTACGTAAAGATTTGAGGGTTGAAGTTAAAAACAATTTCTGAAATATTTCTCTCATCCAAGGACTGTTAGGCGGTCATGTAAGTTAAGTGATGATATAGACATAAATTTTTTGTGTTTGCACATAAAGTGAAACTTGTGTATTCAAGGGTGGTACAAATTTTCTTGGGACCTGACTAACTCAATAGTAAAAATTGTTATTGGTGAGAATTAAATTTTGGATTCTTTAATTATTAAAAATAGATATTACCATCTCTTTTAATTTTTAGTATTAAATATATGTTATAGTAATTAATATTTGAGGCCTCTTATTTTTTGGAGCATGTGCGGTTAGGTCCCTTAAATGGGCTCAGAATCGGCCCTGTATATTAAGACCTCCTAGTTTAATTAAATTATCTAGTATTTTTTTTGGAATAATTGAAAAAAATATGTATATCAAAGTAAACTTTGTAATGCACGTTAATTTGATCGAATTTATATAGATTTAACTTAAAATTATTATTCATACAAATTATACTCAGTTCAAAGATACACATAATTTAATCAAATAATTTCATGCATGTAATAGTAATTGTGTGATAATTATTGGGACTAATTTGTTTTATGTGAATAGTGGAGGGGCATAGGGATTAGAGTAATAAGGAGGTCATAGTTTCATGGTTTCAAATCATTATACTAATATAACATTAATTATTATCATTTATCGATTAAAAAATTACCTGCAATTGCTTTAAATCCAAAGATTGGAAATTAATTATGCGCTAAGTATCTTATTTGAGTTTTTGAATTTACCATAATTAAAGATTAAATGTGCATTCTAATTCTATGTTTATTATTCTCTTTTTAGTTGTTGTTGCTCCTGTTACTAATTTCACTACTCAAATTAATAAAATCCCAAAATTGCATGTACAAAATTTAATGTTTGGAAGGAGTCTCTTGAGATTATTCTCAATTGCATGAAATTGGATGACTCAACCCATTTTAACTATAAAAGGTATATCTAATAAGGCTTTTTTTATGACACTAGCTAGATCAAACTAAGTCAATATTTTGTGATGCTAGAGCTAATTAAATCATTCTTTATTATGACTTTGAATCAAATTAAGTCGTTCACAAGATAAAAATAAAGAGTGAGACTCAAATTTCAAAATTGCATGTACAAATTGTAAAGTTTGGAAGGGATCAATTGAAATTGTTTTCAATTGCATGAAATTAGAGAAATCAAACCATTCTAAGTATGAAAAACTCAAATAGAAATTTATTTTTCATGATGTTAAATCAAATCATGTCATTTGTAATGTTAGATCAAATTAGGTCATTATTTTTTCTTACAACACTCTGAATAAAATCAAGTCATTCAAAAAATAAAAGAAGATAATATGTATATATATAGTAAAATCATGATCAATCAGCTTAAAAATTTACAATTCACTTGTATAAATAAATAATATAAGTATATGAAAAATCAAATAAAAACAAAAAAAAAATCAGCATTTAAAGATCGATGCTTAACATGAAAAATAAATATGTAAAAAAAGATAATATGTATAAAAAAAAAATACATTTATGCCTTTATAAATGTGTCTAACATGATTCATAGGTGTGCCTTCCAATAAGCTGCTCCTATGCTACTCTAGTAAATTATTTTAAAAGTTTATGAAAAAAAGTTAAGAAATATCTTAGACCAATTGGAAGATATTTTTATAAGTTTTTTAAAATACTCTCACAAACACTTTTTAATACGAATCTAAATGAAAATATAGGTAAAAAAAAGTCATGTGACCTTCTAAAATAGTCATGTGTAATTGTGATTTGTGATCCATTTTTATATATCTTGATATGTTTTCATAAAAAGTTCTTTCACTAGATATGTCTTTTTATTAGTTAGGACTCTCCTGTTTTCTTTTCCTCCATTTCATAAGTTTTTTGGTAAATAAATAAATGAAAGATAATTCACCCATTATAAAGACTAACATGTATTTTCTTAAAAACTTGTATATTTGTGTATATATATTTATAGATGTAGAGAAAAAAATAGAGAAAATCCGTTAATCCTTTTATGTATAGAAAGAGAGAGGATTTATCAAATGAGAACACTTCATATTATGAAAATAAAAATTCCAAATATTGATATATATATATATATATATATCTATATTTAAGTGGTGAAGATTAAAAAAACTGCACATGATTTTTTAAGTGGTTTTGTGACCACAAATTGAATTATAATTTTGGCCATTTATATTTGGTTGAGTAATATATATTTATACTTTTCAAATTCTTAAAATGAGAACTATTTTTATTTAATACGGTGCCATTTGTGTGTTGTTGCAACTATGAACTATAAGGAGCTTAACAGAAAATAATGATGTGTGGTTAATTAGAGGCTTGTTCTAAATAATTAAGAATTTAAGTTGAATGATAACATTGGAGTCTAAATTGGTGAATTATTTTAATTAAATCTTATATGGCAATAGGTTCATTAAAAAAATTGGGTTATTGAGTAGGAAATGCTTTTAATAATCTACTGAAAATCATACTCTAGTTATAGATGGGCACCCTAACATTAGGCATATGCAAAATAGTCTGTGCTTTCATCAACACGATGGTACGATACGACGAACAGAGCACATTCATCTAAATTATAAAAAAAAAAAAAATCAATGAATCAATTAACATTAAACATTTAATTTACTACTATAATAATAATAATAATAACAATAATAATATACTAAATCAACAAAATACAATAATATATATATATATATATATATATATATATATATATATAATCATGTTTCTTCTTAACTTAGCTTCTTTTTTAAGATGAAAAATAATAAATCAGAAAAATAGAATAATAATAGAGATTTGCATAAAAGTGAGATAAAAGAAACTAAAAAAAAAAAGTGTAAATAAGACAAAAGAAAAAAATTAGTTAAAATAAAAGTGAGATAAAAGTAAGAAATGAGAACTTAAAATAAAAGAAACTAAAAATAAAGTATAACATTAATGAATTTAACTTTTCATTAAATTTATAATTTTTCTTAACTTTATTTTAAAGATGTATATCAATTTATATCTTATTTTATTAATTGATTCAGATAATTACTCAAAGAATGTTAATGTATGGAGTATTTTAAAATATTAATCTTATCGAAATATTTGTTTCAAGGAGCTATTCTTGTTATATACTAAATGTTTTTTAAGTTATTTATTAAAAGAACTTTTTTTCTCTCATGTATAAATCCAACATCTCCAGTACTTTTTAATTTGCGCACCGAGACTAAGATCATGCAACCCTTCACCCTAATTTCTATCAGCACCAATAGATATTAAATATATAAAACCGAAAATAAATTAAATAACAACCAAAGAGGTTAATTGTTTATCCAAGATTCTTTTTTCTTATCACTTTATTCAAGATTCATAAAATTTCTTCTTTCGTCTTTAATTATATATAAGATACTTTTTAAAATTTTATTTGTCTATTTTCATGAGATCCTTTTCTAACTTCAAGATATATTTATTATTTTTTCTTTACATATTTTTTATTTAATTATTCTCTTTTCAAACATTAATAAGAAATAATTAAGTAGAGAAAAAATAAAAAAAAATAAATTTAAAATGATAATAAAAGTATAATTGACACATTTATTATGATTAACTACTTTTTCTAATGAATATAATCTAGTTGAAATCATCTTATAATTAGTAATGGAGGAAATATATTCATTGCCTTTATTTTGTTAAGGTTAACTTGCCGTAGTCTTTGTTTCATTTTTTCTACCATTTTCTTTTTCATCCACAGGAAATAATTATAAAAGGTAGGATTTTTTACTGTTAAATTGATCATATTCGCCTCATGTATTCTTGGACACAAACCCAATTACGTACATCTCATATCCTTACACATGACCAATAATAAACTTACAATTAGTTAATAAAATAAAAACAAATAATTTCAACCTGTAAAATAAAAAAAAAACACTAATATTTTCAATAAATAAATAAATGAAACCCACAATTTTCTCTTGATATTTTTCTTCCCTAACCGTCTTATTCATCTTATTTATGTATTAATACCTTTATTACATTTATATTCATAATATTCACCATAGCTGTGGAGTATTGGCCGGCTAATATATGTAGGCTATATATATGTATATAGAACAGTGAAGGCTTTATGCCTAATTGGAATTCCTTATCTAAAGATTCAATGGTAGTACGTAGATTATTAATTTGTCTATGAAATGTAAATGATGGCCATCGTTGCAAATGGCGTAGCGAGAAATTTATATATTACTATTAGCATTTTTGAGAAACGAAAGTTGTATTCAGGGATTTATGATTCAGACAATGCTTAATTAATCGCAGAATCGTCGATAATTTTCAAAACATGCATGTAATAGTAATTGTGTGATAATTATTGGGAGTATTTTTTTTTATGTGAATAATAGAGGGGCATAGGGATTAGAGTATAAGGAGGTCATAGTTTCATGGTTTCAAATCATTCTACTAATATAACATTAATTATTATATCGATTAAAAATTGCCTGCAGTTGCTTTAAATCCAAAGATTGGAAATTAATTATGCGCTAAGTATCTTATTTGAGTTTTTGAATTTACCGTAATTAAAGATTAAATGTGCATTCTAATTCTTTGTTTATTATTCTCTTTTTAGTTGTTGTTGCTCCTGTTACTAATTTCACTACTCAAATTAATAAAATCCCAAAACTGCATATACAAATTTTAATGTTTGGAAGGAGTCTCTTGAGATTGTTCTCAATTGCATGAAATTGTATCACTCAACCCATTTTAACTATAAAAGGTATATCTAATAAGTTTTTTTTATGACATTAACTAGATCAAACTAAGTCAACATTTTGTGATGCTAGAACCAACTAAATCATTCTTTATTATGACTTTGAATCAAACTAAGTCGTTCACAAAATAAAATAATAAAAAAAAAGCCAGACTCAAATTCAAAAATTACATGTACAAATTGTAAAGTTTGGAAGGGATCAGTTGAGATTGTTTTCAATTGCATGAAATTAGACAAATCAACCCATTCTAACTATGAAAAACTCAAATATAAATTTATTTTTCATGATGTTAAATCAAATCATGTCATTTGTAATGTTAGATAAAATTAGATCATTATTTTTTCTTATGACACTATGAATAAAATCAAGTCATTCAAAAAATAAAAGAAGCAAGACACTTGAGGATATTGTGAAAGGTTGTTTTCGTTCGAAAAAAATATAAAAGAGCAAGATGAGGAATTTATTTGTGCACATGTAAAAAGGTTGACATTTTTCCCAAGTACACCAACTAGCGTGTGAAGAAGGATCAACTCTTTATTTTTGTCTGTTATGAACTTAATTAGTTTACATACTCAAGGACAATAATGGGTAGATTCTTGTGGTAATGTGTATACAAGGTTACTTGTGAAATCATGTATAAACGATAAAGTTTGGAAGAAATTAATCAGTTGAAATTGTTTTCAATTACATGAAATTAGATAAATTAACCCATTCTAATTATGAAAAATTCAAATAAAACTTAATTTTTCATGATGTTCTATCAAATCATGTCATTTTTTTTTTGTAATCCTAGATCAAATTAAGCCATTTCTTATGACATTCTGAATCAAACCAAATCATTCAAAAAAATAAAAGAAACAAAAGACACTTGAGAATATTTTGAAAGGTTGTTCTTGTTCAAAAAACATATAAATTTGAGTTCAAAATATTTCCATATTATTTTATAATTTATATAAAAAAATGCTAGTTGACGTCTATTTAAAGTATATATATATATATATATATATATATATATATATATTATAAGATCATGAATGTTGATATATATTCCAATAATTATATATTTACAAACATATATCTTATAGTTATGCATTCAATATATATATATATATATATATATATATATATATATGTATGTATAAAAGAGTAAGATGAGGAATTTATTTGTTGCACCAGTAAAAAGGTTAATTAGTACCAAGGATTGTACCAATTAAGTACAGCAACTAGTATGTGAAGAAACGTACGTTCTTTATTTTGTTAGTTATGAAATTAATTAGTTTGTATACCCAAGGAAAATAATGGGTAGATTTTTGTGTTACTATATAAATAAGGAGGTTGGTTATGGAGTCATTTGTCAAAAGATATTGAAAGAGATTCACTGATGTGAGCGATGACAGTAAAGATTTAATAAAAATTATAAGAACTTTTAAGTTACTCTTAAAATTTATATATATATATATATATAAATATTACATATATAACTATATTTATTTTTTGAATGCATAACTATATTGATAAAAACTAATATTTCTTGCATACGCACATTTAAATAAAGTAAGCTATATAAGATATATATTTGTAGATATATAATTATTTGAATATATATCAACATTCATGATCGTATATATATATTTTGATAATTCTTTAAATAGACGTCAACTAGCATTTTTTTATACAAATTATAAAATAATATAGAAATTATTCAACCCGAAGCTCAATTAAAGAAGTTTAAACCATATGCCGTGCCCGTGCAAGGAATTCAAATTCAAACATGGGTGTCTTAATTAAAATGTGACTTCAATAAAATAAAGGTTAATATATAATTTGGTATCTTTATAATTTGTGATTTTTATTTTTTATATTTTGTTGCTTATTTAAATATCAAGCAATAAACTTCAAAAATACTTTGTTTTATTTATTTAATTATATAAATACTATTTTACATGTATCATTAATGAAGAGTTATTAATTTTTTTGAATTATAATAAAATATTTAATATTTAAATACATTATGCATGTAATTTCATATGTCTTTACTTTTATAATAAAATTTATTTTAATATAAATTAATAAATTATAATATATAAAAATTTGTTCTTATTTAATTATAATTTTAAAACAATTACACAAACTAATGTATGGATTATTCAAAAAAAATATTATTTTATGCAATTTATAAAAATTGTATTATTTTATATAATCTAAAAATTAAGATTAAAAATTTATTACTTTTATAATTAAAATAAAAACTTGATTTTATTTATATATAAAAATGAATTCTCATAATTTTTCTATATAAAATAATTTATATAAATAATTTACTAATTAATTTATGTAATTTTATTAATTTATATAATTGGTAGTAGAAAATTATTAACTAAATAATTTTTATAGTTAAAATAAAAATATTAATATGTAAGTTTCCTAAAATATTAAATATTAAAATTTTAATAATTTATATAATTAGAATAAAAATAATTTACATATTAAAATAAATTTGTGATTTGTATAATTTACATATTAATTGATGTAATTATATCAATTTATATAATTAGAGTATAAATAATTTGTATTAAAACAAATTTACAAAAGAATTTATATATTAATTTATGAAATTCAATTATAAATTGGTAAAATTAAAATATTTAAATTATTCAAAATAAAAAATATAAAATGATTTAAAATAAAATTAAAAATATTTATATATTAAATATTTTAATTCATAAATTATCTTAATTCAAAAAATTAATATCTCT
>PYAF01006068.1:2272443-2288589 GCA_007407185.1 Glycine tomentella | reverse complement strand
TAACACATCAAAATCAATGTTTGACTTAGATGATTAATTAACGATTAATTTGGTGGAAAGACTAAAATTACTTATTTTAAAGAATAAAAAATTAAATGTCTTAATTTAAAAATAAAAAACTAAAATCATGAATTTTAAATTATACCATATCAAAATAACTGGTGATTTGTCAATAAAGACAATAAGAAACCCGATGTAAAATATTGTTTTCATTAGAGCTATAAAACTCATATCCATAATTTATAGTAATAAAGTGACATAACTTTTCATAGAAACTTTGTAGTTGAATACAAACTTTTTTTTCACCTCATAAAGTAGATAAATGAGAATTAATTCTAATTCCAACATGATAAAAAAAAGTAAAATGTCTTACGGAATATTTTTATTTGACTACTATGCATTGCTATAATTTGTATTCTCGAGTAACTTTATTAAAATTTATTCTAAAAAAAATAAGTATATGTTATTTTATCACGTTACCTTTTTTTTCTTCATAAAATTGGCCGTCGAAAAGGTGAGAAAGAAAGGGAGTAAAAAGAATCCCAAATTGAAACGTATCGGTTCAGGTATGGTTAAAAAGAAAGTCAACTATTTAATTAATCACATTTTAATAACCATAAGGAAATGAACTTGGAGTTTGGTTAACGCCACAAGTTTTTTTCTTTTTTTTTTTTTTTATTAAAAAATGGCTTCCTTTTGTTTCTTGTATAAATACGTGATGTCAATTGTAGGGTTGTTAGCATAATAATCTGTCATCAATCCAATTTGTGAGCAAAGTTGATTTTGGATTAGAAAGAAGTTGAAATTAAGTGTGAGGATGGGAATTAGAGGGAGCTTAGTGTTTGCAATGTTGGTGCTTGGTGGCATCTCAGCTGAAACAGAAACTGAACGCATATTATTAGGAACACCACCGACACCATTTGAATGCGGTAATAATAGGGCAATTGCATTCAATTGTGGCAGGTTTGTGTCACACCTTGGGCCAAAGGAACCGCCATCAGAAGACTGCTGCCAAGCCCTAGAAGGTGCTGATATTCCCTGCCTATGCCAATATTTTACTCTTTATGCTCTTTTCTTCAGCATTGAAAAAGGTGTCTATGTGCTCAATAAGTGTGGTATCCCAGTTCCACCCGGAACCCCCTGCGGAAGTAAGTTTTCTATCATCCATCATACTCCTTACTCTGCTTTCTTAATTAGTAATACAGAAAATTCTCTTAACTTAGAAAAGGTGCATGCGTTAAAAGAATTGATTAACATATTCTTAATAATATTCTTTCGCATAGGGAGAAGTCTTTTAAACAATATTCTTCACCTGAATGCACCCAGGACGACCTATTAGGTTATTGATAGAGCACGCCTGCCCCTGATGACTGTGTCATTGGGTCCAGACTGCGAGGACTCTCAATCACATGGATAGATAGATAGTTTAATGTGTTCACCGACACGATCATGAGATGTGAATCATCCAAGACACATTAGTACTTCTTCTCCTGATTGAACTTTCAATGATTTGGTGTATGGAAGCTTATTTCCTGAATTTTTGTTTTTCTTTGGTATTGAGAGGACTCATACTATGAAGCCGTGCTTTTCAGGTTACACTTTTCCTCCTGCTCCTGCTCCTGCTCCTCCTCGTCCGGAGTGAACGACAACATGGAAGACGTATGCATACAACTTCCCTTGGGATCCCTAACTCACTAAATAAGTCCAACATGCATGGCCTGCATGCCGCATGCGTCATTGCGTTTCACTATTTTTCTTTTTGGTGGTTTATAATAATATTTCACTGGTTTATGTTAGATACTGAGTTCAATGTTAATTGAGACAACAGTGATATATCTTTTTCTATGATCTTTTCATCATAATTCTTCTAATATTTTAAAAAACTATTAAATGAAAAATAAACATAATTAATTATATAAGCACTTAACACAACTTTATTTAATAATTTATAATCACTCTATCTTTAATTACTAGTACTTCTTCTGTGCTGGTGGAATCCTTCTCGGGCTATAGGATTTTGTTGTAATGATACTTGTGTAGCTCATATTCTGTACACTGGTGCCTTTCTTCTAATAATAATTTTCGCTTATAAAAATACATTTTATTTAATAATTCGGACAATTACTTAGACAATGTTACTTTTAAAGGAGGATTTTAAAATATTAATCTAATCGAAATACTTGTTTTAAGGAACTCTTCGTGTTGTAGAGTATTTAAAAAGAAAACATTTTTTCATCTATATATCCAACAAAAGTTAATTAAATCAATTGCATGTTCGGATAAATCTAAACTCAAAGTGAATTTTTTAAAGAAAAAGAACTCAATATAAAGGCATATAATATCCTAAAAATTTAAAGAGCACAATATTTCTTAATCTTGTTTTGGTCAAAAAGTACATTAGACTTTATAAGGGAGATAAAAATTAAAGAGCTAGGCGAAAAAAAATTGAACAGTGTGCTTGGAAAATTAATTTAATGTATTCAAAATTAATGTCTTGCCACTTAACATATTCATCTTAGCGGAGGAGAAAACATTCCTAGTTTAAATATTTGAAAGATAAACAAATAGTATAATACAATAATATAAGATTACTTTTGTACGTATTTTCATTACTTTTTATTCTATGTTTGGTAAGAATAAAAATAGAAAGAGTTTTTTTGTTTTTGTTGAATGAATAAAAATAGAAAGAGTGGAAAAAAGAAAAAGAAAGAAAGAAAAAGATGCATGCTTCTTTTGTTTGATTGTTCCGTACGAGTAGAAGAAATTAACCATTAGTTTTGATAGCCCGTGTTAAAAGGTCTTTATACTCAATTTAGGAGAAATGTAGGAGGTAGAACACCAATTTGGAATAAAAATTTGTTTCAAAATAAATTTTATTTTAATTTTTTAATGTAATATTAATTATTATTATTTTTATTTATATCCTTTATAATATTAATAATGGACAATAAAAATTATAAATGAATTAATAATAATATAAGGTTAATTTTATAAATTATTATTCTCTTTTAATTATTTATTATTTTTTATTGATCTACTTAAAATAAAAGACTATAATTATTTTAGAATGGAAGAGAGTAATGTATTCCTTTCTTATTATCAAAGTCAAATATTTAGTTAACGCTCTTGCTAAAAATCTGTTACAAGTATAAATATAAATATGTCAATCACATATTATTAGTGTCTAATGAAATTTACCAATAAAAATATTTTTTATTTTTATCAAGATCAAATTAACATAAATTTTTTTAAAAAACAAAATTAATATCATAGTTTATCGTAACCTCAAATATATTGTATCTTTTATTATATTATACATTAGAAAATGTACACAATTTTTAATGTGCTTATTACTTTTTGTCATCTAAAAAAACTTCCTCGCTTGGTTATCCGACAGTTGACAGATTCTATAACTGTAAAGTGTAAACTCTGAAACTTGGGACCACCAGAAAATTACTGAAATTGTTACATTTTGATTTTAAAATAAACACTTAAAAAGACAATATCTATCTTTTATCCGATCAACAGGCTCTGTGTTGTGTCTGTCTGCTGTGAGTGCTGAGAGACAATGGAGGTGTGCACTCAAACCTTCACAAATTTCCTTCTTTTCAACCCTTCTTCCTCTTCAAACTCTCTTCTTCTTCGTGCTAATGCCAACACTAAAACACCCTTCAAATTCAATTCCCTTAAACTCTCATCTTTTTCGCCTCATATTCACCTCTTCCAACCCTTCCTCTCTCCTCACACTTCTTCTCCCTTCACACTCTCGGCTGCTGCTGCTTCTTCTTCTTCTTCAGTTTCAGTTGGCACAGAACAAGACCGTCTTCCAGCAGAATTGAAGGTCACTGAAACAGCGGAACCCAATTCCAGAGTATGTTCTTTTTCTTTTTTTTTTCTTTTTTTTTTCCTTTATCCTTATTTCTCAGTTTGGTTCAACTCAGCAATCATATGTGAATCATATGTAGTTTTGCTATATAATTTATAAAGGGTAATGATAATTGTGAGATATATGCAAGGTGTATTTTTCTCTTCAACATGACCATATCTTGTTACTTAAACAATAGGAGAGGATTCAAATTCCATGCAAGCATTATTAATCAATTGCAAAAGAAAGCCTTAAAAATAAGATAATGGTAAGCAAGTGAGCACATATTCTGGACCAGAATTCATATCACTGAATATGTACTTTTGCATCTGTTTCCCTTTGCAGGTTAGATTGCATGTGGAGGTGCCATCATTGGTATGTGAGGATTGTTACAAGAGGGTCATAGCAGAGTTTATGAAGCAAGCAAAGGTGCTATGGGGTTACACTTATGCTTTATATAATTATATAATGTAATGTCTTTCTCATATTCTGGCTCAAAGAAAATATATGCATCAAATTATTGTTGTCTGTGAATACGGTGCACTTTATTTTGTCTGTCAGGAGGATTCCCAGTTTCTAAATTTGAAACTATAACTAAAACCTCTCATTGAAAATTTCGGATAACTAAACCTCACAATCTTAAGGGATGTGCTCTATCCTATCATATATGAATTTACTTGAGGTTGTCATGGATCCCAGGTTTCAGCATCCAAGGGCTGCATGTTATCTTTATGAGCTAATTTACGATTGTTTTAAGTCAACAGATCCCTGGATTTCGCCCTGGAAAGAAAGTTCCAGAAAGCATTCTTATCAGTTATGTTGGGAGTCAAAATGTTCAGAAGGCTACTATTGAATCTATATTGAGGAGGACACTCTCACATGCTATGGCATCGGTATGTTACAATATAGTTTCTATTTTATTATTTTTTATGTCCTTATTTTTTTCTCTTGATGTTAGTTCTTTTTATACTTTTGGATTCATTGTGTTTACTTGCAATTATATCTGTTAATAATTCCTTGATCTTGAAATCTTACTTCATTATTGAAAGACAAGCTTATTGGTTCATGACCTTTCCTCATTACCTGAGTCTATTTAACAGTGCTATCTAATAGTGCATTTATTTAAAATCTGTGCCACTGAATGCCTTTGATCTGAGGACTTGATACTGATCAACAGATTAAAAAAAATCTTTATAATTTCCTGATCATTTCTCCAAGGTTATTACTGAATAAAGTGGATTATTAGAGGATTATTAGATCAAGTATTATTCTGATCTTACACTTGAGCATTTCTCAATTAACTTTGTTTATAGGTTACCGGAAGGGCTTTGCAGGACTCAGTACGAATAGTGACTAAGTTTTCTGAGATGGAGGAGACATATTCTTCTCTTGGGTCTCTTAGGTAATCTATAGGTTAAGCTTTTTGAATATATTTTCCATTAGAGTCGTTATTTTTCTCTTCCTTTGCTGCATCTGTAATACTAAAACTATATTCTGACATAATATAGAGAAAAGGAAGACTATCATTAAGAATGCTAATATTGTCAGAATGTCAGCCAAAGCCAACGACTTCTACAGGCAGATTATATTAACTATTCTCACTTATTTAACTTCTCCTATCTCCAGATATGATGTCCTTGTTGATATAGCACCAGAAATCAAATGGATTCCCGATAATAATGCCTACAAAAATTTAAAGATTGTTGTTGAGATAGATAGTGATATAGATGCTCACAGAGCAGCTGAACAAGAATTTAGAAGACGTTATAAATCCATTGGTGCACTGAAAGTGGTTACTGACAGAGGGCTACAGGTGACTAAATTTAATTTATACCAGTCTGCTGGCATACAACCATTTGCTTTTTATTTTTTTTTATTTTTTGAATATGATTATTTTCTAGAAATGCTATTCATTTGAAACTTTCATGAATCATTTTAGTCATAAAACTTCCAAGTTCTATAAAGCAAGCACAAACTATATAGATTTCATCATGATGTATGTTTTATATTTAGTTGTGACTGATACAATGAAGGATATTTACTGATTATTTTTTATGTTATCTTTACTATCTCATACTAATAAATAACTGTCATACAGACACTTTTATTATCTTGATAATTAATATCTGTATTAATAATTTCGACTAGTCTACCCAAAATTAGCCAGCTGCTACAATTTTTTTGCTGTTCACAGGTTGGAGATGTTGTTGTCCTTGACATCTCAGCAACAACCATTGATCAAGATGAATCAAATGTTAAAAGTATTCCTTCTGCTGAAAGTAAAGGTTGGGTGATGTGCTTGAAGGATGATAATAAACTGATAAGCGATACAAGTCTTTTTCTTTTTGTAGTACATCCTGAACATATTTCCTCTAAATCTATATTGGATATGCAGGCTTTAATTTTGATACAGAATATGGTGAAAAAGTATTACCAGGTTTCCTTGATTCTATAATTGGAATTCAACAAGGTGAATCAAAGTCTTTTCCTCTTGTATTTCCTGAAACATGGAAGCAAGAAAATCTTCGAGGTGTTCATGCTCAGTTTACTGTAAGTTTCTAATGCTGAATCAAAGAAGTTTACTTGTTTTAGGGACATGATCTGACATGATAGTTTTTTTCTTTTGGTCCTTTGGATACCAAATTCTTCATAATAAATACTTTTGGCCATATGTCTCATGCAATTTATGGTGCTTTTTCATCTCCTTATGATACAGTTATTGTCTTCGATTTATAGAAGAGGGGGTAACACATTCTTTTCTTACATTAGTATGTTTATGGTCTTAGCTTTGTTGCTCCATCAGATTTTAATACCAGCTTTTATCTTTGCATTTACCTCCAAGAAAGAGGATGAAAGCAAGAAATGAAGCTTTACCTTTCTTGTTCAGCTTGTGTAGTCGTAGCCCCATCATACAGTAACCGTGAACTAGCTAGAAGTCTTCTAGTGTTTTCCATACATGATCCTAAAATCAAAAATCAAATCCCTACAGATAAATATAAAATGATTGTGCAATGATTCGAGTAGCTGCTGTATTTTATTATCAAAAATTCTATTTCTTGTGATGATGCTTTTGCTTGGTAATATAAAAATAATAATAAAGTTATAAATCTTTGTTTGAATATCTACTTTTCTAATAATCTAGATGATCTTGAGAGTTTCATCCAATTTGCTAGTCAAGCTAGTAATCCCTTTCAGTTCATAAACCAGATTGTGCATATCTCAGCGACTATAGGTCGGTTGAGGAAAGGAAGTGAAGTTTTCACCTATCCTGTATATTTTTAGAAGTCTGTAGGCAGAATAGCTGCCCCTAGGCAAAAGACTCCAAAATCAGTGATTCATTAGATAGAGAAGTCGTGAAAAGTTCTTGGCGTGAAACTACTCCTCTCTAGCCTAGCACCCTTTCCCTCAAACTTGAGAAATGGCATCTCAGAAGGAAAGTTTTTGAACTTTAAGGCAATGTTGTCTAAACTGCCTTCTTGCTTTCCATTGGAGGGGATAGTTTATCCCTCTGCCAAAATTAAACTATATTTTCTCTCAATAGGAATGGGATTCAAACTCTGGATTTTCTAAATAGTGTACACAGTGCTCCACTCATTTTCATGAATACAACATTAGGTGCATGTTTGGATCTCATCATTTCCTTTTAGCTTGCTTAAACACACCTTTTGCTGCATATATAACTGATCTTGATTATTGTAAATACCTTTTATGTATAACAGGTTGAATGCAAAGAACTTTTTTACAGAGATTTACCAGAGCTGGATGATTCTATTGCTGATAAGCTTCTCCCTGGATGCACCACAGTGGAGCAGGTGACTTTTTTACCCTTAAGTACGATTGTCAAGTAAATTAAGGAATTATTTTTTAGTTGAATTTAGAGTAAAATTCTCTAGCATGAATTTCCAGGTCAAAGACTTGTTGTTACAGAAATGTCAAGAGGTGGAGCAAACAGCTAGAGAACAAGCAACTGATAATGCTATCTTAGATCAGATTTCTAAGGTAACATTACATTGAGTAGATGTATTGGATTGATTTTGTCTCGTCTTGTAGATTAGAACATACCTTGCCACATGTTTTCAATATGCATGCTTATACATTGTGCATAATTATGTGCATCTGACATGGATACACTAGAGTTGTTATTATGATTTTCTGGTATGCATATAATGATTATCAAGGACTTCAATTTTCTGTAATAAGATGACAAGACCTACCTTTCCTTATGAACCTCATGGTTGATTTTGAATCATAACGTATCTTGTAAATCATCTATGTCATATCAAGTATGGTGGTAAGTATATCCTTCGAAAAAATCTGATTCTGACATTTATGAAACAAGTTACCTTTAAATTTGGATTCCCTCTCTTTGGCCCTTTCCTACAAATAATTCTTTTAATGAATTTTATGCTGCAAGAAAACATTGGAGTATGTAAATTTTATCACAAAATATCTGTGCATCTTGTCATTTTCAGATGGTAGAAATTGATATACCTCAATCCTTGTTTGAGGAACAAGGAAGGCAGCTTTACGGAGCCAACCTATTAGAAATACAGGTATTGGTTGCAAGTTGCATCATTTTCAGGCCAATCAGGCGACTTAGATTCCAAAATTTTACAATTATTCGTGATTTAATGCAATAAAAGAAATATTAATAATAACTCCTCTCTCAGGCAAAAATGAAACTAAATGAGCAGCAGCTGGTGACTCTGTCAAGTTCGAAGGCTGTGAACGAATTTCTTGAGCATCAGAAGGAAAATATAACAAATTTGATAAAACAGAGTCTGGCAGTTGGTGATATATATAGGCGTGAAAATCTGCAGGTAGCATGTTTGATTAAGATACGTTTCCTTTCTAAATATTTGCTCAGGTCACGCTGACAACAAAATCTTTCCCCCTTGTAAAAAGATTACAAGGGTATTAGGGCCACCACAATTCTGTGATTGAGAAATAATATTTTGCTTTGCACATATCCCTTGCTTTATAAATTATAATTAAACTGCCTAATTGGTGAGTGTTTTTTCTTATTGGAATGATTTGTGCATGTATGTTTTGTAGTTTGCTACTGAGGACCTTGTCAAAGAGGTTGAGAATTCCATTGCTGAATTCAAACGTCAAAATCAAGAATATGATGAGGAACGGGTGAAGGGACAGGTTTGTGCCATACTTCTGAGTTTGTTGACTTTTGCTTATTGTTTTGGCTGCTTCATTGTTTCCTATATGCATATACAACAGTCAACAAACTCTCTTTCCTAATTTGTGGTTTGGGCCAAACTCTCTTTCCTAATTTTGCGGATTAATTGATCTGATCTTTTTTTACTTTCGTGAAGGTTCAAGAAATACTTGAAGGAGCTAAAGTGCTTGAATGGTTGAGAGAACATGCAAAGGTTCAGTATATAACTAAGTGAGGGATGAGCACTTGCCAAAACAAATCAGGAAAATGAAATTGCATGTTCATTTGAATGTGTTTTGTTTCAGCGGATGTAAATTGTGAGAAAATTTCTTGATTGAATTTTGAAGAAAGAATATTAAGAATAGAATAATGCATTACAAGTTTGTATATTGAGACTTTGATGATAAATTAATAGTAGATAACACTAATAAAAAGCAGTATTGAAAAACACCAATATATTTCTCAATACAAATCTGCTTTAAAGTGTCAATGTTAAGCCCTAAAGGAAAAGAAGGAATGTCACTTGCAAGGATCGCTACACTCTACTTAACATAGTTCAGCAGCTAAAAAGAGGTCTAAAAAGATTGTTTACTAATCTCCACCACTTGTTCCAACAGGGTCTTCTTCTACAAATAAAACACCAACTGAAGCATTCTCTATTAATTGTATAGTGAACTTATCATAAATGCCTTTCTTGCAATATCTTCCCGAGTTTTGTGTAGAGAGATAGCTGCTCCTCTGAACCAAGGTTCCTCATTATCTACATAAATAAAACACTTGAGCATTACACCTATGGGTAATGACCATAATGAAATGTATCCAGTTTGATTTATGTGTGTAATATTGGAACTGAAAGAAAACAGAATCCTCTAATTTTCACATGAATGAAAGTTAGCCAATAAATTGCTTAAACTAGAGACCCACCTGATCCAATAACATCTCAACTGAATAGTCTTGGCCTACAACAAATGATTGATGGTAAATGTAGACGAAAACAGCCATTACCATCTGCAGAGGATGCATCACAGTATAAAACACAACAGTCACAGACTCACAATAGCTGCAGAGTTATTTGTGTACTTTATAGCATGGCATAGAAAGCCGCTCATGATTTATGGTGAAATTGAAAGCGCTGAGCATTGAAACAAGGTGTATATAGCGAGGGCATATAAATTTTATTAGTAATGAATTTCACTTTAACATGTCAAGACAATGGGATATCTTAGCTCATCGATAACAAAACGGTAGATATAAAACAGAGAAAATACGCCCAAATACTTAAAGCAAGATCAATCATAGCAGTTACTGATTATTGACTAACTATAATGCCATAAAAAATTTGAAAAGTGTATCCTGAATTAAGTAATAGCCTATTCAGATATAAACCAAGGATAATTCTAGTACATAAATATCTATCTATGAGCAAACCTGGCAGTCCATTCTGTCTGTAAATCCACCATGTCCAGGTATACTATCACCAAAGTCCTGTAATCATTCAAAGAGATCAATGCTATTGCTATGTTTGGGAGTTTCAAAGTGAATGGAAAAAGGTGATAGATGCAAAATAAATGTCTAGTATAAAGAGCAAGAACATACTTTGATTTTAAAAGCTCTTTTGAAGCCACTAGCAAAAAAACCTCCAAATGGTGCTATGATTGACGCAAATAGTCCCATCCACAAGGCATGCCACTGTACTGGCAAAACTGCTATCTCTTTCCATGGAAGCTACAAAATGTAGCAAAATGAAAAACTTTAGTCTTAAATTCTTAATCTTAAGCTTAGTGGCAAAAATGCTATCTCTTTGTAATTATTAGGATAGATTTAATTTTTTGGTACTTACCCAATGAGAAATCAGTCCTGGCAATGGAATGTAATCTGGCTTAAAAATTGGGTCAGGGTCACACTGAAGCCAACCAGTTGATAAATCCTGAATTTATTTCACCATCATTAGGAACAGCATAAATATTTCCTCATAGATGACCGCACCCAATCAAGATTGTTACCTTCCTTGGACATGTTAGCCACTGGAAGCGACCCAAGAAGTTTGCAAACTGCACAAACATAAGTGACATCATCATGTAAAGCAAAAATACTGAAAAATATCATTAAATCAACTGAAAGTGGAGGTTGTGAGTCAAACACAAGGTGTAAATTTTGAAAACTTTTTGGGATGGTAGTTGATGTCAGTCATGTCACTAACTGATGTTTACCGTAAATGCAGCAATCATAGTGGCAACAGACGCTCCAATGAAACCTTCCCATGTTTTCTTTGGAGAAAGCTTGATCAGAGGTGTTCTCCCAAAATAGAAACCGAAAAAATATGCACCAACATCATTCATAGCAATGAGGATTGCAGGGAAAAGAAACCTTGCATGATCATATTAATATGTTAGGTTGAAACTAGAAAAAATAAAATCAATTAAAGCATGAAAAACATAGTGGTTGCCAATACCAAAGCAGTTACTCATATTAGAACCCAGAATTTCCATTGAGTGAGGATACACACAGATGGTAGTTTTGCAGGAAAGTGAACCTCTTTGGGAGCAAAAACAATAGACATAATGTAAATTTCATGAATCATGATGCCATGTTTATAAAGAGGCCCGTTATTTGTGTTCTTTTCTTCCTCTTCTTTAATAATGAGAAATCTTTGTACAAGTCAATCAAACCACAAATTTAATAGAAACATCTTTAATATTTTTGGGCAACATAGTTAATTCAAAGACCACTAAAATTCCACTTATTATATCTGATTATCCTTTTACTCATGTCCATAACAATATCAAAGTCAACATATAAAAAATTGAACATTTTTTTCAATACATTACATGTATGCAAAAATATAATTTTTCCACAACCATACAGTAAGTTGGAATGAAAACAAGAATTAGAGAAAGGCAGAAAGCTAACAGAAAAAAAAAAAAAAGATGCAAATTATTAAAAAGAAATTGTTAAGAGACTATTTCTTGTTTATTGATTTAATGTATCCTTTTTTATAAGTAACTATGTTCTACAATTTTCTGATCAAATGTAAATGAAGCTAGATTGCGTAGAATCATATTTGGAAAGACGTTTAAGTAAGCTAAAATCACATAAAATAGGAAAAAATAAACCAAAAGAAGGAATTAGATGATGGACATTTCATCATCAAGTAATATAACAGAAGTCATGTTACCAGAATATCCCTGCAAATATGTTGGCTACCGTGAACGCAGACTGGGTAAACACAACAATAAGTATCATATGTGTCCATGCATACTGGCCAAACTGATACTTGTAATATCTCTTCTTCAATGAAAGAATAAACCATACAAAACCTGAAATCACAGATGAAATGACTTATTCAAGAATGAAAGATTATTTTTTTGAAATTACAGGCAGCAAAAACTTGAACCTGCAGAAGACTAGGTTAACAGGATATTAGATAAAATTAAGTTACGTAACAGGATTGATTCAGATTTATGAGGAATATGCCCAACAAAGACAGGACCAAAAGGTATCTTAATTATAATTATTCATGTTTTCTCTCTTACCAAATTTGGTGACAATTATGAATAAAACATTTGGAAGTACTAACCTGCAATATATAAAAAGTAGCATATAACCATCTGATACTTGATCAGGTTGCTCACAAATCTATACAAGAATTTATCTGAAGTCACTGTATTCACTAGTTGTTGACTGAGAATACGGCCATATACGAATAGCATTGCTGTGAAGAAATAATGCCTGGACATTGCATTCAGAATCATATCTTTGTGAAACACTATATATTAAACTAAACATTTCTCATATGCACATAATCATTTAGAAATTACCGTACATGAATGCTTACCAGTTCAAGAGCTTAAACTTAGGGAGACGTTTATCTTGAGTTGCCCTTCTAAGTAGATTGAAGAGCTCACTGGCCATAAATATTTGGATAACCACAACCATGGCCCAGATGTAAAGATGACCCAAGTATATGATTAGTGAGACACTCGCTAGCATCCACAGAGATGAGTATGCACGGATCCACATTGATTTGTATTTGGATTCATCATTGACAAGCAAATTGTTTCCATTTGATTTGCTTATCTCTGCAGGAATCTGACACAAAAACGCTAGCATCAGTTTCAAATTCTTTAAAATGAATTTTTTTTCTTCTTCTATTTCCCCGGCCCATTTTCTACAGTATTTGATTAATGATAAATAATGTATACATAAGTTAATGGGAAGTTCATATTCAATAATGACTTCATCAACTGCATGTAATGTATCTTATAAGAAAAAAAAATAGCATTTGAAATGCCAACCAAATGGATCAATAATAATAAGTAAGCTTTGGAAACATATAAAGCTGGATTAGATTAGGATACCACAACAATAAAGTCTTATCCCACTAAGTGAGGTCAGTTACATGGATTACATGATGTAATTCGACACGGTTAAAAATCAAAATTTTATAAATATTATTAAGTTTAAGATCTCCTTTGATGATTTCCTCCAACTTTCTTTTCAGTCTCCTCTTCTTCTTTTTCTTGGACTAAATATTATGAAAAATTCATTCTTCTAACTAACACCTCTTGTGACCTTCTTTGTACATGCCAAACCACCTTAACCATTTTCTATCATTTTTCCCCAATGGATACTAAATCAATTTTCTCTAGTCATATCGTATTTTATCTTTTCTTATGTGACCACACATCCATCTTAACATTCTCATTTTTACTACTTTCATTTTTCTCTCATGTCCCTTTAATACCCAACATTCACTATCATATAGTATAGCTGGACATCTAACTATACGACAAAACTTGCCTTTGAGTTTGGTGGGTACTTTGCGATCACAAACAACCTCTGAAACTTTTCTCCATTTAAGCCATCTCGCTAATGTAACATCCTCATTAATTTCACCATCATTTTGTATGATAGATCCCAAATATTTAAAATTAGAAACCTATGGTATGACATCCTCTCCCAATTTTACTTCTGAGCCAAAATCTTCTTGTCTCTTGCTAAAATTGTGGTGCCATATGCTTTGTCTTCCTCCTACCAAGTGAAAACCCTTTGTTTCTAAAGTCTACCTCAAGCTTATTGTTAAATGTTTTCCTTGATTCTTCAATCAAGATTATATCATCCACAAAAAGCATGCAATTAGGGATAATTTTTTGTATGTCCTTGATAAGCACATACAAAACTATGTTAAATAAGAACTTAAAGCTGAGCCGTGATATAATCCTACCCCAATAGGAAAGTTCTTGGTTTCATCTCTTGGAGTTCTCACACTCGTAATTATCTCTTCATACATGTCTTGTATAGCTCGGATATAATATAGATAAGAAATAATGTGTAGAGGAGTAGTGAATAATAATTTTGTGCATATTGTCATAATCAAATGGTTACTGAATTGACAGAATCTATAGATAACTGGTCTTCCAGCAGCATAAATTCACAAAAAAACTTGATATTTGAAATAAATGTATCCCCGATCACAAACAAGCATACATGTTATTTTACTACACCAACCTCATTTGAGCGTCTTCTTTGTCGAACATTTGGCGTTCTTGGTGAACTACAGTTAATATCAACCTCATTTGAGCGTCTTCTTTGTCGAACATTTGGCGTTCTTGGTGAACTACAGTTAGTATCCGTATGTATATCTCTCATTGTTGAAGTGATAGTTCAAATATTTTTGGAGTGATATACATGCACGGACTGAGACCTCCCCTGAGACATTAGAAGGCAAAAGTTATAAAAGCAAACGACACATCCCTAATAGGATTCATATTAATGTATCAAATTAAAATGGTTGTAAGGAGGACTCCTCAAAATTCAGCACTCATACTAAATATACATAATCACTTTCATAATTGGGAAAGTTAAATACACAACAATACAGTATAATAAGCAATGAAATTAGTGGACACTAGGTACAAAATGATATTGATGATGTATGTATGCATGCGTCCGTCAACAAAAAATTTAACAATGTGACCTATTATTTTGAGCCTCGACGGTTGATTCAAGGTTTTTTGAAACAATAAGCATGTGCCCAACATATATAGTTATTAAAGTTACATAAAAATAGATCATTGATTGTCACACACTCACAAAATCGAAACCCTTTTTTCATGTAAGGCACAAGTTTCATGTGCTCAAAACAGAAATGGGATAATGATTCTAACATCGAAATAATGGAAACTATATATACAAGAAAAAAGAAATAACAATGGAGAATGGAGAAGCAGATTGAAATTTAAGAGTACATACTTGGATTTAAGAGGTAAAAAATGACAAAAGGATCAATACGAATTGAGAAATTTTTTTATGATGTTAGATGTGGCTTTGCTATCTTTCAGGGAAACGAGAATTAACAGCACAAGATCGACATAGTAGGAGAGAGAACAAACTACGAGAGATACGTAATGGTCCACATTGACCAGTAATAATCATGGGTTACTTTATTATACTAAGTGACGGGTCCAGACCCCATAAGGTTACTGAAAACACTAATAAATATAAAAACTTTATGATATAAATCTATTACTAATATCATATAATGTACTATAAAAGATAAAAGTAACACGACAAGTTTAACAGATGAACAATAATTAATTACCTTCATGGAATTTAAAACAAAAAAACCAGTCAATTCTATAGTTGTCCTGTACAATAATACCCTCCTTCTCGATGCCAATGAGCAATGTCGTTAAAATAAGTCTTAAGACATTGAGTTTGAATAAGTAGATCAATAATTAATCTGATTTCATCATATATATATATATATATATATATATAAATATTAAAAAAAATATAACTAACATAATTTAATGAATTTACGTTTCGAATTTTAATAAAATTATACTATAATATATATTGTTATAGTATAAATATATAGTATTATTACTATTATTTTTAATCTATACTATATACAGCGGCAAATGTTTTTGAAAAGGAAATTTACAATGATATCTTCGTAATTTCTACAAATTATATTATTTTAAGAAAACGGTTTCTATTAACTATGAGAACCTGCGTGTAACTTTAATTAATTTGATTGAAATAATTTTTTAACATAATTCATGTTATTATTATATAAATCAATTAAGATAAGGCACAAATTAAATAA